>CM062815.1:708253422-708842516 GCA_031772625.1 Pinus tabuliformis
ATGCGCCATGATCCATCCTCTTGTCAACCAATACTACTGGAGTAGAGAAAGAACTTTGACTCGGTTGAATTATACAGCCTCTAGCATTTCTGCAACCATACATTAAATTTCACTCTTTTGGGCATAGGGATATCTGTACGGCCTGATGTTTGGAGGAACACTTCCTGTAATCAGAGAAATAGCATGATCATGATAACGAATAGGTGGGAGACCTTTGGGAGTCTCAAATACCTTGGAATGATTGTCCAAGACTTTTCGGAGATATGGAGAAATAGATGATTCCAATGTGGAAACATCTAGTGAGCATAATTGTGTAATTACACCTCTTTGTTCCTTTTTTTAGAAGCTTTGTCATACCGTTAGAGCTGATTATCTTTCATGGTTTCCCTGCAATACCCCTTAATTCAACTTCCTTTCCTTCCATAGAAAATTTCATGAGAAGTTCTTGAAAATTAAAAGCTATTGTACCCAAGGATTGTAGCCATTAGACTCCTAGTACAACATCAACACCTCCCATTGGAATCGAAAGCATTGGGCTAGTCAATACATATTCTCCCATGGATAGCTTGATATTATGGCACTTTCCAGAGCAATTTATTGTTCCTCCATTTGCACCATCACTTGAGACTCTGGTGTTGGATATAAGAAGTAATTAAATTCTTTTGCTACCTTACAATGAATAAAATTGTGGGTACTTCCTGAATCAATCAACACTATTACCTTTTTCGTCTTGATATATCCTTCTATCTTGATGGTTTGAGGAGTGGTAATTCCCACCAATGCATTACAATATATGGTCGGATTCATTTCTTCTTTATACATGCTTTGTTCCTGGAGTATATCCTCTTCTTTTGACCTTTCTTGCTCCTTTTCTTCTTCCTCCTCACAATCTATGTAGAATAATTTCTTCTCAGCACACTTATGACCTTTAGTGTATTTGCTATCACAACTGTAACAAAGCCCTTTTGCTCTTTTTCTTCCAATTTTTGTGGTGTCAACTTTATAGGTTGTGGAAGACTAGGGGCAACAACACTTCCATCTTTATAGTTGCGAGTGGTATGCTTTCTGGTTGCCATAATTTTGCTTTCCATTTTTCTTGCTAACCTGAATGCCTTCTCTAATGAATCAGGTTCCCAAAGGCGAACATCATGTTGGATATTATCCTTTAAAGCCCCTATGAACACATCAATCCTATGCTCCTCTAGAATATTTTTTACCCTTATGTTCAATTTTTGGAACTCCTCAATGTGCTCCATTATTGAACCCTTTTGTTTGAGACTTATCAATTGGCTAAAAAAAGTGTTGCTTTTTGTATCCTCATAATGTGCTGCCAATTCTTCCGTAAAAATTTCCCAAGTGATAATTTGTTTACGAGAGCAAAGCCATTGATACCATACAAACTAATTTGGTTCCAAATATAAAGTTGCAATACGTACCTTTTATGTGTTTTGCACATTATTGAGATCGAAAAATTGCTCCATCTGTAATATCCATGTTGCGAGATCCTTGCCATCAAACTTCCTCATATCGATTTTTGGAATATGGTGGGTCTTATATCCCACATTAGAGTCTGTGAAATCATGATTATCATTTCTTTTGTTCACATCATGAGTTTCCTTTACTACATTTACACCATTAGTAAGTATTTCTTGTAGAAAATTTGTCAAATCTGTCTTCAAATTTGCCATGTCTGTCTTCAAATCTACCATGTTTCTCTTCAAATCTATCTTCAAATCATCCATCTTAGCTTCCACACCCTTTATCTTAGATTCCATGCCATTTATCTTAGCTTCTGTTAGCTTTTGTGAGAGTGACATTTGTTGCACTTGTTCTTGTAATTTTGATATATCATGTAGCATTTCTTCCTCTTCTTCATGAGTCATGCTAGAGCTTTTAGGTTTCTTACTAGGTGTTTGCATTTTCTTTCCTCAGGGCATCAATTACCAATAATAATGCTCTACTATGCCCTTTGAATTCCTTCAAAATAAATTTTCAAACCAAGCTTAAGCAAAAATTTAAAAAAATATACACACCTTTTTTTCACTTTGTAGGAGCTTGATATCGCCTCTGATGCATCTCTGTACTTTTAGATCATCCAATTCTTAAATTGAGATCTACAGTAGCCCTCTATGTCCTCTTTCCAATGCCACTAGTCTGATCCAAATTGGATTCTCCAAGAAAGAGTTATGTGAAATCTCCCACAGTGATCTGATTATAGACTAGTTCAGTAGAGAAAACTTGTATGACGTGCCACGAGTCACTGTTTTGACCTTTGGATCTGAAAAATATATAAAAGAAACTAAAGTCCATCCTCTTTCTACACGTTCTTACGAAATTTCAATCTGATGCTCAGAGAGAAAGTTATGACGATTTTCCCCAGGTCACCTATATGGAATGTAATTCAGAAGTTTGCAAAAAGACCAAATTCCTTAGATCATATCTCCACAAATATAGTGCAAAAAGCTCTGAAATTTAGACTCGAGGTTCAATACGATTTCTTCTCAAATGGGTTTTTTTTTAGTTTCTGAAACATCACAGAAAAAAGTTATAGAGAAAATTCCACGATGACCTCTTTGGAGCAGCGAAACCCTAGAATCCAAATCTCTGATACCAAATGTTATGAAACCAGGTAAAAAAAAAGATAGAAAAGATAGATCAACGCCTTAGAATTCAGCCTCTTCAAGGGGGCAACATCCTTTACATTACATAAATGAACAATTCTTGGATGATCCAAATGACAAAACCTCCTTTTTATATATAGGAGTCTAAGGAGTCACAATATAACCCAGCCAACCTAACAATAATAATATAAAGCCACAAAAATAACAATAGAGGGATTCTATGGGGCACAGTAATAACAATATGGGAACAATAGGGGCACACCAATATTAATAAGGGATACAACTACAATAGTAATGGGGTAATCACTAGTATTATAGGGACCCAATAGTGAGACAATCTATTCCTGTGCTCTAATGCACATCTCAGTGAGTTAAATGGATAATCAAACTTGGCTAACAAAAAAAGGAGTTCCATTTTTCTTTAGATCAGACTGTGATCTCTGGTATGAAATCTGGAAGGTTAGAATGGAAGCCTATTTGATGGCCTTGGTTGTTGATATATGGAACTTCGTATTGAATGGGGAAAAGAGTGAGCAGAATAAAGAAGCCAAAAATATTATCATCAGAGGGATATCTAAGGCATATGCCAATAAAGTAAGGCATTGTGTGTTAGCAATGTAAGTGTTAGGCAGATTGCAATGTATGTATGGTGGAGATAGCGATATGGCTCAAGAAGAGGTTGAGGAGCCCTGCTACTCTAGCAATGAACCAAAACATGGAGAAGCTGCTACTCATCACACTCGTGTTGATGATGAAGATGTCTTAGAGGAGAGACCATGTTGCTCAGAAGGTATGCTATTTCTTTGTGATAAATGTAAAGAAATAGGTCATTCATTATCTAGATGTTCATGTGAATCACTTGAAGATAGAGAGAGCCATGCATCTAGTAGTTTTAATGAAGATAGACCCATTTTAGTAGCAATAGAAAATAAGGGATCCTATGAAGGAGAGGAGAGTACATCCCGTGGAGAGAATAAGGGTATCACTAAAAGTGATGAAGAAGGGACAACCCTTAGACCTGTGGAAGACTCCATGGACACAAAGATGGGCTTAGATATCTATGATAACTTAGATAGCACCTATGATAGTGAATAAAAGGATCTTAATGAAATGATGTTTTTTAGAAAGAAGGTTATCTCTACTCTAAAGGAGATCATGGACCTATCTGACGAAAATCTCAAGCAATAGGAGCAACTGAAAATCTATGAGTTTGAGAATGAGAAGTTGAGAAAAAGATTAGTTGATGTAAATGATCAACAAAAAGAAGCTAGTAGACTGAATGGGATGTTAACCAATCAATTGATTCAAAAGAAAGATTACTATGAGAGACTACAAAATGAAGCAGTCTCATTCATACATGACTTAGAAAAGTCAAATAAAGAGTTGTCTTATTATCAAAAGCTTGAGGGGAGAAATAAAGTCTTAGATGACATGCTTGGAAAGAAAATATCCCCTCTCATCAAGACTAGTTTGGGTTTCAAGGAAAAACCTAGCTCCAATAAGGAAAAGGATAAAGGGTCAACTTCCCATGTAATGGGAGTTCAATATTCCAAAAAAAAAAAGTTGTTGGACAACAGCAAAAGCAACATGGAAAACAACAACAATGAGAGAATGAAAGGTAGCAGCAGAAGGCTAAGAAGCAGCAACCGGTAGTGCAACATAAGAGGGTTAGGCAGCTGAAAGAAAAAGTATAAGGCAATAGTGAAAAATGTCATAGGAGGCACATGAAGAACTAGCAGAGGTCCTTTCCTACTGAAGGACAAAGCCTACAAAGAAAAGGTAACCTTTGTCATCACAAGCCTTTTCATGGAGATTATTTTTTTTGCAATAATTTTGTATATAAAGCCATAGACTTTAGATGTCATGCAAGTAAACAAAATGTGATGGGTAGAAGCAACCCAATAATGCACAAAAAGGCTAGAAGAAGGCATGCTGGCTATGATAGGAGTTTTGACAAAAATTAATGTCAAAAGGAGTAATTCCTCTTCCCCATTCTTAGGCCAAATAAAATTCTATAATTGTGGCAAATTTGGGCACAAGAGAGGTAGCTACAGAAATGAGAAGAAATAGAATGCTTCTCAACATATGCATGCGAATGCACCAGCTTGGGATTTGAGGACAAGGAGGAAGAATGGAGTTGAGAAATACAGACTTGTCTTCAGTGCTCTGTATCAAAAGAACAAGATGAAAAGAGGAGGAAGAAATAAGGAGAATGATCCTCTTACCCATGTGATGGACCTCTCTATAAGCCATAAAGGCATCAAAAGGATTTGGGTGAAGAAAGAGGAGGTAAAAGAGAAGGTTCCTCTACCCATGTGCAACTGAGAAGAAGCCTAAACATGGGTAAAGAAAAAGTTGGAGAGAAATGCTTTTTTCAAGACTCGACCATTGAAGGTCTGCAGGAAGAAGGAGGATGATCTGCTCAGGGGGAGTAGGTCCTCTATTTCTCTTCAGTGAAGGAAGAAAATGGCCTCAAGGGAGGTTGAATAAGTCAAATGTAGGAATCCAAAAGGAATAAACAGAAAGGTGCATCTGATTGTGAAGGCATGGTTGTGTTTTCTTGCTGATTACAAGAATAAGTTGATTTATTTTGAAGGTATCAACATTGAAAAGGAGGAGTGGAACCAGCATGAGGAGTACAAAAAAATATCTTATGTTGTGGGAAAAATATGGGTTGCAGTGGAAGTGTGTAATGACAAGAACCTCACACTTAAGTCAGGTCCACAGGATCAGTCCCCACGCATATGCAAGAAAGTTGTTGCAGGAGATCAAGGAGCATTGTCTTAGGGTGAGCTTCTTTGATAAGTAATATCAGGCTACAATGGGCAGCCTCAGAAAGGGAGATTGCTAAGAAAATTAAAGGTTTATATATTTGGTGAAATACCCTTATTTCATTTAAGTTGCGAGTTTTATTATGCATAGCAGTCTTGTGTTCATGAAACACAATTGGTGTAAGATTTCAATTTCCTTTAGTCTTTAAAATAATAATTTCTAATGGGAATTGATAGTTAGGGCTGATGTGGAGTAACCTTGTGTGAAAATGGATATTTCTTTCTGAGAGAAAGTATTAGGGTTTTCCTGATACATTGTTCCATTTGTATCATTTCTTTTAGTGCAATTGGTATTAGTTTAGCAACAATCCCTGTTATAGAAGTATGATCTCAAGGGGAGAAGTGGAGATGCTCAAATGAAGTAAGCATAGTGTTGGAAGCAACAACAATTATGTGAAATCCATAATGCATCAACATTAATTAGTATTAGCAATAGAAACAATACCATGAGCAATTTAATTGGTATCAATTTGTTTTTAATTTGTAGAAAATATGCATTAGTGGAGAGAGTGCTCAACCAACAACCATAAGGTGTCCAAAACATAAGGCATTCAAATCAAAGGCAGTATATGTTTAGGGGAAGCATATCAAATATGCCTAGTTTATGGGGTAGTAGGAGTGACAACCCTGATACATATGTCTGCATATAAGAATGCACATCTCAACAGCTAGACTCTAGTCTTTAGAGCCAAGTGATTACATGGGGAGAGAAAGGTAGCTTGTAGCCCCTTTCCATTTATGCCAAAGGGGAGAGAAGTTGTGATGGCCTGTGTAGAAGAAACAAGACCATTGGTGTCTCGTGAAATGAGATGTGTGGAAGGAGCATGAGGTTTTTCCATCACATGAAGAGAAGGATGGAGTGTTGCCATCAACGCCAAAGGGGGAGATTGTTGGACAATTGGCATTGTCTGGATGGCCAGTGGCATAGTGAAGGCATCTACAAGTGTGTTGGAATTGGTGAAACATTCATGCTGAGGAGATGCATTGGGAAGTTGGAATTGCTTAATTGTTGGAAGGAGAATTTCCTAACTATTGGCAGGAGTGTTGGCATTGATGTCAACCAGACTAGCTTGGATACTTGTCATAGGAAATGTTGACAGTGATGTCCCGAGACGAATCTCATGGTAGCTAGAGGCTTCATGTAGAAAATCATCACAGTAGAAGGCTTGTTAGAGAAGCCATAAAATCATGATTACAGTGATGGACCAGATGGATGTCCATGATAGTTGTAGGCTTCATGAAGAGGATCATCATGGTGGTTGTGAGTTCCTCTGTCTAGAGAGTCAAGGAGAATAATAATGTCAGAGAGCTTGGAGCCATATTAGATGTAGTAGATGGGCTCAAAGACTACATTGGACCCTCTCCATTGGAAACCTCTCTGGAAAATGTTTCCAAAGATATGAGGAAGTCCAAAAATGGACTCCTAGTTCAAAAGTCATGGCTACAGAAGTTCATGGATTTGAAGTGTTAGAAATGAAATAATATCAGCGTATCAGAGATCTGTGGTCCAACATATTAGCATATCCAAGATTGGCAGTCCAATGACATTAGAGGTCCAACGACATGAGGCATATCGAAGATCACACATTGAAGCATCAAGCATATCGGTGCATTGCATATCGGAGGTCCTGCATATCGAAGCATCGACACATCAGGCATGTCAACAAACGGTGAATCATAATTTCTTCGTGTGAACCTTTTAAAAAGTTGTGATATGGGTGAAGCATCGATAGTGTTAAAAATTGTCGGGAACACCAATAAATGATTAACAAAGGATTTAATCGCAAAACCAAAGGTGTGCATGCCATTTTCTCTCTCCTCTATTAGGACACGTGGTGGCATATGATTGGCTTTGATAAGGACACATGACAAGATGTGATTAGCTCTGATAAGGACACATGGAGGGTTTAATTGGCTCCGATAAGGGACAAATGGCAGCTGACGTTAGTATGACATGGCAGTACAATAAGAGACATGGAAGGCATATTCAACTATATTGGGTGGCCTAATGGCCACAACTGGGTGACATGTGTCATCTCGAAGGAGTCGCCATGTAACAGTGATGACATCATATCGAAAGTTAGCGATTGGAGGATTGAAGATGTCAGAACTCTATAACAGATAAAGTGTTGAAAAGCTTTGACATAGAGGGCTTCTAATATGGGTTGGCACTTGGTCGAGGAAACTAATAGAGCTAAGGGCATAGAGCGAGGCTTAGCACCTAAGTGTTGTGGAGCATATCGAAGGTTGGAGATTTCAGAACTCAGCTTTAAATAAATTTTGGTGAAAGTTACGATATGTGAAGCTTTCAATGTTGTTCATTAGGGGAATTTTGAGGTTCAAAATGGGCCTCCTAAGGAAATTATAAAATAATAGTGCAAATAATAAAATAATATTACATTACATCATCAAATTTTAGAGGGGAAAAAGAAAAACTACTTTTTCAACTCGTATTTTCAACTTTTCTCGTTATGGGTTTACTCAAATTTCTAGTAGGAACACTTGTTTGATGCATAATTTGATTCCTCATCCAAGGAGTGTCCACGTTGCATAATTTTGATGGAACCCGCTACACAAAGAATGAGAAATACATGAAAAACATGATTGCAATCATGCTTTTTCATGTATTTCTCATTTTTCTTGTAGCAGGGTACATTGAAACTATGCAACATGGGTACTCCTTGGATGAGGAATTAATTTTTGCATCCAACAAGTACTCTAGCTCAAAATTTGAGTAAAACCTTAGGGAGATAAGCTGAAAATACAGGTTGAAAATGTAGTTTTATTATTTTATTGGTTTTAACCTTTTTACTTTTTAACCCAAAAATGGTCAATCATCCCCCATGGTTGACATCATCAACTTGAATCCTATTGGTTATGATAAAGTTTATTTTTTTGTACATTTTTCTTAGGAGGCCCATTTTAGACCTAAAAAATTCTCTAATAGGCACTTGGTCGTGGAGCACAGAAAACCAAGGGCACAGAGCAATAACACAAAGAGAAAGGCCGCTTGTAGGATGCTAAAGGACTTAGCACCTAAGTGGTATACTGATAGTCACAGACAACGGTCCTATGGTGGAGATGTGATAAGGAGATAAGCAGAAGGGGCTAAAGGCCAATCAGAATATTGCAATATTGTAACATCTTCTTAGTAGAGTTATGAGATATTTGGGCTCTAAAACTGCATTGTGGTGTAAAAGCTTTGATATAGAAGAAAAGAAGAGTATTGAAGGTTGGATGAGTCAGAAACTGAAGTGTAAATGAGCGTAGAGGAGTTAGTCGCTAGAATAAATGACCACTATCACGTGTCATTAGGTTAAGGCAGAAAGGACCACGATCTTCAGGAAAGAGTGTTGGATCAGCCTTGAGGTGAGACAAGCTATTCTTGTGCTTTGATGCGTGTCTTAGTGAGTTAAGTGGATGAATGGGTTGGCTACCATAGAACAAATGAAGACCGACGAAGTTGGTCCATTGAGTCATATGGATCAACAGAAAACTATGAGACAAGGCAACAAGGATAATGGTCCATAGAGAAGGCATGTTGAAGTACAACAAAGCCATGCGAAACCATGAAATAAGCATGGAGAGCCTCAATGATAGGAGAGTTGCGCAAAGAGAGGACTGTGCCTGGTTGGTGTAAGCAGGTGGACTGAGAATTCATTCTTAGTATGGAGAAATAGTCAAGTGACCATTCTATTGTTTAATGCAGTGGTAGAGACCAAGTTAGATGCAACAACAAAATGAAGAGCCATGCCGAGGTACACTCATATTTTGAATACGGGACAAAGTGGAAACATCGATTTGGGGGGGGGGGGGGCAGAAGAATGAAACCTAGGAGCTTAGATGAGCAAAAGGGGGGGAAGCAACACAGTTTCCAGAGAGCTAAGAGGAAAATCTATGAGAGTGTAAAATATTGTGCAAGGATGAGAGAAAGGCTAAGAGTGTCTATGCAGAGGTAAGAGACCCTGAGAGCTACGCTCTGTGTGTAAGGCTAAAAGTTGTATGTGTGCTTTGTGAAAGGTGTAGTTTCCTGCATTGTTGTGAGCAAGGTCGAAGTCGCTTGTGTTGTATGAGAAAGGTCAAAGGTTCCTGTATAGAAAAACAAGGTTGAGTGCTAAGTGTGTGTTGTGGAAGAGAAAGAGGATGAGAGTTGTTCTCATGGAGTTGAAGAGAAGAGACAACAGAGGATTGTGTGGCCTGGTTGAGCTGATGAGTGTTGTGAGTAAAAGAGCGTGTTACTACAGATCATGCATAGGGCCAAGAAAATTAGATTGTTGCGAGGAGCTATGATGAGTGACTGTTGTTGAGCAGTTCATTGTGCTACTGTAGAGCAAGAAGATGTGCATAGAGTGTTATGTGGGGTAAGGGCTATGAAGAAAAAAGATGATATCAGGCAGAGTGGATGCCAAATTATAGAGAACATTGAGTTACTATTTGAGTGTCGGTTGGAGCTTACATACAGGAAGTTGGCACTTTCATATCTAGTAGGTGCTTGAGAAGGCTTAGGGGTTGGTGCCTCTTGCAAGTTGGTGCTTGTAAATATCCAAGGAGCTGCAAGTTGGTGCTTGCAATAAATCAATGAAGTTGGTGCTTCTAGTAAGATGGACAGGGATCTACAGAATGTGGGAGTTGGTGCTTCCTGCTAGTCGGTGATAGAAAACAATCAAAGGGAGTTGGTGCTTCCTGTGAGTGCGTGCTCACAAACCAAATTGATGTAATAGAGTAGGTGATCTTATTTACATAAAAAACAACAACAAGATTTGGTGGTTTTTTCCTGTAAGGGTTTCCACATAAAAACCTTGTGTCTCATGTGTATGATACTCATGGTGTGTATGCTTGTATGTTGAGTTAATGTTTCTACCCTATTGCATATTGTTGTTGATTATATGGATGGGTGCCAAGCTTGAATAAGAAAAGTAAATAAGCATGAAAGTTTAAAATTAGCCTTAATACTGATTCACCCCCCCTCAATATTATCATTGTTTCCAACAAGCTAGATGTGTTGAAAAGGAAACACCCAAGTAAATCCTTGTTCAAAGCAGGAAAAGGAATAATATGGGATAGAATAATACAGACGATGTACAAGATCAGGACAACATGGAGCTACTTCCAGAGAAGATATACACCTTTAGAAGGGCTAATAGAAAAATGAATACAATAAATAATAATATTGGAGACTTCCCCACCAAAGCTGAAATAATAATAGATTTCCTCAATCACATGTCTAAGTACTATATCACAAAATTAGATATTGATAAATCGATGGTAGTGGCAAGAGAAAACTATATGAAGAGAAAGAAAAAGATGGTGACAATGGTAAATAAGAATGCAAAAGAAATCACAAAGGAGATTCAAAGCTTTAATAACAAATGTGGGATTTTATACTAAAATAATTTCCCCACCATTTTTCAATGGAAATGGAGACTTGTATCCAAAATATTATTTCATGAAGAGCTTATTGGAAATAAAAAATTATTAGAAAGGATTTGGATAAGAAGACCATTATTTATAGGGAAGATACATTGTCAACTTTATGCAAATTATTTTGAACTTATATTCATTTTAAAGAGAGATTTCAAGTAAGAAGGCCAAGTGGATTGTGATGCAATCATTAATCTCTATGGAGCCATTTTGGATAAAAAAATGCGTGATCTCCCATTAAAAAAAATGGAAAGGACTCATGGACTTCTGTAGACTAGCCACTCATAGGGCACCCACACAATCCTAGGTTGGATGAACAGTACCATAGGCATCTCAAATAGAGGTAGGCTCAAGTTACAGGTCACATGAACAACAATAGGAACAACCACAACCACAGGCACTAGCTCAGCCAACGTGACCCCAAACAACACTCTAGTAAAAGTAATGCACCCTAGTCAAACTAATGTGCCTTAGAGAGAGAGAGAGAGAGAGAGAGAGAGAGAGAGAGAGAGAGAGAGAGGTAGCTATAACCAAATTCTATCACCCACCTTATGACTGGAAAAATCTAGCACCCTATAGCTTGAAGCATCTAGAAGAAGCTAGTTATGAGACTTCTAGTTGTTTTATAAAGGATATTACTATTTACTAAATACCACTAATGGTTTTAGGTCAAAGTGTTGGATCGAGAGAGCTACATTTCCTCTTCTTCATAAGCACTTTGTATTTGAATCTCCACAAAGAAACACTAACCTCCACTAGCTAGGATTATCCACCCATTCACAAAATTAGCAAGCACCTACTTTTTTGTGACCTTGACCTCTACAAATATAATTCTAAAAAATATTTCCAAAGATAGTGCAAATTTATCTCCGGACTATTACATAAATAACATATAAGAATTAAGTAGAATCGATGCAAAACCCCCTTATGTTGCCTCTTTGAGATGCCTCAACAAAAGCTACAAGATTAAGACAATTCTTAAGCACTGCATTCACTCAAAAAATTCATAGCCTGGATAAAACACTAACTATAACATGCTCAACAATCTTTGTATTAACTTTGATCTCATTCAACAAACTACTACAACCATTGTGTAATGTTCACTCCCCGCACAATTTTCTCACAATGCTTTACAATGTATCTCATTCTTAATGGATCAAATCTCTCCTTCATAAAGCGTCTACATATAAATATTTTTTGGAGGATTTAATAATTAACTACATGGATAAATGGAGAGCCAATTACTCCTTTCCATGTATTTTTGATCTAGTCTAAAAAAATTTTAACTCTATCAATCATCTCCTTTAATAAAAGAGAAACCTTTTCAAACTTAACCTATCATTTTTTGTGTCATTTCCATAGAACTATCAATAGTACATTAAACTATTATAGCCATTGTTTTATTGTCTAATTTTTGTCTTTGATTGTTTTTTTATATGAAAATATTTATTTCTTTTATCAAATTGACACAATAAATTTTTACCTTAAAATATAACATCCTTTTAATATTTCATTCCCATAAGTCGATATCAATAAGGTATATTTACAAAAATGCACTAGAAAAATAACATTGCAGGATCATCCCAAGGCAAGAAATAACATGGAAAACTCAATTATCTAACTCCTACAAGAAGCTCCCTTTCCAAAAATAATCCCAAATTCTCTCACCAAAATCCCAAGGTCACAGAATCTTTATCCTTCACACCAATAAAAGCTCTATTTTCTGATGATCTAATCAGTGAGAAACTCCACCCCAAGGAGTTAACTTTTCAATACTCTCCCTAAACCACCTTAAGAGAAGGAAGAGAAGTCCTAAACAAATATGGAACACAAATTCAAGGAAGAGTTGACCACCTTTGAATTCCATATTTTCAAGTCATAAGAGGAGATAAAGATGAAAAAAATTCCTTATTCAATTTTATGCAACTTCCACATTCTTTCTACGGAAAATCCCAATAACCTTATTTATGAGTTCGGTGTTCTCTACCAAAGTTATGAATACATGTCAAATGCTTAAATGTTAATATTATTCCATGCCAACCTTAAGAATGTATCACTACACTAGTTCACGAGCCTCAATAAGGGAAACATCTATATGTGGGACCAAATGAAGCAAAAATTCCTAGAAAAGTACCAAGACTACTATAATGAAGAGGAAAGAAGGAAAGAGGTCTTCTAAATGAACCAAAATGAGGAAGAGAGCCTTCAAGGCTATGCCAAGAGGTTCAACTACATTGTACATAAAAGAAGAGAAGAAAACATAACTCTTGAGACATTGTGTCGTATTGTTAAGAGGAATTTGGGATGATTGTATTGAGATCCTCAATCTAATGGGAGATGAAAATGTCTCTCATATTCCTTACAATTGTATTATTTAATTATGTCAAAAATACTCTAGAGAAACTTCAAAAGATAATAAAGGAGCTAAAGACATACCAATAAAAATTAGAAACACTTCTAGGAGTGGAGTGAGAAGAATGGAGATTGGAAACATGCTAGAAGATGTCGTGACCGAGATGCTCAGTTCCTTGACCTCCTAGCTAGATACACTATAGATGGAAAAGAAAATGTAAGAAAAAAAATTATTCTTGGCCACCTTCTATTAAAATACATAATAAAACAACAATTGAATAATTTCCTTTGGATTAGATTGAGGTCTTTTTCATATGCATCATGCTCTTCTCTAACTAGTTTCAAAACTATTTATGAGGAAGTAAAAAAAAAAAAAAAAAAACTATGTTTCACGTCTCATAAAATACCATGGTAATGAAACATGATGGTATGATATATGACCTATCTCAGATTTATAATTCTTATTGGACTAACCCTTCTATGCAATATTCTTCTTGACCATGGTTGTTTCTAGAAAAACCATGGATGGCTTATCCTCATCGAAGCCAACTTTTGCAACAAGACTGGAGAAAACCTACTTATGAAGGCCCCAACAAGCCATAGTACAACCACCTATCCTACTTCTACCGTCTTCTTAGTTGCAGGAATCCACACTAGCCCTTCCTCATTGATGATTACATACACAAACTGTTTCCAATAATAACATTGAGAGGGTATCCTAATTAGCTTAGGTATATAGAATCATTACCTACCCAACCTATTTAATTTATTCTTGAGACTATTGGGATATTCATCCTCAGTTTGCAGAGACATTAACCTGAACCCATCCTTGTGTTCATGTTGAAGTTTTGAATGAGAATATTCATAATGAAGAATGAGAACAAGGACCATATCTTAGACCATTAAATGACAATTCCTTCCCTAAATCTCAAAACCCACTTCATCTAGAGAGATTGACCAAGGAGAAACCCATTACTCAACATGAATTTTATTTCTTGGGATAAATAAAGAATGTTTGTGTGTTATAATGCTATGATTTTGAGCCATCAAGTATGTTCTCATATATTCAAAAGTGGTACGGGAACATTGTTTAAAGAGGCTTGGTAGAAGAAGTAAGGATACCTAAATTATCCATGTCCTGGGAAAACTATAGGATTAATTAAAGGGGGTTCTTATAGCCAAAAATTCCAACTTTGTTGGCATAGTATATAATGTACATATCAATACTACAATCAAGCGTAACACATTATGGTCTAGATTAGATCATCATATTTCTTTTCATCCATTTCAATTATTTTACGGGTGAAATAATGGATGAATCAACTCACATAACGAATTTTACTTGTGGGACTTAATTTGGAAAATTATGTTCTAAAATTTTCTAAGAATTTTGAGGCATGAAATGAAATTTTTTAGGGGTAAAACCATACTACTATAGCATAGTACTTGTTTTTTCATATTATCCACACAGAGACATTTCTAACAACACAAAAATCAGCTCAATATAAGTCCATATCCAAAAGTTATTCCACTCAAAAAATGAACTTCCTATCTTCACCACCATAATTCAAGAGGCTATCACATTAGCCCCCATAACTCATGTAAATGGGGCTAGTTGTAACACACCCTCCCACCCCCTTTTGTTATTCTTAGGTAGTTGAAGGAATTACATCAAAACATACCTAATCTCCAAGTTCTCATTATGAAGATGGGGTTATAAAAATATTCAATTTTTAAATATCTCAAAATCAAACTCTAATACCACTATTAGAGCAGTCTCATTAAGAGCCTTCTGAAAATATAAATTTGATCTTAATCTAATGCCTGGATTGAAAGTTTTTCTTTTTTGAAGATTCAACCCTTTAACTCACTTGACACATTAGCTAACCATTCAAATGGCTTGCCAAGTTGCATATACAGTGCTACCACATTTTGTGCTACCTCAAAGCACACCCATCCATGTCATCGTGCTATCACCATCACTCCAAAACTAGGAAGGGTACGTCAGGCTGAGTAGTAGACAAAGGGTACAACCCTCATCAACTATCTAAAATATCTCTCGATAACTAATGGAAAGATATTAGTAACTCGAGGTTAAACTCCATGCCACTCACCCACCAGAGAAATAAATCCACAATAGATAAGTGGTCGGTATTCATTGTAGGCCCCCCTCCCTTTCCTAATTGTTAATAAGGGGGGTCTACAATTTGTCCATGTGTGACTAAACACCTTGTAGTTTCCCCTTCGCTATCATCCTTTGTGTGGGAAACCACTCAAACTAGTAGTTTATATTAAGTGCACCCCCCGTTACCTTTCAGAAGATAATGAAGTGGAGGGGGACAACACTCGTCCATTCCCGCATAGTTCCTGATGGAAATTTTTACATCACACACTCTCTGTCAGGCATGCTCACCACCACAAAACACCTTAATGAAATATTGGTTCTAGATGGAAGGTGTGATGGAGGTTTCTCCATTTCTTGACATGAAAAAGTTGACATCACACCTACTATGAACACATGCCCAACGAGCTCTCCTGATGTCACCCTATTATCACTTTTCCATGTGGCATCCATGAAGGGTGTCATGTGTCACATAGAGACTAGTCATTTTGCCATCCAATAGGGCCAAATCCCCATGCAACGTGCCACGTCAGTAGTCTTTCCAGGTAACTTGTCCAACATAGGCTGAGCTTGGGTCCCACCGAGCCTTGGTCCTCCATGTGAATAAGAAAATTTACATTATAGCCATTTTTTGGTGGCTCTATTTCTAACACCTCTCCTTAGCTTCCACATTTGTGTGCCATTATGCCAAAGTGTCAGGGCATGAGGGAGGTTCCTGACCAAATTCAGTGCATCATGATGGGAATTTCCACATCATGTGATGGAAAGACATTTTGTCATGCGCTCTTTGTCAATAGCACCAACCTCTAATAAATTAAAGCCTTACAATGGTTACAACATAAAATTAATCACTAATCCCTAAATTAACACTTAACCTACCTACTAACCATTATAATTAAGCAATGTAATTAGTGATTAACTCATAATTAAGGGAAATCATGATTCCTTTGTTCTTTGGTGTATTTTCCTCAACTTCATGTGCTAGACCATATTCCAACTTATATGTTTGAAAAATAAACCACTGTATGAGAAGACACATAAATAAATAACCTCATTTACCTTCTTTATCATTAAAAAAAATAAATAATTAAATTCTACAAAACACTAGTGAAAATTTCCTAAAGTTAATTATTTTTATTTCTTATAAACAACTCAAACATCAAACCATGGATTTGTTCGTGGTTTCAGTGTTCCCCATAATATTCCCATTCCTTTTTATATGCATTATTTACTATAATGAAGAAACTATTTGATGTAGCTTTTATAACCCCAATAACATTCATATTCCTTGTTATGTGCATTACTGAATATAAGCTAGATAATACGTATTCATCTCTTTGATTTTTAAGTAGATAATACGTATTCATCTCTTTGATTTTTTAGTATGCTAGGCTAACAAGTGGTTGTGAATTGTGTAACATATATTAGTAGTTTTAGTAAAAATAGTTACTAACTTAAGGAGCAAGAAAATGTACTTAATCTAAGTAAAATTTATTTATAAGTTATTTTTCATGGCTTAAATCAAATATTCTATGATTTTAGTAACCATATCACCAAACAAAAAAGGATTTTAGATTTCCTAGATTTCAATTTTAAGTATAAGGGGCATTCCCTACACTTATTAAGATATTTGAAAACTATACACAACATTGATATGACACACTAGCAAATAGAACAATTTGTTCCCAACTCAATTAATAACATGTTTTTAATATTCTAAAATATTTTTAATTAATAACATGTTTTTAATATTCTAAAATATTTTTAATAAAAAAATATGTTTTTATTGAAAAAGGTGATAAAACTCCCTAAAAATATATTAGTAGATCTTGACAAATAATATTAAAATTGTATAGGTTTGAAAATTCATAATATCAAAATTTGGAAACTCGTAAACAATGTGTCTTAGTGAATTTTTTAAATAAGTAAACAATTTTTCCATTAAGGAAAAAAAAAAACAAAATATTTTCGTAATCATTGATAACTCTAGGAAATATATTTATTTCCAATTGCCAACCCTTTATAATGATCTTTGCATAACTTTGACAAGTAAATCCTTTTGTATCAAAAAATAAATAAATAATTATTAATTTTGAAATAAGTTTATAAGCATGTTTAAATAATTATTAATTTTGAAATAAGTTTATAACCATGCTTGAGATTTTTATGATGTAAGTGAATATAAAACTCAATATTAGAAATGAGGTTTATGTAATATAAATATTATTAATAACAAATAATGTGGGATGATAAAATTAAAAAAATTATGTTAATTTGTAATCTGTTGTTTCATATTGTAGTGGTAAATTATATAAATGCTCTTGAATTTGTGATTCAATTTAGCAAAATATTAATTTTTAAAGAAGGAAAGAAGTTTTATATTCATTTTGTTTTAATTCATTATTTTTATTGAAATATTATTTTTTATAATAAATATTTGTTTAAATAACATTTTTTAATATCATAATAATTTTTGAAAAATGAAATTACTAAAATATAAATTTAAGTTTTATAAAAAAATTCATTTTTTATTGAAAATATCAACCATCTTTAATGTAATTGTGTTACTTAAATTTTTTTTTTACTAATTTTTTTTTAAGATATGATTTATAGTTATGTTGAGGCATAAAGGCTGTGAATATAACCTTAATTACATAATCACAATAATGCTAATAATAATTCAATTGTAGGTGTTAATTATAATTAAGAACAAGAGGTGTTGCAAGCAACAAGTCCCTGTCTTGCAGTTCCTCATGTTTCTTTTCAAAGTGAACATAACATGATTAGAAAAAGAAAAAGAAGTTCCGACATCTCCTTGGGCAGACGAGTTGGGGAAGGGTGTAAGTTCCTCTGCGAGAGTAGATGAGCGGACGTTACCAACTATTTGAAGAAAAAGAATGTAGGGGATTGACTCTCCTGTTTTGGAGTGTAAGCCAGGGGAACACCTCCTGTTGATGTCGAACTATTCAAACACAAAGAACTACCACCTCATTCCTGTTCACGTGGTAATGAAACAGGGACAAAAAACTTATCCTCCTTCCATGGTAATGTATTGAACTGTTCACGCACGAAAACTGCCTTTTGTGTACGGGGTATCAACGACAGGTCATGTATAACTAGGTCTGGGGAATGTGGTAAAGTGGCAAGCAGTCCCCTGAGCTGGAAGAGATGCGGGCTATCTGAGACCAAATAATAGGTCACACCCAGCCCAAGCAAGTGAGCCTACTTTAAGAATTAATGATGTTGTTATTATGCTCTTGAAAGCTAGTAGTAAGTAAGGCTAGAAATAAGCAAGCTCTAACTTATAGCGAATGAAAGCAAGTAGTTCCTATTTTAATTTATATTTTAATCTTCTCATACACTTACATCAACGAGAATTGCAAAAGCATTAGTCCTTGGATTTCCATGAACATTAACACTTAGTTAAATTGGCAAGCGATCAGAACCTCACGCCACTGGAAGTTTCAAATCCCACATTTGACACCTATGGAATTGCAACAATATTCATGAAACACATTGTTTAAATCTTAATAAAATAACTTTATAGGAAATTGATAATTTGACAAATTCCTGTAACAAAACATAGATGTTTTATAGCGAAAAGTGGCAAATCTCACACTACACACCTATGGAACTGCAAAAACATCCTTAAATTTGACACGTAATTACTTGCAACAATATCCATAAATCAGAGTATTGAATTTTAATGGAAGAACTTTGTATGATTTGATATATAGTTATGTGAACAATGTTTAATCTCTTAAGGAGATTTTTTCCTTTATTATGGTAAAATAAAGATTTTTTTTTTCCTTTATTATTGTAAAATAAAGAGATTTCCCCCTTATTATAGTAAAATAAAGAGATTTATTTCTTGCAGCAGCAATTGTTTGACTTTCTCTGAGTCGTTTCTAATAGCGTAGCCCATTAATGTTTTCGGGTTCCAGTATTATATATAAAGGGTCCTTTTATGTAGCCCATTAATGTTTTCGGATTCCAGTGTTATATGTAAAGGGTCATTTTATGTATCGGAGGTGTGCCAGATTATATATAAAGGGTCCATTTATATATTGGAGGTGTGTCGGAACAGAGGCGAGCCCTTTGTTCGCTAGCATATGAACACATGTCCAAATACCAAAACAACCAAGTAACACTTGCAACGACATTTATTAGTTGAACTGGAACACAGCGACATTTTGAATATTTTCCATGCAAATATTTTCATGGTCAACTTTGGCCACCATATCTCACTGCAGAAACGCAACAAGCATTGGAAGGAGGGTTCTGCAGCCTGTCGATTTGGGATCGGGGAACCACTGCACCTAATGATATTTTCAAATTGGAAGGATGGTTATGGATCCTATGGATTTGGAGTCAGGGAACCACTGTTGTTAGATGCTTTCTTTGCTGCTTGTTTTGAGACCTCTACCTCTGTTACTGTTGCTGGTAAACTACTACTGGCACTGGATCAACAGATGCTTCAATGGCTACTTTATGTACGGAAGAAATTGGATCAACTTAGTTGACTGAACCAACTATTGTTATGACTGGGTCAATAGGTTAATGGACGACTGAGGCAACTGGGTCATAGGCTAACTTCACATATAGAGAATCAAATTGCAAGAATATGCATAGGAATGTAGAATGAAATAATACCTTAATGAATGTGCCCAAGTGAGAGAGATCTTGATGGAGTGCCTCAAGTAGCCTACTTAGGAAATTAGAGAGATCTAGGAAAGCCATGCAATGGCATGTCGGTCTCGCTTCTGGATTTATTATGCAAATTATTGTTGTTGAATCTGGTTTTGCTTCTTGCTAAGAATAGAGAATTTTGAAGACTCAGAGACACACCGATGCTTTTCTAGCAAAGTCTTAGGCCACGGTAATTGCAGTGTGTAGGAGCGATGTTTCATAATTGACTTAGTTCATCAACATATTGTGTTTTGCCGAGCTGATTTTTGATCCTTAACTCTGTTTCCTTCCTAATCCCTTAATGGCCAGCAATAGCTGTAGCTAAGTAAATCCGACATTTAATTTTGGAAATTTCTTCATATTGTGCTTTGGAGAACTGGTTTTTCTATGTTTTCGAAGCGTTATTGTCTTTGAAATATTTTTCCAATCCTATTTGATATTGAGATATACAGAAATTTTAATTTTTTGATCTTATTTGATATTGAGATATACAGAAATAAGATATTGAGATATACAGAAATTTTAATATTTTATTAGACTTTCCTGTGATATCTTTGATAGTTTACTTGGTAAATATGAGATGAGATGGTGGATCGAAGATAAGAAGAGTTGGCTGAACCAGAAAAGCTATTAATGGAATTAATGGAATTAAAGCTATTAATGGAATTATTGAAACTTGAATTACAAAACTGCACATAATTCGATCATATATGATATTAAATGATAAATGAAAATTGACTATGCAAGATTGAATTCCCATTCAATTATAAATGAAAATTTATTGTGCAGTAAATCATAGCAAAAGATAGTTAAAGCTACAGGAAAATATACTAAAAATCATAATAAAGGATGCTAGTTGTTTTTTACCAGCAATATTGGTTATTGTTTCTTACTTGCAAGATTGGTTGTCCATTGTTCTTCCCTCTATTCCGATTGTAGATGGTGCAATAGCCATAGGATGGGGCATTGAACATAAGCATGAAACAGGTTGTTGCAATAGGATGGGGCAATGAACATAGGCATGAAGCACGTTGTTGCAATAGGATGGGGCAATGAACATAGACATGAAGCGGGCTATTGCAATAGGATGGGGCAATGAACAAAGGCATGAAGCAGCTGCCCCAATAGGATGGGGCAATGATGAACAAAGTTGTTGCAGTAGCGAAGCAAGTGGGGCAATGCCACTACATCCAGCTATGTGTTTAAACACTACAACTTTGGCATCTTGGTAAGATAAACCGAACACCGAACATATGTTTTTAATTTCTAACCATGAAATGTCATCCAAACTAATGTTAGCATTAGTTTCAACCTGTCATTAAACTTCAAAATGCAAAGGTAATAGATAATTATAATATATGGTTTAGCCTCTTCCCCTCGGGAAGAGGCCAAATAATTAGATATTTGTGGCAATCTTCATAATAAGCAACTAAAATTAATGTAAAAGCCCGACAATCTTCATAATAAGCCACTAAAATTAATGTAAAAGCCCGCCATATCGATTATTATAGTCCTATGCCATTGCCAAATGGCCAAGACTAATAGGACTGCCTTGAAGGAACGAGGAAAACCATTAGCTGCATTAAAAAAAACCATCAAGAATTAATCAATTCATGGCTCTCGGATAAAGTGAGTAACCTGGTAAAGCGTTTCTTTATTGAATGGCAACGGAAGAGAAGAAAACATTGAAGAAGTAGAAAGGAATTCTTATGTATGGCGGGAAAATGAAAAAACAAAATCATCAAGAAAATCGTTTGGATGAAGAAAAACCATAACTAAAGAGTTTATAAAAATGGTTTTGAAACATGAAATGCCATAAGTCATTGGTTTATAAAATTAAATATAAAATGTTGTGTAATGGTTTTGAAACATGAAATGCCATAAGTCATTGGTTTATAAAATTAAATATAAAATGTTGCTTTACACAACACGATTAGCTATATATTCAAGGGTTGGTAGGTATAATGGCCGATCGCTAGGATTAGGGTTGAGGTTGGAATCCGGATTGTTGTTTCGGTGGATTCCTCTGACCCTCCCACGTAAAACGGAGACTATATATAGCAAGTTTTTAAACAGACTATATGTGGGAACATTTTAAACCTCAAGCTATCTCTAAAACCTTTTGTCGCGTCGCAGAAAAAATGAATCCCAGTGATATGAATATTTTCTTCAGGCGCCTGCAGCTCCGAGAGTTAGACAACAAAGGGAATCTTCAACTAAGTAGAGGAAATATTTTTAGAGATTATCATTTCCGTGAGTTTGGGTTTAGTGATATTGAATTAGCAGAGTTGGGAATCACAGGTCGCAAGATTACAAACTTGGTGGTTGCTGAACAGGTCATATGCGTTATTTATAACCGCACCCATCTCATTCCCTTCACACGAATCGGAGAGATATCAGCTTGTAAGGACGAGGGCGGGAAGGTGATAGTAAGCCGTTGGGATGGATATATCGAATTTGCTTGTTACAACAGCATTAACAAATCTTTGTTAACCGTTGTTTCTGTAGGAATGTTGAGACGGATTATAAGCACAGATATTGAATCTATAATATCAGGGCGAAGTACAGGGAGGGATAGAGAACTTTTTCCAGATGAGTCCGTTATGCACTGGAATTTCCACATTGCAAATTGTAGAGGTATGGTTTGTATTGCACGTGAAAGAGTATGGAGAGTTTTCGAATTGTACAAGTATACACAGCTTTTTACGATACCATTTGCCAGTCACATTCTATGGTTTCCAGGGACAAAAGCCATAATGTCGTATGAAGTTATTTCCAGGGGGTATCCGGAAGTAGAACGTTTCTTTAAAATCTATTGCAAATTAGATGGACAATTGAAAAAAGAATTTTCCCTCCGCGGTATCCAGTTTGACTATATTACTTCTTGTGGGCGTGACAGATTAGTTATCCAACCTCTGTATCCTGAGTGCATGCAAATAATTGATATAAGCTCTCAAATCCCCCGACTAATAGAAACAACACGGCCTGTTTGTCCAATTGGCTTGTCTCACTGTTTGGACGAGAGACGCCACTTCATATGCAAAACAAGAAACCGTGAAGGCGAACGTTCGGGTTTTGTCACGTCAATATACAGTACGCATGTTTTTAATCTTGAAGGTGAGCGTTCCGTCACGTTAAAAGATTTGCCAGATACTTCGTGGGTCCATTACATCACAAAGAATGAAGATGTGGCTATTTCCGTTTCTTCGGTTCCTCTTAGGATCAATATTAACAGCATCCTTAACGGAGAATCGTTGCTGAGTATCGGAGTAGATGATTTCATGAGTTCTTGGAATGTCTTTGGGATCAAGCAGTTGGCGTACGATGAAGAAACCCATGAGATATTCATGGTGGACATGACAAGTAAGTGGTGCATCTGGTCAAACAAATAAATTTGTTGAGCGTGATTGAGAATATTACCAACATGTTTGACGAAAGAGTGATATGGCTATGAAGAATACGAAAGTGGGATATTCACGTGGAGGAAGAAAAATGGAGGAAGAAAAATGGAAATGGGACACCGACGCAATTCTTTAAAATTCAAGTTATCTGTAATTGGAATTTTTCCTGGTTAACTGTAATTGAAGGTTTTTCTAGATATCTGTAATTGAAGAGACCGCTCCACTTCAAGTAAGAGAAATTTATTTGCTTACAAAGTAGTGTGATGAATATGCATATTTACGATTGGTTTTCAGTGAATCTATTCTGTTTACAAGAAATAAAGGAAAACCAATTCTAGCAATATAGGAAAAAAAAATCTACTATGTTTCACATTGTAAACAAACTTGCAGGTGAAAGGAAGCATTGAAACATTAAACCCTAATTTGGAGAAAATGAAGGCAATCTTATTACAGCATTTTGGTAAAATATTCTATGGGGTCTCTAAGCTTCCAAATTCCATCCTCAGGGTTTGGGGTACATTGTAACATGTCAAATAAGTCTAATCATGCTTTGGATGCAAATCTTGAAGAGTTTTTTTATGCAAATTGTGCTTGGTTACAGGAATCCTTTTTTTTTTACAAGAGATAGTCTCGGGAGCATAACAATTATTTTGGGGGTGTGGTTGGAGGATTGAATTGGTGAAAGAGAGATAAAGGAAGGTGAAGAAGTATTTTCCATGTCCTTATTCCTATGATGGATTAATTTATTTAGCTAAAGAGTGATTATGGAGTTTCATGTATCTCCGCAACTCCGCAAGATAGGAATTATTGCACTAACAGGCTGTAGAAATATATGAAAGAAAGAAAAGAAAATGTAATCTAAGTAAGATACATACTTATAAAGGAGTGCTAACTACACCAAAGAACTATTTTTGAACTTAAAAAAAATGCATAAAGATATCGATAAACTCACTAACTTACAGACCTATAGGAAACAATATTCATAAAGGATATAACAATAATGATGAATTGAACTAGAAAAGAGTATTAATGCAAATAGTGATTTATTGTTGAATTTACTAAATAAATATGCATAGAAAAACTTTGATATAATCTCACTCACTAACTTTGCAAAGACTATGCTTCAAAGATGAAACTACAGAAATGTCTAATTAAACTCATCCATGAAAAGTAAAATTACAAAAGGTATTCTTGAGCATTCATAGTGGGCCCTAACCGAAGGAGGCACAAATTCCTAAGAAAAAGAAGTTTAGGAACCAAATTTCCTTTTCATTAATCAGTAAATTTGTTAATACATGGAAGATTACAACTCTAAAATTCATGGTAAAAATCCTTTACTAGACTATTGTTGTTTCTAATGGGCTACTTGAGCCCCTTATTTATGCATAAAAAAAATGAAAGGCATCCTCATTGAAGACGAGGATTTCCCCCCGCAAATACCTTAAATGTAGGATCTTGGTTCACATGACCTCACAACTACAATGAGAATTAGTGACTACTCTAAGCTAGCAGAGTTTTGGACATCCTGTAGTTGGGAGTGAGTGCCATATTTTTATATTGACTATATTCCCTGTGATCTTGTTGTAGCGGCTACAACCACCCTCCAAAATTTTTCCTATGTTTCGATTTTGGAGTGTTCCTTCTTATCCATAAGAGCTCATCTTGCACTAATCCACGTATTCATGCTTCGATTGAGACTTATCTTTTTCATTTGTTCTTGTGTTTGCCTATTTTCACACTTAGATTGTCTTTCTAATTCATAAGTTCATCTCCCAACTTGGTCTCACAACATGTTTAGGCTTACCTTCAAAAACTACATAATCCTTGAGGGAAAGCAATCTTGATGATAGGAATTGTGCATTCCTCACTAGCATTCAACCTTCAGCTCATAAACTACACATTCATGGAAAGAAGCCCAACACTGAGCCCAAAAACTGCGCAACCCTCACTAAGCTCAGAAACTGTGTAGTGCACACTAAGTTGCAAATTTTCCCGAACTGGGTAGTCTTTCCCAGCAGTGTGCATGGAAAGTTCCCCCCCTAAAAAAGAAACAAAAATAATTGGAAAAAATCATCCCTATCATATAGTGATCTATTTTTAATATCTCTAAGGAGAAATCTTGCTATTTTTAGAAGTTATTGCCAAGTCTCACTTTTTCTTTGATTTTAGGCATGTGCGTCATAAAACCATATTTGCTCAAATATAGTTATCTAAAACCTCTAGATATCATTTTCAGATTCGATCCTAAAACTCTAGCATTCCCGAAGAGATTAAGGAACCTTCAGCGGGGTCATCCTTGCTTTTCTATGTGAGTTTTGCTTTTATCGTCTTTTGCCGCCTTTTTATTGCTTTTTTTTGTTTCGCTTGTGTGAGCATTTTTTTCTTATTTATATTCATGGTTTTTGGCGTTTTAACTTGTTTTAGCTTGTATAATTTTTTTTTAAGTTATTGCTATCTTTTCATAAGTGTCACATCAGTTTTCCTTTTTTTCACTAATGGTTGTCATTGCGGCGACTCTCCTCACATGCTTGATTGTCATTTTGTTTTTCAGTCACTACACTTGATCTACATTGATTCACTCATACTTAGATAGTTTTATGTTCAAGCTCACATCATCATTCACTTCTGTTTGTTTTTCACACTTCCACTATGCGGAATTGCACTTGCTTTGACTGAATATCACCTTGCCCAACCAGGTACTACACAATCCTAAGGTTCAAGCCACAAGCTCGGGCTTTGAAACTGCATAGTGCACAATATAGGTTGGCTCCAAGTGTGAACTATGTAGTTCCAGGGGTCACCTTGTCACCTTGGCCAATGAGACTGTGTAATGCGCAATCTCTGTCAATCTCTGCCCAGGCTGGGACTACACATTGTGCAGTCCCAAGCCTTAAGCTTCATCCTTGGCTACTAGTACTACGCAATACGTAGTTCCTACATACATCTAGTCCCTCCTTCCAATCAAAATTGTGCAATCCTTCTCTCCAGTTTCCTAACTTGTTTCTTGATCATGATTTTAAGGTAGATTTTCTAGAGCTAATGTTTGCTTGCCATGAGTGTCATTTTTGTCCCACAAGTACAACAATTTTGGAGCACCTCTCCAGCAGTCGCTATTACCATGGTAGCAAAGAGAGATGCTTCAAAAGATACCATTGAAAGCATTACTAGGGAATTAGTTGAGCAAGCGCTAGTTAAATTTCCAATATATGCGAACATTTAAATGTTTATAGAAAAGGAGTCAACACTAACATGGTAGCAATTCCAATAGCAGTAGTAGAAGGCAACAATCTAGTACAAGTTCATGGAAAGTGAATGGTTTTTGAAAGAATAGAGGGAGAATAAAGCTGCAGAGTGAAAGTAGATTCAATCCTTATGCAAGCAACTTTAGTATTGGAAGCAAATGAGAAGTAGAGGAGACAGAGAGTAGAGAGGAGGAAGAGAGAAAAGCAGAGCTTACATGAAGAATAACTAATATTGAAGAAAGCATAACAAGAACTAAAGGAAGAATGATAGTTTAGGAGGAAATAATAGGAAGTGAAGAAAAATCAGGAATAAGAATAAAGGCAAGGCACGATGGTAGAAGAAATAATGCCAATTCAAGTTAAAGAGAAAAAACAAAACCAGCCAGCAATAGAGGGAAAGAGCAAATAGATGCAAGATCGAGAGCTTGCTCAGCTGGTCGAATATTTTATTGAAGTTGCAGACATGAAGTTGGGACTATAGATGTAGGATGAAGATATTGATTTGATGTTGAATGCATCATAGGTCATCCTTTAGTCTCCACCACCTCCAGCCATAGAGTTAGCCCCGAGCAAGGAAGGTAAAATACTTCCCCTCGATGATGATCTGGTAATGGACGTGTACAATTTGTCATATAACGAACTTTAGGTGAGAATTGTACAAACATGGAGAAAGCATTTTCAGGATGATCATGCATCCCGTGCATTCATTAGAGAAAGGGTGATAGTGGTGGACACTAGTAAGAATCCAAATTCCATTATCGAAGCCGACTTGGCCTTTTCATGTGCAACAATATCAAACACTCAATATTTGATGACCAATAATAAGAAATTGGCACAAAAATTACAGGCTACCTGATGAGAGATAGAATAGCTCTGCACAATAGCAAAGAACCTAGTATCTGCATAGGTCTACTTTGGGGAAATGAGAGAAGAGATAGTCGGTGAAGTATCAACACTTGGAGAGACCATGTGGGACCCCTATGAGGAGCTCATGACCATACATAAGGAAGTTGTCCCCTTGCATAGGTTGTAGAATAGAGTAGGAATTTTTCAATACTCTTAGGAATGTGCAAACTCCCATCATCTCCATGCAAGAATGGGCAATGTGATACAAAGGGGCACCACTTTCTTTGGTAAAGAAGATGAAGCTGTGGGTAGAACTGGGGAAATCAAGAGTTTGAACGTTGATTCAAAACCTCAAGTAGCTTGCACCATTCATTGTAATCATTCAGGCCTCATATGTATGGTTGTACAATAGTTTGGATTTCATGGTGAGAACCCATAAGATCCCATCAGCTAACTCACTTACTGAAGCTAAAAGCAGACACCAAGTCAGGAAGGATATTGAAGAGTACTTGGAGTAGCTCATACAGGTTGCCACCAAGGAGTATTTAGAGCTGAAAAAACATGCAGAATTACATCAGTGATCCTGTCCAAATCGGAACCATGTTGCTCTTGTTAGAGAAAGAAGTTAATATTGGTTCCAAATCATTGTACCCATATGTTATGGAAGCTAGAGTCCTCTTCCATCCTGACAGCATCATGTAGTTTGGGGATGTCATCACATAGTACCAAGCTTGGCATTAATACGTGAATGAGAAGCATAAAGTGGAAGTTTCCAAGCTAGGGTGTTCCCAAACTGAAGCATCATAGTGTTTTGCCTTGTTAGGTTGTCAAGTTGTCTCTACCCTATTTTTTCCTAGATGGGTATGAGTGTAAATTGTAATATTATTTGTAATTATGTTGTAAGTGAAATTCCAAGTTTCAATGTTGGAATATGGAGGGTCGTGATGTAATGTAATGAGTCATTTTATAAAGAAGTTGAAGAGTCATGAGGGTAGTCCAAAGATCATGAAGGGGAGTTTAAGAGTCAGCCCCTCTTGTTATAAATAGAACCTCATAACTCATGTAAGGGGCTTTTGGGAACTAAAATTTTGGCTAGGGTTAGGGTTAGAAAAAGATTGGGAGTATTGTGAAGAGCATTGGCTTCTCCATAGTGTAGAGCGAGTATACTTCTTTGGAGGAGAAAGTGTTCTTGACTGTAATATTCCACTATTGGGGCTAGTGGTCATCAATGGTATATGTATGAATGAAACTTTCACTTATAAAAATAAAATCAGATCCAACATGCTTTCATGCATATGTTGTGAATATAAGAGGACTATTTTTGTTATATTTTCACTGTATGCTATTTAACTTACGCTTATTCTTATGAACTATTTCATTTTCATTTGTATGAATCTTATTGAATGTGTGTTGTTGTATTAACCCATTATTTTAACTTATGGACTATTCCACATCTTAGCTAGTGATTTGATTCTACTCATGTATTCATTTCAAGCTGCATACTATTACAGGCTTCCAAGGTGTGCACTTCCTTTTCCCCTCTTGTGTTGGAACTTGCATGCATCACACTTGACTCTCCATGGGGTCACACACTTGCTCTCACCCATAGTTATCATACTCCCCCCTGCATGTTTTCGCAGTCAAGGAATAACATTATCACCTACTACTAGGACTCTTACTGTAAACGGTGTGAGGTCTAGTTGGGACTTCATATTAGGGAGATCACTTGAGTGTTAGTGGGTCCAACATTGTCAACAAATCTGCACCAAATATCCTGTTGGGTCCCTATAATACTAGTGATTACCCCATTACTATTGTTGTTATACCCCTTATTTATATTGTTGTGCCCCCATTACCCCCATATTGTTATCAATATGCCCATTGAATCCCTCTATTGTTATTTTTGTGGCTTTATATTATTATTGTTAGGTCGGCTGGATTATACTGTGACTCCATAGACTCCTATATATAGAAAGGAGGTTTTGTCATTTGTATCATCCAAGAATTGTTCATTTATGTAATGTAAAGGAGGTTTCCCCCTCGAAGAGGCTGAATTCTAAGGCGTGGATTTCTCTTTTCTATCTTTTTGTGAGTTGGTTTCATAACATTTGGTATCAGAGCTTTGGATTCTA
Source organism: Pinus tabuliformis (assembly GCA_031772625.1). Taxonomy (NCBI): domain Eukaryota; kingdom Viridiplantae; phylum Streptophyta; class Pinopsida; order Pinales; family Pinaceae; genus Pinus; species Pinus tabuliformis. Next base: position 708,283,080 of record CM062815.1, read on the forward strand.
GGGTTTCGCTGCTCCAAACAGGTCATCGTGGAATTTTCGCTATAACTTTTTTCTGTGACGTTTCAGAAGTCGCAAAAAAAACCCATTTGAGAAGAAATCGCATTGAACCTTGGGTCCAAATTTCAGAGCTTTTCGCACGATATTTTCGGAGATATGATCTCAGGAAGTTGGTCTTTTTGCAGACTCCTGAATTACACTCAAAACAGGTGACCTGGGGAAAATCGTCATAACTTTCTTTCTGAGCATCGGATTGAAATTTCGTAAGAAGGTACAGAAAGAGGACGGACTGTAGTTTTCGTTTATATATGTTTTAGAGTCAAATGTTGAAACAGTGGCACGTGGCACTTCATACAAGTTCGCTCTACTGAACTAGTCTATAATCAGGTCACTGCGGGAGATTGGGCATAACTCTTTCTTGGAGAATCCAATTTGGTTCAGACTAGTGGCATTGGAAAGAGGACATAGAAGGCTACTACAGGTCACAATTTCAGAACTGGATGATTCAAAATTACAGAGATACATCAGATTCAATATCAGGCTTCTACAAAGTAAAAAAAAGGTGTGTAGTTTTTATTTTTTATTTTTGCATAAGCTTGGTTTGAAGGAATTCAAAGGGCATAGTAAAGCATTATTATCGGTAACTGATGCCCCGAGGAAAGAAAATGCAAACACCTAGTAAGGAACCTGAAAGCTCTAGCATGACTCATGAAGAAGAGGAAGAAATGCTACATGATATATCAAAATTACAAGAACAAGTGCAACAAATGTCACGCTCACAAAAGCTAACAGATGCTAAGATAAATGGCGTGGAATCTAAGATAAAGGGCATGGAAGCTAAGATGGATGATATGAAGACAAATTTGAGGATAGATTTGAAAACAAACATGGCAGATTTGAAGACAGATTTGACAAATTTTCTACAAGAAATACTTACTAATGGTGAAAAGGTTGTAAAGGAAACTCATGATGTGAACAAAAGAAATGTTAATCATGATTCCATAGACTCTAATTTTGGATCAAAGACCCACCATATTCCAAAAATCGATATGAGGAAGTTTGATGGCAAGGATCCCGCCACATGGATATTACAGATGGAGCAGTTCTTCGATCTCAATAATGTGCAAAACACACAAAAGGTACGTATGGCAACTTTATATTTGGAACCAAATCAATTTGTATGGTATCAATGGCTTTGCTCTCGTAAAAAATTTATCACTTGGGCAATTTTTACGGAAGAATTGATAGCACATTATGAGGATACAAAAAGCAACACTTTTTTTAGCCAATTGATAAGTCTCAAACAAAAGGGTTCAATAATGGAGCACATTGAGGAGTTCCAAAAATTGAACATAAGGGTAAAAGATATTCCAGAGCAACATAGGATTGATGTGTTCATAGGGTCTTTAAAGGATAATATCCAACATGATGTTCGACTTTGGGAACCTGATTCATTAGAGAAGGCATTCAGGTTAGCAAGAAAAATGGAAAGCAAAATTATGGCAACAGGAAGCATACCACTCACAACTATAAAGACGGAAGTGCAGTTGCTCCTAGTTTTCCACAACCTATAAGGTTGACACCACAACAATTGGAAGAAAAAAGAGCAAAAGGGCTTTGTTATAGTTGTGATAGCAAATACACTAAAGGTCATAAGTGTGCTGAGAAGAAATTATTCTACATAGATTGTGAAGAGGAAGAAGAAAAGGAGCAAGAAAGGTCAAAAGAACATGATATGTTCCAGGAACAAAGCCTAGATGAAGAACAAATAAATCCGACCATATCTTGTAATGCATTGGTGGGAATTACCACTCCTCAAACCATCAAGATAAAAGGACAAATCAAGAAGAAAAAGGTAATAGTGTTGATTGATTCAGGAAGCACCCACAATTTTATTCATTGTAGGGTAGCAAAAGAATTGAATTGCTTCCTATATCCAGCACCAGAGTGTCAAGTGATGATTGCAAATGGAGGAACAATAAATTTCTCTGGAAAGTGCCATAATATCAAGCTATCCATGGGAGAATATGTATTGACTAGCCCAATGCTTTCCATTCCAATGGGAGGTGTTGATGTTGTACTAGGAGTCCAATGGCTACAATCCTTGGGTACAATAGCTTTTAATTTTCAAGAACTTTTCATGAAATTTTCTATGGAAGGAAAGGAAGTTGAATTAAGGGGTATTGCAGGGAAACCAGGAAAGATAATCAGCTCTAATGGTATGACAAAGCTTCTAAAAAAGGAGCAAAGGGGTGTAATTGCACAATTATGTTCGCTAGATGTTTCCACATTAGAATCATCTATTTCTCCAGATCTCCAAAAAGTCCTGGACAATCATTCCAAGGTATTTGAGACTCCCAAAGGTCTCCCACCTATGTGTGATCATGATCATGCTATTCATCTGATTCCAGGAAGTGTTCCTCCAAACATCAGGCCGTACAGATATCCCTATGTCCAAAAAGGTGAAATTGAACGTATGGTTGCAGAAATGCTAGAGGCTGGTATAATTCAATCGAGTCAAAGTTCTTTCTCTGCTCCAGTAGTATTGGTGCACAAGAAGGATGGATCATGGTGCATGTGTCCATATTATAGGGAGCTCAACAAGCTCACTATTAAAGATAAGTTCCCCATTCCTGTCATTGATGAATTACTGGATGAATTGCATGGATCAATTTACTTCACCAAGTTGGATCTTCGTTCAGGATATCATCAAATCAGAATGAAGACTGAAGACATTCCGAAAACAACATTTAGAACTCATGAGGGTCATTATGAATTTTTGGTCATGCCTTTTGGCCTTACCAATGCACCTTCAACATTTCAAGGTTTGATGAATTCAATTTTCAAACCATTCCTTAGAAAATTTGTGTTAGTATTTTTTGATGATATACTTATCTACAACAAGTCTTGGAAGGATCATGTTGAACATGTTGACAGGGTGCTACAACTATTGGAGGAGAAACAATTATATGCCAAAAGATCCAAATGTTTCTTTGGAGTCCAGGAGGTGGAATATTTGGGTCATATTGTATCTCATGAAGGAGTTAAGGTAGACCCTACCAAAATTAAAGCCATTAAGGAATGGAAAATCCCCACATCCATAAAGCATTTGCGCGGATTTCTTGGGTTGACAGGGTATTATCGCAAGTTTGTTAAGAATTATGGGAGAATAGCAGCACCTCTAACAACATTATTGAAGAAAGATGCATTTTCATGGACTCCGGAAGCAACAAAGGCCTTTGAACATCTTAAAGAGGCAATGTGCCAAGCACCGGTCTTAGCTACACCGGACTTCACAAAAACCTTTATTGTGGAATGTGATGCTTCAGGAAATGGAATTGGTGCTGTTCTAATGCAAGATGAAAGACCCATTGCTTTTGAAAGTCATCCAATCAAGGGAAAGTTTCTAAGCAAAGCTATTTATGAGAAGGAAATGTTGGCAATACTCCATGCACTTAAGAAATGGCGACCCTACCTAATGGGAAGACACTTCAAGGTAAAAACGGATCATGATAGCCTTAAATACTTTTTAGAACAAAGATTATCCTCTGAAGAGCAACAAAAGTGGGTCACAAAGATGTTGGGTTATGACTTTGAAATCATCTACAAAAAAGGGAAGCAAAATGTGGTGGCAGATGCACTCTCAAGGAAGGATGAGGATGTGGAAGCATTGTTGTGCGCTATTTCTATTATCCAACCAGATTGGATAAATGAAGCAAGGGAGGAATGGAAGAATGACGAAGAAGTGTGGGCACTTATTCGAAAGCTACAACAAGATTCCAGTACGTCTGATACATTTAGCTGGAAAAATGATTCGTTATGGTACAAAGATCGCTTATACCTCTGTAAGAATTCCCAGCTAAAACAAAAGATTCTTATGGAATTGCACACTTCTCCCTTAGGAGGGCACTCAGGATTTTTAAAAACTTACCACAGGGTTAAGAAGGAATTTTTTTGGGATGGCCTTAAATCAGATATTCAAAATTTTGTGGCAGAATGTTTGGTTTGCCAACAAAATAAAGTTGAAACAATTAAGACACCGGGTCTATTACAACCTTTATCCATTCCAAGCCAACGTTGGGAGGAGGTATCAATGGATTTTATCACAGGTTTACCCAAGTCTGAGGGAAAGAGTGTCATCATGGTGGTAGTTGACAGACTTACCAAGTATGCACACTTTTGTGCATTATCACATCCATTTAAAGCCAGTACAGTTTCTACTGCATTTATGGAAACAATTCAAAAGCTACATGGAAACCCAAAGATTATTGTAAGTGACAGAGATCCCATTTTCACTGGAAATTTTTGGACACAATTATTTTCTTGTCTTGGTACTCAGTTAGCTCATAGCTCATCTTATCATCCTCAATCTGATGGGAAAACTGAGATAGTAAACAAATGTTTGGAAGGATATCTTCGTTGCTTTGTATCTGATAAACAGACACAATGGGTCAAATGGTTGCCTCTGGCTGAATGGTGGTATAACACTTCCTTTCATACAACAACAAAAATGACCCCATTTATGGCACTTTATGGGTATCAACCACCATCCATCACATCATATTTAAGAGAAAATTCTAAGGTTTAGGCATTGGAACATCACATCGAACATCAACAACAAGTCCTCCAACTCTTAAAGGATAACCTCGTGTTGGCACATAATAGAATGAAACAACAGGCAGATCAACATCGCAGTGAAAGAAGTTTTGATGTAGGTGATTGGGATTCCTACGGCTACAACCATATAAGCAAATGTCCCTCAAGCAAGCTAAGAAGGATAATAAATTATCACCAAAGTATTATGGTCCGTACAAGGTGTTGCAAAAGATTGGTACTATGGCATACAAATTGGAGCTTCCTGCAGCTTCTCGATTGCACCCAGTTTTCCATGTTTCATGCTTAAAAAGGGTTATAGGCGCCAAGCTCCCACTTCAAACAATATTGCTAGAACTTGACGAGGAAGGAAAAATTATATTGGAACCGGAAGCAGTTATAGAAACAAGAACTCGACAGCTACGAAATTGATCAATTTCAGAGTACCTTATCAAGTGGAAGAACTTATCCGCTGAAGATTCCACATGGGAGGATGAGAATTTTATGCAGAAGTATCCAGAACTACTCAAGCATTGAGGACAACACTTTTTTGAAGGAGAGAGGCATGTTGGGTCCCTATAATACTAGTGATTACCCCATTACTATTGTAGTTATACCCCTTATTTATATTGTTGTGCCCCCATTACCCCCATATTGTTATTAATGTGCCCATAGAATCCCTCTATTGTTATTTTTGTGGCTTTATATTATTATTATTAGGTCGGCTGGATTATATTGTGACTCCATAGACTCCTATATATAGAAAGGAGGTTTTGTCATTTGTATCATCCAAGAATTGTTCATTTATGTAATGTAAAGGAGGTTGCCCCCTCGAAGAGGCTGAATTCTAAGGCGTGGATCTCTCTTTTCTATCTTTTTGTGAGCTAGTTTCATAACATATCCTCTATATCCTATACAATAAAAACATTAGGCACATGAGGTATGATAATCACCTCAAACTTTCCTAAGAAATTCTAAGGCTAAGAAATACATTATTAAGTGTAGAATAAGAGGTTAAATGAGATTAGGAATGGCTAGACAAGCCTTTAATTGTACCTAATTTGGATGTCCATCATACCCACTACTGAAACTATTTCTCATCCTTTGAGTAACCTAAGCATCTTATTTTCTCTATTGTTCTTCATGTATTCCCCTGATTACTTCTCTAACATCCCATGCTATGCTAGATATGATTGCCACTACTAGAATTCCTCAATATATTTCCATTCCTTTGTTCCCTCCTCTTGACTTAGAGGTTCTTTAAGGCATAATAGTAAAGGAGGATTAAATTTAAGCCCAATATAGTGGGCTCCAAGTCTATAGATGATTATATTTTACAAGGGATTTCTTGGCTAATGTAGCTCTCAGCCTATCAACTGAATGATATTCCTTGGTTCTCATACTATAAGGCAATGTGTTCCATCTTCTTTGATAGGCATGCAGGATTTCTTCTCCCAATAGTATAAATGTATCCTCAAGGTGGATGATTTCCTCTTCAGGTCTTTTCTTATAAACCAATCCAATTTTTGGATCTTTTTCTATCAGCTAATGATTGGAAATGAGGAGTATAGGGGTTGGTGTCTACCCTAATCCATAGTGGCTTCTCCATTTCTTTGGATAATTTATTCTTTACCTCTTCTTCCATAATCTCTTCATGCCTTAGCCATGAGGCAAACTCCATTAGTTGTACATCCCCCAAATGAAAATTGGGGTTGCACACAGTCATGTCAAGAAGCACCAAGTTATGCATATAGAATTCTACAATATGGGTCCTATCTTCATGCTTCTCTGTAGGCAAAAATCAATAATTTTTCTTACATCTTGTAAGGGTAGGAGACCCTTTTTTGTGAGCATTTTAAGCTCAAATTGACACCATTGTTCCTTTTTAAAGGAAGAAATTTTTTTTTATGGTTGTCTACAACTCAAAGCTTCCACAAAAATATGTTCTATAATTCCTAAGTTGGTATCAAGAGATGCAACCTGAGTTTCTCTCACTTGCAGGAGCCTTTGGGATTGTTGTATCTAGAATACTAACTACATGTTTTCCTTCTCTAAATGGTCCCTTCTATTGGCTCATCAAATCTAAGGAGTTTCATCTCTTCTCTCATAACTTTTGTTTGTTCCTCCATCCTCCTAATGTCATCAATCCCTTTAGATTTTGCAATTTTTTCCACCTATGGGTTTTGGTTTTTTATTTTTAAATGTCAAGTAATAATAGAGGTGCTAGATGAATGGGGAGTACCTTTCCTACCTCAATACAGGAATAAAAAGAGGAGCACCCTTCTGGCACTTCTTGCAGTTGTATTGTTTGTCGTTGTAACCCAATATGTTGCTCTTGTAACCTTGTTGTGTGTTCTCGTACAATTTCTAGTTCATCCTATAACATTAAAATTTGGGTGCTTAGCCCTACTAGCCATATTTGTAATTCATTTCCTTTGTATTATGTGGGAGTTACCATTTTTTTCGCTAGATTATTCCTTTATTTCTCTTGGGGGTCGTCCTTATGAAGGGTAGGATATTTATCTATGGTGATTGGAGTGGGAGACAGAGGTTTGGGTGTGACAATAAAATTTACCCTAGTGTTCTTCCCCCTTCTGTAGTAGACATGAGGTTCCTTAGACTTACCCACCTCATGTTTTTTTGGGATACCGAGAGTTATCAAATTAGAAGCTACTTCTTCTTGGGTGAGTGTTATATTCTTTCCACGACTAGCCCCATGCATGGGGGGGACACAGTGGGGTGACAACCCTCGTGTTTGTTGCGTCGAGTGCAGTTGGGGGGGAGGGGTCATAAGGGGATGATAGCCCCCCTTGTCGGGGGGTTTGGTGGGGGGGAGCGTATTCCCCCTCTCTGGGGTCTAGGGCAGTACCCTAGGGAAATTTTTTTTGGACCCTCTATTAGGTGGGCGAACCTACATATGGTTTTTTGCATGGTTTTCGCACATGGTTTTGGGCATGATTTTTTCTGTCCATGATATTTTGCAAATCTTGCCAAGGGAACTACGATTATGCTCTAATCCAAGATTAATGGATTGGGTCTTATGGATGAGTCAAGTTGTATATATATATATATATATATATATATATATATATATATATTATATTGTAACATTGAAAGGAATACAATGAAAAATCAATCTTGTAGTCCCAATTTTGGGATCCAAGGGAAAATCTTTGTGTATATATGTTTTATGTTTTATTCTCTAACCATGATTTATTTTCTATTTTTTAGAATTCGTATGCAAGTAATTTTTGTACGGGGTTAAAACCTACATTTGGTATTAGAGTTGTTTTAGCTTCAAGGCAATGCCTTTGTTGTTGAGGATTTTTCTTGGGCTCGCGGTAGACCCTGTTCAGTGGGAGATCTATGAGATCAATTATTGTAGTGAAAGAAGATGGCGAGCTTTAGAAATATAGAGATCAAGAAATTTAATGGTCATAGTTTTGAGTTGTCGAAAATCAAGATAGAGGATCTTCTAGTGGATAAATATCAGTGGATCGTGTAAGATTTAGGTATTAAACCAATGACAATTTTTGATGAAGACTAGAAGAAGTTGGATCGGAAGGAAGATAGAACAATTAGATTGTGTATCTTAGATTCAGTATTGTTGGATGTATCAAGGGAAGATTTGGCGAAGGCTTTGTGGGACAAGTTAGGGACTTTGTACCCATATAAGCCTCTGGTGAATAAACTGTTCCTACGGAAAAAGTTGTATAACTTGAAGATGAAGGATGGAGACTTGGTGACAGAGCATATAAATGCCTTTAATACTGTGGTAAGCCAGTTTTTATCTGTTGATATAACAATTTTAGATGAATATACATGCATCAATTTTTTGTGTTCTCTGACAGATTCGCAAGATAGTCTGGTTGTTGCAATAGGTAGCAATGCATTTGCATTGCAATTTGATGAAATAGTCTCATCCTTGCTGTCGGAGGAGATGAGACGGAAAAATATGGGGGGCCAGAATGGTGATGCCTTTTCTATACAAGGACGGTCTTAGAACAGAAACAAAAATAAATCCTCGAGTGGGAGATCTAAATCTAGAGGGAGATCTAAATCTCTAGGAAAACTTGTAAAGGTGTGCTGCAAATGTGGAAAGGAAGGGCACTTCAAAAAGGACTATAGATCTAAAGCTCTTGAGAAAGGAAAGGGAATTGATGTCCTCTTTATGTAGAGGCTAAAGCCACCTCATATAAAGGTGGGGATGTGTAATCGGCTTCTTCTTTAGGTACACATGTAGATCATGAGGCATGGTTGATTAACTCATGTGCATCCTTTCACTTCACTCCCCATAGGGAGTGGTTTTGCGAGTATGATAAATATGATGGTGGTGATGTCTTCTTAGGGGATGAAAAGAAGGGTAGAATCATTGGTCGTGGAAAATTCATGTTGAAGTTGTAAGGTGGAAGGATTATAACACTTCTGGGTGTTCTACATATTCCTGCATTTGCCAGAAATCTAATTTCTATAAGCAAGATGGATGATGTAGGTGTAAAAATAGTGTTCAAGAAAGATACCTACAAGATGGTTAGGGGAGCACTAGGATTGATGTGGGGAGTTTGGATTGGAACTTTGTACAATATTCAGGGTAGCAATGTTATTGATGGGTGCAACAATTATGTGGTTCCTGAAAGTGGAGTAGAGTAGTTACCGAGTGGTTCCTGAAAGTGGTTCGAGTGGTTACCGATGGTGAGGAAACCAAAAAACAACAAAGGTTTTTTCAAGTATGTGTCATCCGTTATGTCTATTGTGTATAATTTCTTGGATGGTGAGCCTATATATTGAGCTCCTAAGTTCCTATGGGAAACATTGTAGTTCAGTATTGACACAAGAGTGTGTGATTGTTACCTCTTTTATGAGTAACACAATCATAAGGGTAATAATATAGCTTTGAAGAAAGAACATATCATTTTCCCTCATTTTTGACTCAGTGCATCTTCTCGATGGTGTAAAGTAGAGATTTAATGGTGACAAATTACTACTAAGAAAGTAGTTATGAAATTTACCCTCTCTCATGAGGTGGGGCCATTTTTGATCAGGACAAGGAGCATCCTAAATATAATGGAGAATACACCAAAAGGATTCAAGTTATAGAAACATGTGTAGGAAAATTTGACCCACATAATATCATATATGAAAGAAGAAAGGCTAAGGAAAAAGCGGAACATCAACATGACCCCAAACGCATAGTAGAAAACTATGCTAATAAATCCACATGGGATGAGGTCAAGGAAATTTTACATCATATAAAATCAATCACAACCCACCTCTTTGGAAATAAAGAAGCACATCAGAGCTCATGGATATAGATCAATCAAAGGAACATATCTCCAAGAGGGTCAAAGGAAAAGATGCAAAGGGAGACGATGAAGATGTTATGAAACTAGCTCATATAAAGATAGAAAAGATAGATAAATGACTTCAAAATCATCCTCTTTTAGGGGGAATCCTCCTTTAAATTACACAAATGAATAATTCTTGGATGATACAAATGACAAGACCTCCTTACTATATATAGGATTCTGAGGGGTTATAATATAATTAGAGCCAACATAACAATAATAATGTAAGGGCACAACAATAACAATAGTGGGCTTTTATGGGGCACCATAATAACAATATGGGGACTACATGGGCACAACAATATAATAAGGGGGTTGCACTAATAACAATAAGGGGTTAAACTAGTAGTATAGGGACCTAACACAAGATGAAGAAGATGATGAAGAAGAGGATATACAATTATGATATTTGGTGCTATGTAATAGAAAACTTGCAAGCTCGATTAATGTAACTTTCACTATTGAACACATGAATTTTCTATGTCAACCTCTAAGACAATAAATTTAGGTGAGGTTTATAAGATTGAACAAATTTCAATCATGGAACAACTTCAAGAAATGGCCAAGTAGTTGGCCAAGGAAAGAAAAGGGAGATAATAATAGTTGAGAATGTTCTACTCCCTAGAATGCAATTCAAAAATTATTTGGATCGTGAAAAGGGGATTTTCAAACTAGTCATTTTGTAGTCTAAAGAAGAAATAGTAAATTCCATGGAGGATTATGAGGTCCACTAGATGTTCTTACTAGTCGACCATGTTATGTCCTCAAATCTCATGGAACTAGACATGTAGGTGACAAAGATTATAATGCATAGGTATATTCATAGGATAAATTCCACACCAAAAAAGTTGCAGGAGATGAAAAATAAGGAAACTAGTCAACTGAAGTATGGGAGAATGGTGTGTATATTTAGAAATACTAAGATAAAGGATCTGGATGAAAAAAATCACTCATATGGCTATGCACCCTCATAGATTTAAACAATGAAAATATATGACAATGTATAAGCATAGGGAGATAGTGGCCTTGAAGAAGCAAATGAAGATCCCCGATGCACACCCCATGCAAGCTGATGAGCTAGCATTGGGAAAAAAAGGAGAATCAATAGCTAAAGGAAATGCTCTATGTTATGAGAACAAAGAATAAAGAGTACAAAGACAAAAATATGTTACTAGAAGAAAAAGTTTATGGAATGAGAGAAAATTTATGTCTCGCATCTCAGTCCCACGAAACTCCTGATACTATGGAAGGATAAGTTGAATCAATGGTAGTTTTATATGATGCTAAGAAATTGCAGACTCTACCCTCTAGTCAAGATCAAGAATTAAAGAAGAATCAAGAATAATTGGAGACCAAAAAAATGGAAATGTACCATAAATAAGAGGATTAATAGAATATCAATGTAGAGCTAGATATGTTGAGAAGGAAGCACCCGAGCAAATCCTTGTTCAAAGAAAGATAAGGAATAATCTGGGATAGAATAATGAAGGCAGTGTACAAGAACTAGGAAAACATGAAGCTACTTCAAGAGAATATATACATCTTCATAAGGGCTAATATAAAAGTGAATACAATAAATAATAATATTGGAGACTTCCCCACCAAAGCTGAAATAATAATAGATTTCTTCAATCACATGTCTAAGGAATTCATCACAAAATTAGATACTGATAAATCTATGGTAGTGGTAAGAGAAAACCAGATGAAGTGAAGGAAAAAGATGGTGACAATGGTAAATAAGAAGGAAAAATAAATAATAAAGGAGATACAAAGCTTTAATAACAAGTGTAATAAAGTCTATGGCAAAAGAAAAAAGCCTAGGGCCGAACGGTTGGTCTGTTGAGCTTTTCTCACACTTTTATGAGCAGATAGGCGAAGAAATCACAGAAGTGGTGGAGGAGTCAAGATCAAAGGGAGAAGTCTACAGTCCTTTCAACGCAACTTTCAATCGCTCTCATCCCTAAAAAGGAAGCGCCGGAATCCTTTGAGGACTTCAGACCTATTTCATTATGCAACATCATCTACAAGATAATCGCAAAAGTAATAGCTCTCAGGATCAAACCAATTTTATCAAGGCATATCTCTCCTGAACAATTTGGGTTCCTGAACGGAAGACAAATACATGAGGCAATTGGGGTGGCTCAGGAGGTCCTTCACAGTGTTAAGATGAAGAACAAGAGGGGAGCGGTGATTAAAATTGACCTTTCAAAGGCCTATGACAGGAACTGGACATATATCCGCATGCTCCTAACGCACCTAGGCTTCAAAGTGGACTTCATCAGATGGATCATGGGGTGTATAACGGATGTCAGCTATGCTATCCTCATCAACGGAGCCGCTACCTCTTTCTTCAAAGGACAGAGAGGGTTGAGGCAAGGCTGCCCTCTGTCCCCTCTGTTATTCCTCCTAGTGGCTGAAGGTCTAAGTCAGCTGATTCATAAGAGCAAAAGGGAAGGTAAGATAAATGGTATAGAGGCAGCAGTAAACTTGTTCATTTCTCATTTACTCTTTGTAGACGATATCCTGATTTTTACTAACGGCTCACCCAATGAACTTAAGGAATTAAAAATCATCCTTGAGCTATTTCTGAAAGCTATAGGAATGCAGATCAACTCCAGGAAATCTCAAATCATTGAAGAAGGCTTAAACAGAATTGAAAAGGAGCAGTTCAGTCTTCTCTTCCCATATGATATGTGTAACATGGGCTCTCCTTTCAAGTACCTAGGGTTCTGGCTGAAGCCAAATGATTATAGAAAGGAGGATTGGTCTTGGTTAATCGCAAAGATTGAAGCAAGAATCAGTCACTGGAGCTTCAAATGGCTATCCAGAGCAGGGCGCCTGACTTTAATAAAAACCGTGCTACTTGCCATCCCAGTGTATTGGGAAGCTCTAACTTGGGTTCCAAAAGGAGTTTTGGAGAAAATCAGGAGAATATGTAGCAGATTCCTGTGGGCAGGGACCAAAGAAACCTCGACTCTCCCTTGGGTTGCATGGGAGAAAGTGGCAAGACCAAAGGATTGGGGTGGTTGGGGGATAAAAAGCCTCCCAGACTTCAGACTTTCTTTGGCTGCCAAATCAGGTTGGCGCCTTATAAAGATGGAAAACCTCTGGACAAGAACAGTAAAAAGAAAATATATCGATCCAACCCCCCTGGAAGACTGGATCAGGAACCCAATCAAGACCCAAAAGAATGTTTCTGTAATTTGGAAAGCCACTTTGGAGTCTTTTAAGGTGGTTGAGCAAGGATTAGCTTGGAAGATCGGGAACGGTGAAAAGGTAAAGATTGGGAAGGACCCCTAGGTTGGCTGTAATGGCAACTATGCCCTCTCCCCTGACCTGTTTCAGCACATGGAAGAAAAAGGTCTCCGCTTCCTCAGCCAAGTGGAGAAACCAGGTTTCTCAACCATTTGGGGGCAAGCCTGGAAGAACGGAGAAGAGTTGGAATTGGAGCAAAGATGGTGGATTGAATGGAATGCCTTCACTTAGGAACTCTTCAGGTCCAATGTAAGGCTAAGCGACAGGCAAGATGAGCTCATCTGGGCTCATGCAGACTCAGGGGAATACTCACCAAAGAATGGGTACACTTTCCTTATGACAAGGAAAGGTTGGGGAGATCCGGAGTGGTGGTCGAAACAACTTTGGAAGCTTAAGAGCCCCCCAAAATCTAAAATCCTTTTCTGGTGCATTTTAAGGCGCAAGACCCCAACTTGGGAAATTCTGCAGTCCAGATTCATGCACGGGCCTGGGAGATGCACCTTATGTAAAGCAGAAGTGGAATCCATTAATCACCTCTTTCTTAAATGCCCAGAAGCACTAAAGATATGGTGTGAGACTGGAATTTTATTGAACAAAAAGCTCGTTTGGGAAGGCAACAATATTCAAGAAGCATGGTAGAAGTGGTGGAACGAGCATCCGGATGGGAACCTGCGCAACCTCCCCCTAATCATCAGTTGGGGGATTTGGATAGCTAGAAATAGGAGCATCTTCCAGGACAAAGATACCCCTATAGCACTCATTGCAGTTCAGGGAGCTGCCATCTTTTCTAGCATTCCAGAACCTAAGGAATCCTCCTCCCAAAGAACTGTCCCCGAAGTACAGATCTCAGAAGGAATCCCTTGGGCCTTTTTCGACGGTGCCTCTCAAGATAACAAAGCAAGAGCAGGACTTGTCATCCATGAATCCCCATCATTCTCTCTAAAAGCTTCTGTGGGGTTAGGAATAGGCTCCAATAATTTTGCAGAACTGCTTGCCCTTAAACTCCTTTTATGTTGGCTTATCCAAAGGCACACCCTCTCTATTCAAATTTTTGGGGACTCCCAAAACGTGATCAGATGGGTAAACGGTCAAAGTACATGCAGCAACCAAATCTTAAAACAAATTCTGGGAGAAATTCAAAGACTGAAATCAATGTTTAACAGTTTTTCCATATGTCACATCTACAGGGAAAGAAATGACATGGCGGATAAGCTCTCAAAAGACGGTCTCCAACAGGACCTGGGATGCTGGCAAATAGTAGAAGACGATCATGGACAAATTAGCAGATCGATCCAGCCCCCTTATCAACCTATCTGATTTCTGTGGCAAGAAATTGCTGTTTTTATCAAACAGAAAATGCGTAAAACCTCAAATCCTACAGCTACGATTCCGTAGCTTTTTTAAAATCTTTTCACGAACAGTGGCGGGTTGTTTTCCTCAATTCCGAGGAGACCCGTTTTAGTTTTGCTCTCTTTCACGATTTTCTATAGTCTCTATGTATGTACACCCGGTATTAAAGAACCACGGGTCAGCACAATCCAGAGACATTCACAGTACTTAAACGGATCAGTTCAGCAGGCATAAGGCAGAAAATTTTGCGATTCAGTTTTGAAAGAAACTCAGAATGAACAGTGATGCTTCGGCATATACAATGTAAACTTTTTATAATCTTAATAAAAAGTTTCATTTTTTCCTTTAGAAAAAAACAAATGTGGGATTTTATACTAAAATAATTTACTACTATTTTCGATGGAAATGGAGACTTTCATGCAAACGATTCTTTCAAGAAGAGCTTATTGGAAATAAAAAATTATGAGAAAGTATTTGGATAAGAATATCATTCTTTATAGGGAAGATACATTGTCAACTTTATGCAAATTATTTTGAAATTATATTCATTTTAAGGAGATTTTTTAAAGTAACAAGGCCAAGTGGATTATGATGCAGTCACTAATCTATATGGAGCCATTTTGGATGCAAAAAAGTGTGATGTCCCATTAAAAAAAGAATGGAAAGGATTCATGGGCTTCTGTAGACTGGCCACTCATAAAGCATCCACACAGTTCCAGATTGGATGAACATTACTATAGGCATCTCAAATAGAGGTAGGCTCACCAAAATGACAGGCACTAGCTTAGCTATGGTGACCACAAACAACACTCTAGTAAAATTAATGTGCCCTCCTACTAACTAGCGCACATGCACGAGCGAGAGAGAGAGAGAGAGAGAGAGAGAGAGAGAGAGA
Organism: Pinus tabuliformis; assembly: GCA_031772625.1. Lineage (NCBI taxonomy): Eukaryota > Viridiplantae > Streptophyta > Pinopsida > Pinales > Pinaceae > Pinus > Pinus tabuliformis. The sequence continues at coordinate 708,298,515 of CM062815.1, forward strand.
GAGAGAGAGAGAGAGAGAGAGAGAGAGGAAACTATAACCAAAGTCTAGGACCCACCTTATGACTGGAGACATTTAGCACCCTATATCTTGAAACATCTAAAAGAAGCTAGTTATGAAACTTATAGTTGTTTTATAAAGATTCTTACTGGTTACTAAATACCACTAATGGTTTTAGGTCAAGGTGTTGGATCAAGAGAGCTAAATTTACCTGTGCCTAGGTCATGCTATTCGTCAATTCAAAGATCTGAAAGATAAGAATATATTTTTGGGTTTTTCCCCTCAAGAGGAGGGGTTTTGGCCCTGGCTTGCAGCCTATATACCGTGTCATTTTTCTTACTATTTTGATGGCTATTTGATGTATTTAAAATTGGAATAATAAATATCAAAGATAATAAGTAAAAAGGTAACACAAACAGTTATCAGGTTAAGAGAATTAACATATACATTTCCCTATTGAATTCTCAACATGGTATCAAAGCTTTGTTTCTCTAAGGGAATCATGAAGATATCCTCTACAATGAATAAGGTCATCAGGAAGATTGCAAGCTATCAAAGAATCTCATATTAACTTCAAAGAAAGAATCACTCATAGAAAGGGATGATGGACTCTTCTCTGCTCTCTCTGGGATATTCCAAGATGAAGACATTTGGATGATTGATAGTAATGCATCAAGGCACATGACTGGTCACTCCCATCAATTGAAGACCTTATCAAAAGGAAAATCCGCATATTATGTGGAACTTGGAGACAAAAAGAGCTATCTTGTGAAAAGCATTAGATCATCATGCATAAATCTAGAAGATGGAAGCAACATCCACCTCAACAACATTCTGTTTGTTTCAGTTTGTAGGTTTCCCTCAAGCTTTGAGGGAGCCCCCAACAACTCTCAAAGATAAGTATCTCATGTATTTTCAATTTTGGGTTCATGTATTCATTTAGTTTTGATTATATTAAATACTAATAACCTTTCTACCTCTATTGTCTTGATTAGGAAAAACATCTGCAAGAAGGAGTATCTTTCAAAACAAGTGATTATTTTTTGGTTGATTCATCTCTTGATAAATCTACCCACCCCACTCTTATATGATTTTGTAGAACCCTAGATAGGTTCTGGAAACCCTAACCGAAGGGTATGCTATTGTGAATGTTTGAAACCCCAAGCTGATTAGGGATATTTTAGTTGAAGTTTTATTGATAATTTCATGTTTAGAATTTTGGTATGATCAGGAAAACCTAACTTGTTAGGGATGAATGATAAAGTCCAAAATCCCAAACCTTTGAAGTTTTGGTAATGTAGGGTTTATTGTGTCCTACATTGGAACCCTAGCTCATTAGGGTTTGGTGCAATATGTGAGAAAGGCCCTTACATTGTCTTTAGAAATTATTTCCTTGGTATGTGTGTATGCCTGATCAAACTCTAGTTTAATCAAGATGGTTGTGAGTCTAACTCTTATTGATATTCGTGAAGTTGGTTTTGACTAACACATATGTATTTGCATGATGATGAAATCTAGGCATATATAGATATGTCCTTTAGCTGAAATCCTAGGATGGTCTAGGTAAAGACACATGATATGCTTATGTATGGTTATGAATTCCTAGATATGTGTTGACCTAGTCATTGATGGTCATGAGTTTTAGGATTTAATGGAATTCCTTGTCTAAGGTTCTAGGATGTTTATATTTGATAATGTAGGGTGTTATAGCTAAATCCTAATGAAGTTAAAATTATCTAGTGTGTGTGATATAACAATCTAAAATCTATTAAGTGATTGTTGAAAATGAAAATCTAGTATTTTATAGTAAATCCTAGTAGTAATGTTGTCTAGTGTGAAATATAACGATGTGAGTTCTATGTATATAATGATTGTTAAGATTATGGAGTTAAACCTTAGTCAAATACAAATCTTTGAAATATGATGATTTGAGATCTATGTAACATTGCTGAATTTGTGAAAATGAAACCCTAAGGTCTTGGAGTTGAACCTTAGTTGAAGTAGAAATATCTGATGAATGTAGACTATATAATTGAAGACTTAAATAAGAGATTGTTGAAATTTGAATTTTTGGTTGAGTCTAATGATTACTCAGAAATCTAGTGTTTTAAACCAACCCTAGTAGTATTTGGTTATGTTAGTGACTGATAGATGGTTGATTGGAAATATAGGGGTTAAAACTAACCTGAGTGGAAGATGATCATGTTAATGACTAAGCTGTGATTGACATTGATTAATTATTTTGTATGAAATCTAGGATTTGTATGAATCCCGAGTGAGAATTCTAACATGTGTATTTTTAAAAGAACGTTAGATGCTTTGTAGATATATAATTTAAATCATTTCTAAGGTTTGGTATATGTTCTAGTAAGGTATGTCATAACTTTGGAAGTAAAATTGAAACCCTAGATGGAGTGAATGTTGTTATGAGATAGTCTAGGGTGTATAACAAAAGTTCTTAGTAGGATGTTTAAGAGTATATGTTTCTTGTTTAAAAAGTCTGGATATCTAATTTGTATAAAGTTGAAATGCTTCTGTGATTCTGAAATAACTAACATCATGCTTCCATAGATTTGGTTGTCCTTGCTATCTATGATGTGCAGGTACACAATCTTCAACTTGGTGAAGATGCTCGATGTGACAAGAATGATGAGGTTGATGATAATTCCGATGAAATAATTGGAAGCTATGAAAATATTCTCCTATGTTGAAAAAGAAGAAGCTAATCTCCTAGAGGAAGCATGAATAAAAGAGATCTCCCTAAGATTTAGAGGGAGTACAGATAAAGAGGTGCTTCTTGGTTGAAAGGGACGAACATATATGGTTCTCTACTTCATGTGTCACACACTAGACCAGGACTAACAACCATACGTCTGAGTGAAGGCCATGAGCAAGAAAAGGAATCTAGAGAATACATTTTGTAGTGCTGCTGAAATAAGGAAAGAAAGATCTAATTGCATAATATGTTACATCATGTGAAGTTAGCAGGGAAGCAATATGGTTAAGGAAACTACTATTTGACTTGTTTGAAGGACCGATGTGCCATGCAGTGATACATTGTGATAACACCAGATTCATTTGTTTGTCTCAGGTCCTAGTGTTTCATGGGAAGACAAAGCATATCAACAAAAAGTATCACTATATACGAGAGCTAGTACCAAAAGGTGTGGCGTAGCTACGATAGATCTCCACTAATGAGAAGGTAGCTGACATATTAACGAAATCAGTTCCAAACAAGAAGCTTGTATACTTAAGGGACAAGCTTGGTTTTATGGATTTGTTCTCCATAATTGAGAGGAAGAGATAGACACAACATTCTCGTCTTAAATTGGGAAGAAAAAATGGAGGATTGGGTAACCATCTGTCATTCGATACTCTTTGAGAATATGGTAGGGAATTCAAGATAAGAGTAGTTATGGACCAATATTCTTTGAGGGTTAGCTACCCAAGATAAGAATAGTCCAAAGAGAGTTCATACTCTATGAACACCCAGGTGGAGAATGTACCTTGGAGAGACAATGATAATGGTGTCTATACATCATTGGTCTCTCCAAAATTGTGCTCTGATCTTGTGGATCGATAGAGCTATTAGTCAAGGCCTTGCTATGTGAAAATGTTGGTTATTATGATGCTAGACAAATGAGTTACCAATTTGACTCTTCTTATGAGATATCTTCAGATTGAGAATAGCCATGTACCTCTTATGAATACCTCCCTAGTTAAGAGGGAGTGTTGAAGAATGTGTAACTAGGTTCGATATTCATAATTATGAAATGTACTCTTGTATATATAAAATGAAAAGAAATTATTATTATTATTATTATTATTGAGCTTGTGTTTCTTGCCTAGGAATTTATTTTATAGGTAAAGCACCCATTGAGTTCTTCTAGGGTTTATCCTAGGTATAGGAGTCATGCTCATATATGAAAGACCCTATGGGCACATTGTAAATTGAAAAATAAAATTTATTCTGTCTTGGAAATGTAAAAAATACCTTTAAGATCAAGTTGACCTACATAAGTTTTCAAGTCGACCTATAAGAAGATCCACGTCCACCCTTGAAGGAAGCCTATATATAAGAAGAACTCATCCTCCATTTGGATCATTCATTCACTGATCTATCATACAAATTATGGGTAGTAGAATCTTCTGGGGTAGTACGAAATCTCAGTAGTAGTTTCTTCTGGGAAGCAGAATCTTCTGGGGCAGTATGAAAGAATTCAAGCGAAGGCCTCTTAGGGTTTTCTACTAGTCCTAGGACTCGAATAAGAGAAAGAATTCAAGCGAAGGCCTCTTAGGGTTTTCTACTAGTCCTAGGACTCGAATAAAAGCATGTGAAGTCAAGGGAAGAGTTAGAGAGAGATCTAAGTCACCTAGAGAAGAAGCAACAGTTGTTGGGCAGCAGAATTTCATATTTACTGGGAAGTCAAACATATTGCAGCTGGAGGCCGAGGAAGACTTGATCTTAGAGGGCATTTTTCAGAGTCTAGGCCATGGTATTCATCAATTGAAAGATCTGAAAGATAAGAAGATATTTTTGGGTTTTTCCCCTCAAGAAGAGGGGTTTTGGCCCTTGCTTGCAGCCTATATACTGTGTCACTTTTCTTACTGTTTTAGTAGTTGTTTGATGTATTTCACATTGGAATAATACACATCAAAGCTAATAAGTGAAAGGGTAACACAAATAGTTATCAAGTTAAGAGAATTAACATATACATTTCCCTATTTAATTCTCAACAACATTCACTCAAAAACTTCATAGCCTAGATAAAACACTAACTATAACATGCTCAACAATCTCTGTATTAAGTTTGATCTCATTTAGTAAGCTACTACAACAATTGTGTAATATTCACTCCTCACACAATTTTCTGACGATGCTTTAAAATTTATCTCATTCTTAATGGATCAAACCTCTCCTTCATAAAGCGTCTACATCTAAATAAATTTTGGAGGATTAAATAATAAATACATGGATAAATGGAGAAACAATTACTCCTTTCCATGCATTGTTGATCCTGTCTAAAAATTTATTAACTCAATCAATCATCTTCAATAAATGAGATACCTTTTCAAACTTAACCACATGTTTTTGATGAAGTCTTACATGCCTTGACTTAGTGGATTAATTACCATGGGTAAATATTAGAGAAAAATACCATGGGTTTTTGTGTGTGTGCATAGATCACAAATTTTTCACCTACGAGAATTTATGCAGGAATATAATAACAAGCTAGAGTAGATTTGTGTAGGCATATAATCCAATGCAGATTATGCAATCCGCACAAACATGAAGTGGAAAGCCAAAGAAATTTTTTTCAATTAATTTTTCCTTTTTTCTCCACCTTATCTACAACTCAACTTCATACCATAAATGCTTACTCCCCAACACTATCATAAGAATGAAATGAAATGAATTACATCACATGTTTCATAACATCAAGTGTTTATTGTTGAAATCAATTCCAACACTATAATGCCAACAAGGTTCAATGAAATGTCGAGGGTAGAAAATCTTTGGACGCACAATTAAATTCCACACTAGCTAACCACTCAACATATTTTTTAGTAGACCTGCACTTCAAAATTGATAATACATGAAGAAAAGTATTTCAATCACATTTTTTTATGCGTTGTCCTTTTTTTCAGTGGGTCTACTCAAAATTATGCATAGTGGGTACTTGTTTGATGTGGAATTTAATTTTGTATCCAACAAGTGTTTACACTTAGAATATCAGTAAACATCTAAAGAGATAAGTTAAAATAAAATTAAAAATAGGTTTCTTTGTTTTCTTTAAAAATTTATTAACTGTTATTTTATTATTTTAACTATTATATTATTACTTCCCTTAGGAGGTCCATGTTAGACCTCAAAATTTCCCTAACTGGAAGTGTGATATTTATTTTACTACAAGAGTGGCATCTACTTTCCTGCATATGGGCTCTCTACATTCTTGCAAGTGTGCATTGGAGAACAAGTAGATTTTCTTTGGTGACTTCTCAAAGGATCTCAATATGTTATTTTGTGAAACTTAAATATGTTATTGCAACTTTAGATTGTACCAGCAAAAATTATGCATGATAATTTTCAAATTCCATATGAACCTTGGATTAAAAATTAAATGAATAAACCTTTTTTTTGTATTTTTGAAAAATTAGGAAGGTATTTGATAGCTTGAATTCAGATATTCCACAGTGTTCATCTTTTTGTTTGTCAATGTTTCAAGTCTAGACCAAGACTCATCATCAGGACTCGAAACTTTGACAAACAAAAAGATGAACACTGTGGAATATCCGAATTCAAGCTATCAAAAACCACTCCACAGAAATCTACAAACCAATTAGGAAGGTAATTGAAAGAACTATCATTTTTGGTGTCATTTCCATAGAACTATCAATAGTACATTCAAATATTATAACCATTGTTTTATTGGCTATTTTTTGTCTTTGATTGTTTTTTTATATGAAAAGATGTATTTCTTTGATCAAATTGACATAATATATTATTACCTTAAAATATAATGTTATTTTAATATTTAATTCCCATAAGTTGATATCCATAGGGTAGATTTACAAAAATGCACCAGAAAAAAACATTGGAGGATCATCTCAAGACAAGAAATAACATGGAAAACTCAATTATTTAATTCCTACAAGAAGATCCCTTTCCAAAAATAATCCCAAAGTCTCTCTCCAAAATCCCAATGTCATATATTCTCCTTATCCTTCACACCAATAGAAACTCTATTTTGTGATGATCTAATCAGTGAGCAACTCCACTCCAAGGAGTTAACTTTTCAATACTCTCCTAAACCACCTTAAAATAAGGAAGAGAAATCTCAAACATAAATGGACCATAAATTCAAGGAAGAGGTGATCACCTTTGAATTCCCTATTTTCAAGTGAGAAGAGGAGATAAAGATGAAAAACATTCCTTATTCAATTCTATGCAACTTCCACATTCATTCTAAGGAAGATCCCAATAACCTTGTTTATGAGTTTGATGTACTCTACCAAAGTTATGAATACATGTCAAATGCTTAAATGTTAATTTTATTCCATGCCAAACCTTAAGAACGTGTCACTACATTGGTTCATGAGCCTCGATAAGGGAAACATCTATATGTGGGACCAAATGAAGAAAAAATTCCTAGAAAAGTGCTAAGACTACTATAATGAAGAGGAAAGAAGGAAAGAGGCATTTTGAATGACCCAAAATGAGGAAGAGAGCCTTCAAGTCTATTTTAAGAGGTTCAACTACATTGTACATAAAGGAAGATAAGAAAACATAACTCTTGAGACATTGTGTGTCCTATTGTTAAGAGGAATTTGGGATGATTGTATTGAGATCCTCAATCTAATGGGAGATGAAAATGTCTCTCATCTTCCTTATAATTGTATTATTAAATTATGTCAAAAATACTCTAGAGGAACTTCAAAAGATAATAAAGGAGCTAGAGACATACCAATAAAGATTAGAAATTCTTCTAGAAATGGAGTCAGAAGAATGGACATTGGAAACATGTTATAAGACTTCATGACCAACATGCTCAATTCCTTGAACTCCTAGCTAGATACACTATAGATGGAAAATAAAGTGTAAGAAACAAAATTAGTCTTTGCCACCTTCTATGAAAATACATAATAAAACAACAATTGAAGAGTTTCCCTTTGATCTGAAATGATCATAAACTAAAATTGATGTAGAAGTGATTAGCCATTAATTATTTGAATTTAGCTCAAAGCACGGAAATCGAGGAAAATGGCTTGAGAAGAATACTTTACAATAGTTGTTTAAACACAAAAATATGCATAACAGAAGTGAAAACAGTGAAAACATAGTTATACCAGACATCGAGATTGATGACGAAGTTTGTCCCTGATGGACTACGTCTCCGGGTCCGCTTTCAATATGGGCAACCGTTTTTATTAGGAATGAAAAGAAAGGAGTCGATTACACAGTGATTTAGTTAGACTGAACTTGAACATAGACAATTCTGACCTCTATAACTAGGAATCTCTCTGAACCAGCTTTCCAACGCTTCTTACGATTTCCAAAACCAACTCTGGATACCCAAGATATGATCAAAACATCGTCCACCTCTCTGTCTCAGCCTCTGAATGACAAGTACCAAAAACACTCAAAATCCTCACTAACTCTTCACAAGGCTACAAATTCTTATTTATACAGTGGTTAGATGCATCATAACCATTGTTTCTCAATTTGGAATGCATTAGCTGACTTGAAGGTACAATTTAGGGTTTATGGTTGAGTTTTAGTGTCACATAATGACATTCACCATTTAGGAATTAATTTGTTTTATCAAAACTTCGTTAAAACCCACCAGAAACCTTAGAATAGTCTTGAAACCATTAGCTGTTAGCTAATCGGGCGGAGGAAGGAGACAACGCATGTCAACATGCAATTAACGCTTCGGTGGCTCTGTTGAGTAACTGCACATTCTCCGTTGCGGTGAACTGACCTTGACTGCCATAGTAACGGCCTCCACCTGTTCACATGGCCTGTCCTCTGGTGGTTCTGATGCAGTTTCCAGCTGACAGTTAGACTGCAGCTATCTCCATTCGCTTACAACCCGTTGCGTAAACTGTTCACATGACATGGTCTAGGCTGTGGTTACGGTGACTGCCATCCGCTGGTTTTGGACAACCCATAGCTTAACCATACCTAGTCACATGTTTCCGATGTTGTTAGATGACGGTCTTCTTACTGTGTTTCTTTTAATTTGCAATGTTTTATATGTTAATACATATGCCAAGGGTTGTTGTGATGGGTTTAGGACTAGGTCATTTAGAGTTTAGGTTTAATGATTAATACATGGTTTTGTTTGTATTGCAATATGGTGGATAGGACTTAGGCATAGGTCTAGGGCATTAGGATTATGGTCTAGTTTTTTAGGATTAGGGTTTTTTATAACACATTTGTCACAATGTGACAAAATCAAAACACATCATTGACACAAGAGCATTTATGACGACACCTTAAGAAGGCGAACCATATCGAACCTTGACATTAACGACACCCATGTCGACACCAATCCTGCAAAGACGAATGCCCAAAACACATGTCGTCGACCAAAACCTGGGGATCTGTCGATGAACTTATGTTGACAACCAGGCGCTGACCCATCTTAACTGAATGCCATGAAACCATAAACATTACCTAAACAACCTGATCCATAACCAACACTGTTGAAGTTGAACTGAAGTGACGATGACATTGAACACTGATGATGACACTTGAACACCTATGCAATTGAATCAATGGAATCCTCCTGGATCACCCTTAGATTAGATTTAGGTATTTTCCATATGCATCATGCTCCTCTAACTAGTTTGAAAACTATTTATGAGGAAGTAGAATAACAAAAAAACTATGTTTCACATCTCATAAAATAACATGGTAATGAAACATGATGGTATGATATAGGACCTATCTCAAATTTATAATTCTTATTGGACTAACCCTTCTATGCAATATTCTTCTCAACCATAGTGTCTTCTAGCAAAACCATGCATGGCTAATCCTCATTGAAGCCAACTTTTGCAACAAGACTGGAGAAACCCTACTTATGAAGGCTCCCAACAAGCCATAGTACAACCACCCATGCAACTTCTACCTTCTTCTCAGATGTAGGAATCCACACCAGCCTCTCCTCATTGATGATTACCTACACAAATTATTTCCAATAATAAAAGTACAAGGGTATCCTAACTAGCATAGGTTTCTAGAATCATTACCTACCCTACCTGTTGAATTTCTTCATGAGACTATTGGGATATTCATCCTCGGTCTGCAGAGACATTAACCCAAACCCATCCTCCTATTCATGTTGAATATTTGAATGAGAATATTCATAGTGAATAATGAGAAAAAGGACCATATCTTAGACCATTAAATGACCATGCCTTCCTCTAACCTCAAAACTCACTTTATCTAGAGAGATTGACCAAGAGAAACCTATTACTCAACATGATTTTTATTCCTTGGGATAAATAAAGAATGTGTGTGTGTTAGAATACTGTGATTTGGAGCCATCAAGGATGTTTCCATATATTCAAAAGTGGTACGGGAACATTGTTTAAAGAGGCTTGGTTGAAGAATTAAGGATACATAAACTATCCATGTCATAGGAAAATTATAGGCTTAATTAAAGGGGGTTCTTATAGCAAAAAATTCCAACCCTGTTGGCATAGTATGTAATGTACATATCAACATTACAATCACTCGTAACACATTATGGTCTAGATTAGATCATTTTTTTTCATCCATCTCAATTATTTTAGAGTGGAAATAATGGATGAATCAACTCATAGGACCAATTTTACTAGCGGGACCTAATTTGGAAAATTAGGTTCAAAAACCTTTAAAGCACATTTTGAGGCATAAAATGAAATTTTTTAGGGGTAAAACCTTACTAGTATAGCATAGCACCATTTTTTTCCATATTCTATAGACAAATGCCTTTCCAACAACACAAAAAATCACCTCAATATAAGTGCACATGCAAATGTTATGCCACTCAAAAAATGACCTTCCTATCTTCACCACCATAATTCAAGAGGCTATCACATTAGCCCCCATAACTCATGTAAATGGGGCTAGTTGTAACACACCCTCCCACCTCCTTGAGTTATTCTTAGGTAGTTGAAGACGTTACATCTAAACTCACCCAATCTTCAAGTTCTTGTTATGAATATGGGGTTATAAAAATATTCAATTTTGAAATCTCTCAAAACCAAAATCTAATACAACTATTGGATCAGGCTCATTAAGAGCCTTGTGACGATATAAATTTGATCGCATTCTGATGCTTGGATTGAAAGTTATGATCATTTGAAGGTTCACCTTTTTAACTCACTTGATGCATAAGCTAACCATTCAAATGGCTTGCCAAGTTTCATATATGGTGCTACCACATTTTGTGCTACCTTAGAGCACACCCATCCATGTCATCGTGCTATCACTACCACTCTAAAACTAGGAAGGGTGGGTCCGGACAGGTAGTAGACAAAGGGCACAACCCTCATCAACTATCTATGATTTTAGTAGTCATATCACCAAAAAGGGGGACTTTGGATTTCTTGGATTTGTATTTTAAGTATAAAGGACATTCCCTAAACTTATTAAGATATTTGACAACTACAAACAACATTGATATGACACACTAGCAAATAGAGTAATTTGTTCCCAACTCAATTGAAGAGTTTTTAATGTTCTAAAATATTTTTAGTGAAAAATATATGTGTTTGTTAGGAAAGGTGATAAAACCCCTTAAAAATATATTAAAAGATCTTGACAAATAATATCAAAATTGAATAGGCTTGGGAACTCAAAACATATTAGATAATGTGTCTCAGTTAAACAATTTTTTCATAAAAGAAAACAAAAATATTTTCATAAGAAATATATTTATTTCCAATTACCAATCCTTCATAACGATCTTTACATGACTTTAACTTGTAAATGTATAAAAAAAAATAAATAATTATTAATTTTGAAATAAGTTGATAAGCATGTTTGAGATTTTTATAATGTAGGTAAATAGAAATTTCAATATTAGAAATGAGGTTTATGTAATATAAAGATTAGCTATTAAGTTTATAATCATGTTTGAAATTTTTATAATGTAAGTGAATAGAAATCTCAATATTAGAAATGAGGTTTATGTAATATAAATATTATTAATAATAAATAATATGGGCGATAAAACTAAAAAAATTATGTTAATTTGTAATGTGTTGTTTCATATTGTAGTGGTAAATTATATAAATGCTCTTGAATTTGTGATTCAATTTAGAGAAATATTAATTTTAATGAAGGAAAGAAACTTTATACTTATTTTATTTTAATTCATTATTTTTATTAAAGTATTATTTTTTATAATAAATATATATTTAAATAGCATTTTTTTAATATTATGATAATTTTTCAAAAAAATAAGTTACTAAAATATAAATTAAGGCCCTGTAAAAGCTTTTATTTTATTTTCTGTTGAAAATATCAACCATCTTTAATGTAATTGTGTTAAATTATTTGTTTACTAATTTTTTTTTGAGATATGATTTATAGTTATGTCGAGGCATATAGGCTGTGAATCTAACCTCAATTACATAACCACAATAATGCTAATAATAATTCAATCATAGGTGTTAATTATAATCCAGAATAAGACTGCCTTAAGGGACGAGGAAAACCATTAGCTGCATTAAAAAAACCATTGAGAATTAATCCATCCATGGCTCTTGGATTAGAAGAGTAAAGCTGGTATGGTTTTTGGATTAGATGAGTAAGCTGGTAAAGCGTTTCTTTATTGCATGGCAACGGAAGACAAGAAAACATTGAAGACGTAAAAAGGAATTCTTATGTAGGGCGGGAAAATGAAAAATACAAAATTATCAAGAAAATCGTTTGGATGAAGAAAAATCATAACTGAAGAGTTTATAAAAATGGTTTTGGAACATGAAATGCCATAAGCCATTGGATAAAATTAAATATAAAGTGTTGCTTTACACAACACGGTTCGCTATGTATTCAAGGGTTGGTAGGTATAATGGCCGATCGCTAGGGTTAGGGTTGAGGTTGGAATCCGGAGTGTTGTTTCGGTGGATTCCTCTGACCCTCCCACGTAAAACGGAGACTATATATATAGCAAGTTTTTAAACAGACTATATGTGGGAACATTTTAGACCTCAAGCTATCTCTAAAACCTTTTGTCGCGTCGCAGAAAGAATGAATCCCAGCGATATGAATATTTTCTTCAGGCGCCTGCAGCTCCGAGAGTTAGACAACAAAGGGAATCTTGAACTAAGTAGAGGAAATATTTTTAGAGATTATCATTTTCGTGAGTTTGGGTTTAGTGATGTTGAATTAGCAGAGTTGGGAATCACAGATCGCAAGATTACAAACTTGGTGGTTGGTGAACAGGTCATATGCGTTATTTATAACCGCACCCATCTCATTCCCTTCACACGAATCGGAGAGATATCAGCTTGCAAGGATGAAGACGGGAAGCTGATAGTAAACCGTTGGGATGGATATATCGAATTTGCTTGTTACAACAGCATTAACAGATCTTTGTTAACCGTTGTTTCTGTAGGAATGTTGAGAAGGATTATAAGCACAGACATTGAATCTATAATATCAGGGCGAAGTACAGGGAGGGATAGAGAACTTTTTCCAGATGAGTCCGTTATGCACTGGAATTTCCACATTGCAAATTGTAGAGGTATGGTTTGTATTGCACGTGAAAGAGTATGGAGAGTTTTCGAATTGAACAAGTATACACAGCTTTTTACGATACCGTTTGCCAGCCACATTCTATGGTTTCCAGGGAAAGAAGACATAATGTCGTATGAAGTTATTTCCAGGGGGTATCCGGAAGTAGAACGTTTCTTTAAAATCTATTGCAAATTAGATGGACAATTGAAAAAAGAATTTTCCCTCCGCGGTATCCAGTTTGACTATATTACTTCTTGTGGGCGTGACAGATTAGTTATCCAACCTCTGTATCCTGAGTGCATGCAAATAATCGATATAAGCTCTCAAATCCCCCGACTAATAGAAACAACACGGCCTGTTTGTCCAATTGGCTTGTCTCACTGTTTGGACAAGAGACGCCACTTCATATGCAAAACAAGAAACCGTGAATGCGAACATTCGGGTTTTGTCACGTCAATATACAGTACGCATGTTTTTAATCTTGAAGGTGAGCGTTCCCTCACGTTAAAAGATTTGCCAGATACTTCGTGGCTCCGTTACATCACAAAGAATGAAGATGTGGCTATTTCCGTTTCTTCGGTTCCTCTTAGGATCAGTATTAACAGCATCCTTAACGGAGAATCGTTGCTGAGTATCGGAGTAGGTGATTTCGTGAGCTCTTGGAATGTCTTTGGGATCAAGCAGTTCGCGTACGATGAAGGAACCCATGAGATATTCATGGTGGACATGACAGGTAAGTGGTGCATCTGGTCAAATAAATAAAATTTGTTGAGCATGATTGAGATTATTTATCAACATGTTTGACGAAAGGGTGATATGGCGATAAACATGGAAGAAGAAACATGGAAATGGGACACCAAAGAAAATCTTTAAAATTCAATTTATCTGTAATTGGCATTTTTCCTGGTTAACTGTAATTGAACTTTGAAGTGTTTTTCTAGATATCTGTTATTGAAGAGACCTCTCCACTTCATGTGAGAGAAATTTCTTTGCTTACAAGTTAGTGTGATGAAGGTGCATATTTATGATTGGTTATCATTCAATCTCGTTTAGAATTGATATTCACATTCCTTTCGAACGTTGGGCAGCCATTTTCTGAAGTATGATTTATTTGTTAAGTTATAATTTTATTATTCTTTAGTTAAATAATGTTTTGAGATTGGCTCCTTCTGCCATGGTAACCAGTGCGTCAGTGGATGTCCTTGGCGCCCGATATTTCTCCTATAATTTTTCCTTTCCGAATTTTCTTTTTTAACAATTCAATTATTATTTTGTAAATTTTTGAAAGTCATTTTTATTTGAGATAGATATATCTATTCTAAAAGAATCTTCTCAGAATTTAAAGTTTCTCTTCCTGGTACATAATCTACCTTGCCATATATCTATTTCCCTGGTATGCATTCTGGAACGGTTTTTCTTTTCCATTGTGAATATTTTCTTTTAGCTGATAGAAGATGCTTTTTATAACGGGTCTACATCTATTTAGGCGATCTATCTGGTAAACTTTTCTTCCTTTATGTGTATTGCATATACATATCATTTTTGGCTGTTACCCCTTTTCTTCATGTAGGCTTTCAGAAGCAAAAGCATAGAATTGATACTCCTATTAGTCTGCAAAGTCAAGGAATTAACTCATATTTCAGTCTATTCATATGTAATGGGCCTTATCTGTTTTTAATGTAATGTAGCTTTTTTCCTACTGAACAAAAGTTTTTAAATATTTTTAATAATCTATATAAATGATGAACAGAAATTTATAATTTATTTTTAGCACAGTAATTTAATTTTTAAAAATGTGATATTAATCTTTATTTTGTAAAATGAATTATGGTTTTTTGATAATTGGTATTTATAATTTATGATATTGGTTTATGAAATTTTAGTAAAGTTTCTTATCATAAAGTGAGGGTTATTTTTTATTGAGTGGAGATGTTTATTTTATAGTTCAGTGTGAAGGCAATGTGTAAGTATGAGAGATAGACTTATTCTATACAACTCAGTATGAAGACAATGTGTATGTATGAGAGGCAAACTTGTTCTATAGCCCAATGTGAAAGGGATGTGTAAATATGAGATGCTCATTCTAAAACTCAATGTGAAGGTCATTTGTAAATAGTCTAAGTCTCTCTTAAAATAAAATATTTTCTAAATAGAAAAAAATGTGGTCTATAATAAAAAAAAATAAAAATATCCTATGTATATTTAATCAATTTTCTATATGACCATAATTTCATGTAAAGTAATCAGAAGTTAAAAAAGTATGTGAGTAAGATATTTAAACTTTATATTTTTCAAAAATATTTTAACACATGATATCAATTTTATATATATTTATATATAAAAAGATGTTAAAAGAAAATATTTTAATATTGTATAGAAATAGTTATCAATAATATATTTTAATATAAATTAATAATGATGTATAATTAAAAATATATTAATAACAAAAAGCCAATTCAATGCACATTTTATGTAATCTCTATAATTTTCAGTAAAAAATTACATATTGTTTTTTTGGCCTTAAAGTAAATTTACACCTAAACATCTCTGCTCATATTAAATCCGTGTTTAAATGATTCTATAATAGTGATTGAAAATATTGTTATGTATAGTAATTAAATTAATTTTTATGACTTTTTATTTAAATATAATAATTAAATTAATTTTTTTAATTTTAAATATATATTTTAATGACTATTATAATTAAAGCTTATCTTCATTGGCTGACCATTTAATTACATGAGCAAATTTAATTATATGAGTACTCTACTTCGTGGTAAATGTGTACTCTACTTTGTCGCAAATGTGGAAATACCAAATAATCATTGAAACCCAAAGTCATATCCCCACGTAAATTTACTTAAAAAAATCGATGCAATAAGCTAAAGTGTACATGTTTTAGTTTTTTTTTCCATTTATGGATAATTTGTTATAAGATTATTAGTTTTAATTTTTTTGGATATACGTGGTCAGTTTTTCTATTAAATAAAAAAAAAAAGGATAACTGAACTATAACTGAAACTTATTGAGGAAAAATAAGAAAAAAACATAACATAATGTTTTTAAATTTGTTGTATTAAAAAAAATTAACTGAATTTTGATTAAAATCCATTTAAAAAACACTTAAGAACATAACAGGTAAATAAAAATTAAAGAAATACATATTAGCCAACTATTCATAAAATAAAGTGATAAGGTCGTGTATTAATATGTATAATATTAATATGATTAAATTTATAGAGATTACATAATTGTATATTGAGTCACTTTATCACCCTACATTAAACAGGTTTTTATGTTATTAATATATTGTTAACTGTATGTCAATATTAATTCATATTAAAATATTTTATTGATATTTTATTTTAATATTTTTTCTATATATAAAATTAATATCAAATATTAAAATATTTAAAAATAAAATAAAATTTAAACATATATATATATATTAAATGAAATTATATTAAATCATATAAATAATTAATTAAATATAAATAAATTATTTTTTTATATTATAAACCACACTATTTTTTTATTTAAAAAATATTTTATTTTTATTTTATAACAAAAGCAACCGTACCAGAATAAAAACTATAAACAAAACCTATGTGCTCAGTATTTGGTGTATTCGTAACGACTGGAAACATCATTTTCGTTTCAATCAGGACAATCATTAACCGGAAGAAAGCATAATTCAAAGTGGTTCACGCATGTTTTTATATGAGCTTTGGGAATAATTTAGAAGTCACGCAACATAATTATTTCTGTCTATGTTGTTAGTTTTTAATGGTGGAAATAGATTCAGCATCATCAAAAATGATTTCTGTTCATGTTGTTAGTTTTTAATGGTAGAAATAGATTCAGCATCATCAAAAATGTCTTAAATGCCTAAAATTTTGAACTTTAACAACTATAACTTGGATTTACAAAAATCCTGGCCAGATTTTCCCTAAATATGACCGAGATTTCCATAACTTTGCGAGCAACTCCTCCGCCTTATTAGACTACACCCCAGGAGGAGCTAGAATTAAGTCATCCCTAATTATACCACATGTATTTGCAAAATTGATAACCTCCCCTAAGAGCTAAGAGCCTTTCATTGCACAAAAGAAAAACATGTGTGGATCATTCCATTACCAATTCAAATAATTTTTTGAGAGAAAAGTTAGAAAAATTAGAATAATTAGAATTATAGTTATCAAATTTGAATTTGGATTTGAATAAGATATTTTACAAAATAATTAGATTTAATTTTTTTAATTAAAAAATAATTAATATATTTTAAAAAATTCAAATATATATTTTAAAATTGATCTAATCTACTTATAATGCTTATAATTTGAATGGGCTTTGGGACTGCTCTCTCTAGACAATCCATTACTCTCTAGACAATCCATTAA
Organism: Pinus tabuliformis; assembly: GCA_031772625.1. NCBI lineage: Eukaryota > Viridiplantae > Streptophyta > Pinopsida > Pinales > Pinaceae > Pinus > Pinus tabuliformis. Next base: position 708,316,152 of record CM062815.1, read on the forward strand.
TATTTTTTTTAATGTTTGTGTAAAAAAAAACGGTTTTTGATAATCCCATGGTACATTTTAGTCATTTGAGTGCGCTTTGGCTTACCTTGCTGACTGCTCACTCTCTCGAGACAATCCATTAATGTTTTGTAGTGTTTGTGCAAAAGGGAAACCAGCTTTTGATGTCCCATTTTCATGTATATTGAAATGAACTGAATTTTTAAGATAATTCCGCTGAATCTAACGGATAGACGAATATTCGAATTTTCTCGATCAATCCGACCAAATTTGGAAACTGTGGTCGGAATCGAGTTTAAGGGAAAATCCATCCTATGCCTGTGTAAATGCATCCTCCGATCTCTATCATTATTCATGAAGGATCTTTAAACGTTTAGTGGTAGGTTTTAGAAGAAAATTTTCACATTAAAAGATTTAAGGAAAATTTAAAAGTAAGATAAATCGTTTTTCAATTCTTTATTGACTATGAAACGAAGTTGTATATATCTTATACCTTTTAATTATAGATTTATCATGAACTAAGGGCCAAAAAGTATTGATTTTTTACTTTCATGGACCAGCTACCAAAAAATTAAATAATGTAATTATTTATTTTTTAAATATGTTTTTACATAAATGAATTATAATTAGAGACAGCCTCCACACATAATAGATTTAAAATTAAGGTAAATGTAATTTAGAGATATATAATGAGAAGAATCTTTATAAATTTTAATTAATTGAAATTGAATTATTTTATATATATTTTTATTCAAACATTTTTTTTGTTTTTAATGTATTTAAATGTTATATTTCAATTCCATTTTAAGTATTGAAGGAACAACAGATCTTCTTGTTACTTGAAAAGTTGAAAGATTTTATAAATGAAATAATAAATTCATTATTTTAATTACTTTATAAGTCTTTTAATATCTATTAAACTATCACATTTTTTGCAACCCACTTAAAAAAATGCTCATAAAACATAATATGTGCTCAATTAAATAATAAAAAAATAATTAAATTCAATTTGTTACACTGTAATTTTGTTTTCATTTATTAAAATTCTAAATATTTTTCTTTCAAAAAATCATAATATGTGTATAAGTTAGTGGGATTTCTTCAAGAAAGAGAAAACATGAGAAGACGCTTGGTGGCTAAGATGAGTATACTCACACTTGGTGGCTAAGATGAGTATATTGTGAGCAGAGGAAGAGATCTATTTGAGTTGTTTCCCAAAGATTTTAAAAGGAATCAAATAGATTGGAGTCAAGATGAGTATATTGTGAGCGCAGGAAGAGATTTATTTCAGTTTCTTCCCAAAGATTTTAAAGGAATCAAATAGATTGGAGTCATTGGAAAAGGTTCACACAGATTCTTTGTGCTTGTGTGTATCGTTTTGGCCCCACCTTCTTGCATCTGTTGTTGGTTGGGAGTCAGGGGGAAGTACTTCGATGTGAAATTCTTGGTTATCATTTGTAGATATTCAATTCCCCCTGACCCTCTATGAGTTTGGTCTCTTCATTTGCACTATTTCATGGATATAGGAGCATATATGAGGAGATCCCCCCTATTTTTTCTCCATTGGGGTGGTGGACAGTCTAGAAATTTAGAACCATAAGGAAAAGTTTCAGGTTTTTTTTAAAACCCTAAAAGGGAACTTGGTCAAGATTTGAGTCAGTAAGCTTGATAAAGTGGTGACTCTAAAGAAGATATTGTAGTCCATAAACTATCGTGGATGTTCCATTGGACAATTTATAACAATACATTTGATAATACTATATTTAAAAATATAGAATCTACATTATTAGGGTTTACTTATCTTTAGGATTTTGGATTTGTCAATTACTGTGAATTACGAATCTATGCAAATTAGCATTTAGGCATAAAATAGAGAATACTGAAATAAAAAAAACAAAACCACATTTGACACAAGATATAACCTAGGAAACCATTTTTGTTGAAAACCTAGCTAGAAAATGAAGTTTCCTTTTTTTCTTTTCATAAATATAAAATGGTTGTGAGCACAAAGAAGTAAGGCTGATGGCACGTGGAATACTATAGTACATAAATCCTCTCTTTGTTCTCTCTCCTTATCCCTCTTAGCTACTCTATTAATCTAAGGAATAAGTGCTCTTGAAAAGAATGAAACCTCTTTTCCTCCTACTGACCTAGTTATAAGGCAACCCAATAGTCTTCTTGTGGTAAGGTTTGACTCCCTCAACTCTTAAGAACAGTTACCATATGGATTCTTATAGAGACTTCTTCATCATAATGACATGGCTAACCCATTTTCCATGAGTTATGAGGGATGACATGGCATCCTGTTGAATTTTGGTGGTGAAAATAGGAAGGTCAAGTTCTAAGTGGCATAACTTCTCCATACGGTCTTTGATTGAGGTGATTTTTGCATCATTGGAAGGTCCCTATGTGTATAATATGAAAAAAATGCTATCCTAATGCGTAAAAGTTTTATAAATATTCTAAGACCCAATTTTTCAAACTGGGTTCCATTGGTCAAAATGGTCCTGTGAGTTGTTTCCTCTACTTTATATACTCTAAAAGCATCGGGATGGATGAAAAAAATATAATAATCCAATCCAAATCACACTTCCCCATTTTGGAAGGCTTTTGGTCACCAAAAGCTTCTACTAAATGAGGTGAGGAAATTCCTCCTCCACCTTTTCTTGCATGTGCCATTTACCTTTTCTTAGAATATGCCATTTCAACCTAATTTGCCAATGGTCATGATGCCACTTTCTTTCTAGTTCTAGACCTCTTATGTGACATTGTATCTTCAACCCACTTTTCCTAAAAATTTGGCGTCAAATCCTCTACAGAAGGAAGGACACGTTCCTCTTCTTGATATAGCATGGAAGGCTCATATAACTTCATACTCTCCACATTCACAACAAAATAGATGTTCATGTATGGGGGTATATTGAGTCTGTAGGCACTATCTCCCGTATTTTCTAGTATCTCAAAGGAACCATATTGTAGAGGCTTTATTTTCTCACTAGGATCCTATAGAAGCCCATTGTGTCAAGTGAAACCATACCTTTTCTTCCACCTTGAATGACTTCTCTATTTTGTGTTAGTCACGCCCGCCCTTGTATTTTTCCTGCGACATATATATTGTCTCTTGTACATAAACATGGATTTTCTTGATCATTTCTACAAATGTTTAGCCCTCAATTCATTCCTTGTTGGATCCTCGCTTACTCCTCCTTGCTACCCACATGTAATATCCAAAGGTGAAAGTTGAAAATATTTGAAACAAGTTTCAAATGGCGACTTACTAGTAGATGTGTGGACTACTCTATTATAATAGTGTTGTATATATACTATAATTTTATCTCAGGTATTCAGATGTTTTGAATTGTAACTATTGAAAATTTGCACTAATGTACTTCTATTGATTAATTATGTTTTCCAATTTGCCTATGGAATCCTGTAGATCTCTTCAACTTTGTGTCTATGTTCTTGCATAATGTAGTCCAAAATGCAATGTGAAATCTTAGGTGCCTATTTGAGATGATGCTCCTCAGTATCCTAAAAGTGCACTTAGGCTTGTCCAAAACAAAAGTTTGTTGCTTCTTTCCGATTGAGGATCCTTTCACAAGGCAAAAAGACACATCTTGTTGAACTTGTCAATTAGCATGAACTCGTAGTCATGTCCCTTCCTAGTTGTTGGTAAAACTCTCATAAAGTCCATGGAAATTATTTTCAAAGGAAGAGTGGGTATAGGTAAGGGATGATATAGACATTGTTTCTTGTTCCTAGGCTTGCTAGTACAATAAAGCATATATCCTCTTATAAACCTACATGCATGTTCTTACATCTTGGGCCAATGCACATACCTCTGCAAGTTGGTCATTATCTTCCCTACACCAAAGTTCCTTTCAACCTTGGAGTTGTGAGCCTCTCTGATCAATTACAAATGCTTACCTTTAGGAACATATAACTTAACCAACCTATATTTTAACCCACCATAGTGATGGTATTCAACAATGTTGTCACCAGCATGCACATGACTCTAACTTTGTCACTGCTTAAACACCTACTTGAATTCCTCATTCTCTAAATATTCCCCTCTATATGCATAATTGAATGGCCCCATGTGCATCAGAGTTATGAAAACTATCTTCATTGATGTGGGTGGCCTTTAAAGCATGTCAACCAACTTGATTGTGTTTTCCTTCCTATATTTGATCATTGAATGAAACCATTGGAGATGCCCCATCCAATTGTATTTCTTAGTCTATTGTAGCTTATTATTGGCCTATAAGTATTGTAGTGGTTGGTGATCTGTGTGGATTACAAATTTACATCTTTGTTCCCATCTGATAATGCTTCTACCTTTTCACATCTTACACAAGGGCATAGATATCATTATCCTAGGTAGGTTAGTTAATAACTATCCCATGAAATAATTTAGAATAATGGCATATAGAAATTTCTTCCTATGTCAAGACCACTCACATAACATACCGACTAGTATGTGTCCCCACTTCGAAGGGTTATTGCAAGTATGGAAATGATATAAGAGGTTCTTAACTGATCTTCTTTAACCCCTAAAAGGCCCATTATTATCCTTTTCCACACAACAAACTCTTAACACTTAATGTTATGGCATGGAGTGGTGTTGATACCACTTAAAATGAGGCTATGATTTTTTTAAGATACTATGTTTTCACAACAAAACTCCAAAACTTAGAAACATTAGTAGAAGTTGGGCATTTCATAATGGCCTTCATCTTAAAAGGATATATTTTCATCTCTCCTCGACCAATCACATAACCCATATACACCAAAGGTTGCTCTTTTCCAACTATGCCCCACTGGTAAGAATGGTCCTTTGAGCTAACTCCTCTACTTTTTCCTCTCTAAAAGAATCGACATGAATGAAACATGTATAATGATCCAATCCAAATCTACCTCCCCACTTACAAAGACTTTTGGTCCCAAAAAGCTTCTATTAAATCACGTGAGGAAATATTTCATCCACATTCTCTTGAGTGTATCATTTGTATTTTCTCAGAAGTTGTCCTTTCAATTTAATCTACCTAAGTTCATGCCACCCTTCTCTTATATTTCTATACCTCTTCTACAAAATTGTGTCTTTCAACAACTTTTCCTAAGCATATAGTTCCAAATCCTATATAGAAGGTAGGACTTATTCATATTCCTCATCTAGTAAGGAAGGCTCAGAGAGCTTCAAAGAATCCACATTTACAATTTACTAAATGAAAATGTATGGGGGTTGATAAAGTGTGTAGGCATTATATTCCATGTTTTCCAATATGTTGAAGGGAGAATGTTGATGGCCCTTAGTATTAAAGTAAGAATGATGCAAATCCAAAGGGCCCCAACTTTAATTTTCATCTTGAGGTTTGAACAACATGAAGAGGTTGGCATTATGCCTTCATCATGCAATGTGTTTGTATTTCATTTATGTGATGTAGGTGAAAGCAACTGAAGAAGAATTATGTTGCATAGAGACTGCTCTTCTATCTATGCTACATGAAATACTAAAAAATTGTAGAAAGGAAATAGAATACGTAAATATATTCTATTTATAAGAAAGAAAGGAAAACCAGTTTTAGTAATATAAAAAAAAAATCTACTATGTTTCACATTGTAAACTAACTTGCAACTGAAAGGAAGCATTGAAACATTAAACCCTAATTTGGAGAAAATGAAGGCAATCTTATTACAACAATTAGGTAAAATATTCTATGGGGTCTCTAAGCTTCCAAATTCCATCCTCAAGGTTTGGTGTACATTGTAACATGTCAAACAAGTCTAATCATGCTTTGGATGCAATCTTGAAGAGTTTTTGATGCAAAATGTGGGTTGTTACAAGAGTCCCTATTTTGCTACAAGAGACAGTCTCGGGAGCATAATAATTGCTTTTGGGTGTGGGTTAGAGAATTGAATTGATGAAAGAGGGATAAAGGAAGGTTAAGAAGTATTTTCCATGTCCTTATTCCAAAGATGGATTAATTTATTTAGAAAAAGAGTGATTATGGAGTTTCATGTACATCCACAAGATAGGAATTGTTGCACTAACAGGTTGTAAAAATATATGATAGAAAGAAAAGAAAAAGAAATCTAAGTAAGATAAATGATTATAAATAAGTGGTAACTACACCAAAGAATTGCTTTCTAAACTTACAAAAAAATGCATAAAGATATCAATAAACTCACTAACTTATTGACCTATAGGAAACAATATTAATAAGGATATAACAATAATGATACATTGAACTACTATGTAGAAAAGAGTATTAATGAATAAAATTATTTATTGTTGAATTTACTAAATAAATATATGTAAAAAATTGGATATAATCTCACTCACTAACCCTGCAAAGACTATGCTTCAAAGATGAAACTATAGAAATGTATAATTGAACTAATGCATGAAAAGTAAACGTACAAAAAGTATTCTTGAGCACTTATGGTGGGACCTAACCCAAGGAGGCACAAATCCCTAAAAAAATAATTTTAGGAGCGAAAATTCCTTTTCATTAATCAATAAATGTGCTAATACATGGAGGACTAAAATACCGAAATTCATGGTAAAAATCCTTTACTAGTCTACTGTTGTTTCTACTTGTAAAAAACTTGACCATATGGGCTACTTGAGCCCATTATTTATACATAAAAAAAATGAAAGGCATCCTTGTTTAAGATGAGTATGCTTTTCCCCCAAATCCCTTAAAGGTAGGATCTTGGTCCATGTGACCTCACAAATATAGTGAAAATTAATGATTACTCTATCCTAGCTGAGTTTTGGATATCCTGTAGTTGTGAGTGATTCCCATATTTTTATATTGACTATATTCCTTGTGATCGCATTGTAGTAGCTACAACCACCTTCCAAAATTTTTCATATGCTTCAATTTTGGAGTCTTCCTTCTTATCCACATGAGCCCATCTTGCACTGATCCAAGTATTTGTTCTTCAATTGAGACTTATATTTTTCATTTGTGATTTTGTGTACTTGTTTTCACACTTAGCTTATCTTTCTAATTCATAAGTTGATCTCCCAACTTGCTCTCACAGCAGGTTTGGGCTAGCCTTCAGAAATTGTGTAATCCTTGAGGGAAAGAAACCTTGATGATAGGAACTGTATAGTCTTGATTGACAGTTAGCCTTGAGGTCAGAAACTATGCAGGCATGGAAGAAAGCCCAACACTGAGCCCAGAAACTGTGCAACCCTCACTAAGCTCAGAAACTATGCAGTGCACACTTAGCTGGAAATTTTCCCAGTTCCCCAAAATTGGGCACTCTTTCCTAGCAGTGTGCATGGAAAGTTTACCCCCCATAAAAGAAATAAAAATAAAGATAAAAAATACTCCCTATGAAATAGGGATCTATTTTTAATATCTCGAAGGAGACACATTACTATTTTTAGAAGTTTCTGCCAAGTGTGACTTTTTCCTTGATTTTAGGCATGCGCGTCATAAAACCTCATTTTCTCAAATCTAGTAAACCGACGCCTCTAGATCTAATTTGCGCATTCGAAACTGAAGCTCTAGCATTCAAAAAGAGATTAAGCAACCTTCAGTGGGGTCATCCTCTCTTTTGTAGGTGAGTTTTTCTTTTATAGTCTTTTACTGCTTTTTCTATCGCTTTTTGTCATTTCACTTGTGTGAGTGTTCTTTTCCTTATTTCTCTTCATGGTTTCTGATGTTTTAACTTTTTTTAGCTTGTAGAAATATTGTTTCAAGTTATGGATTTGCTTTCACAAGTGTCACATCGATTTTCCTATTTTTTCACAAATGGTCGCCATTATGGTGACTCTACTTACACACTTGATTTTCCTTCTGGCTTTTTAGTCTCTGCACTTGATCTAGATTGATTCACTCATACTTAGTCAATTTTTCACTCAAGCTCACATCATCATTCACTTTTTCTCATTTTTCACACTTCCACTGGGCATAATTGCACTTGCTTTGGCTGAATATTGCCTTGCCCAACTAGGCACTGTGCAATCCTAAGGCTCAAGCCACAAGCTTGGCCTTTGTAACTACGCGGTCCATAGTACATGATGGCTCCAACTACGCACTATGCAATTCCATGGGTCAGCTCGTCACCTTTGCCACTGAGACTATGCAATGCGCAGTCTCTCCTGGTCTTTGTCCAGTTTGGCAGTACACTTTGCGCAATCCCAAGCCTCAAGCTTCATCCTTGGATACTAGGGCTGCATAGTACAAAATTCCAATAGGAAGCCAGTCCCTCTTGCTAATGCAAATTGTGTAATCCTTCTCACTAGTTTCCCAACTTGCTACTTCATCATGCTTTTAAGGCAGATTTTCTAGATCTAATGTTTGTTTTCCATGAGTGTCCTTTTTGTCCCATAGGTACAACAGTTGTTGAGAAAATCTCTAGCAGTTGTTGTTACCATGGCACCAATGAGAGATTCTTTGAAAGAAACCATTGAAAGCAGTACTGGGGAAGTAGTTGATCAAGCTCCAGTAAAATTTCCAATATATGCAGACAATCAAATGTTTATAGAAAAGGAGTCAACACTAACATGGCACCAATTCCAGCAGCAATAGTAGAAGGAAGCAATTTGGTACAAGATTAGGGAAAGAGAACGATTGTTGAAAGAATAGAGGGAGACCAAAGTTGCAGAGTGAAAACAAATTCAATATTTATGCAAGCAACTTTAACAGTGGAAGCAAAGAGGAAACAAAAGGAAATGGAGAGCAGAATAAAGGAAGAGAAAAAAGTAGAGCTTGCAAGAAGAATAACTAAGATTGAAGTAAGCATAACAAGAACTGAAGGAAGAATGAGAGTTGAGGAGGAGATTAGAACAAGAAGAGAATCAACATTAGGAATAAGAATAAACACAAGGTACAATGGTAGAATAAACAATGTCGATTCAAGTTAAAGAGTAAGAACAAAACCAACCAGCAACATAGGGAAAGAGCAAACAGATGCAGGATCAGGAACTTGCTCAACCGATCAAATATTTTATTGAAGTTATAGACATGGAGTTGGGAATAGAGCCATAGGATGAAGATATTGATTTGATGTTGAATGCACCATAGGTCATCCTTTAGTCTCTATCACCTCCATCCTCAAAGTTAGCCCCAAGCAAGGCATGGGACATACTTCCCCTCGATGATGATTTGGTAATGGATGTGTACAATTTATCATATAATGAACTTCAGGTGAGAATTATGCAAACATGGAGAAAGCATTTTCGGGATGATTATGCATCCCCTACATTCATTAGAGAAATGGTGATACTGGCAGACACCAGCAAGAATCCAAATGCCGTTGTCGAAGCCAACTTGGCCTTTGTAGGTGCAACAAGATCAAACACTTAGTATTTGATGGAAAATAATAAGAAATTAGCACAGACATTACAGTTTGCTCGATAAGAGTTATAATAACTCCGCGCAACAACAAAGAACCCAATATCTGCACAGGTCTACTCAGGGGGGAATGAGAGTAGTGATACTTGGTGAAGTATCAACACTTAGAGAGACGATGTGGTACCCCTATGAGGAGCTCATGACCATACATAAGGCAGTTGACTACTTCCATAGCTTGCAACAGTGGAGCAAGGAATTTGTCAAGTCTCTTAGGAATGTGTAAATTTCCATCACCTCCATGCAAGAATGGACATTGTGATACAAAAGGGAAAATTTTACTTTGGTAAAGAATATGACATTGCATGAAGAGCCGGAGAAAGAAAGAGTTCAAACATTGATTCAAAACATCATGTATCTCACCTCATTCATTATAAACATTCAAGCATCATATGTACAGTTGTACAACAATTTGGATTTCATGATGAGAACCCACAAGATCCCATCACCTAGCTCACTCATCGAAGCTAAACATATACACCAAGTGAGGAAGGAGATTGCATAGTACTTGGTGTAGCTTAGACAGGTTGCCACCAAGGAGGATTTAGAGTTGAACGGACAAAACATGCAGAACTACATCGGTGGTCATGTCCAGATTAGAACCATGTTGCTCCTGTTTGAGAAAGAAGTTAATACTAGTTTCAAATCATTGTACCCAGATGCTATGGAGTCTAGAGTCTGTTTCCATCCTGACACCATCACGCAGTTTGGGGATGTCATCCCACAGTACCCTGCTTGTCATCGATAGGTGAACACGAAGCATCAAGTGGATGTTTCTGAGCTAAGGTGTTCCCAAACTCAAGCATCATAGTGTTTTGTATTTTTAGGTTGTCAAGTTGTCTCTACCCCATTTTTTCCTTTATGGGTATGAGTGCAAATTGTGATATTATTTGTAATTAGGTTGTAAGTGAAATTCCAAGTTTCAATGTTGGAATATGAAGAGTCGTGATGTAATGTAATTAGTTGTTTTGTAAAGAATTTGAATAGTCATGAGGGTAGCCCAAAAGTCACAAAGGGGAGTTGAAGCGTCATGGCCTCTTATTATAAATAGAATCTCATAACTCATATAAAGGTCTTTTGGGAACCAAGATTTTGTCTAGGCTTAGGCTTAGAAAGAGACTGTGAATATTGTGAAGAGCCTTAGCTTAATAATGTAAACTTTGAAACGATAACTGATACGATTACCCTTTTAGTTGAGGTAGCAAAAATTTCAACCGATTTTGAAAAGTAGTGATGAAGAATACATATATTTCTTTTTAGCATAGTTTTTGACACTTGATTTTTTTTATGTACATTAGTTTTTAGAATGTTATTGATTTGCATGTTGATTTTAAGAAGTGATGATTCTGCATCAAGCCCTTTTTTAAAAGATTTATTTTTTGACTTTAAATTTTCTAATGTATTAAATGTGAATAATTTTTTTTTCTAAATTTAACAATTTTTGAAGTAGTCTTCAACTTCATATTTTATTGTTTTTCTTTAATTTTTTTTTTGTAGTGAGGTCTTTATTTTTTTCATAGTTAAAGAAGAACGTCTATATTTTAAAGTTTCGATATTATACATATTTATATATATCGTTAATTAATTTTTCAATGCACATCAAATAATTGTCTCTAAAAAAACAATATTTTTTAACAATTGACATAAAAATAACCATTTTGAACATAAATATAACTAAAAAATTACACATTTTGATAATTTTTTTCCTAGAAATGACATGTCAAAATCACAATTTTTATAGGAAAAATTTAACAAAGAAATGGTTAAATAATACTAAGTTATTTTTATGAATTTCATGTCAAAAAATAACACTTCACATAAAAATTAAAGTGAAAACCATATAATACAAATATTGAACATATAACAACATTAATTGAATGCTTATTCTTCTCATAAAATGTGAAAGTCAAAACATTACAAGCATAAATAATTAACAATTACAAAAAATGAGCTTGATTTCCAAGCATAACTTAAATTTAATCATCAATATCACATAATCCAAACTCTTCATCCTCTAGAGTTTCATCATTGTCTTCTTCCACAATATTTTCTGTTTCATTTTGTTCAATTTCTTCTTTTAATGGATCTTTGATGTCTACAAATCTCCCAATATATGGCTTTCCAATCATTCCATGTAATGGTGGTTGAGGTTCCTTTGCCTTCTTTTCCACACGTGATTCACCAAAATCCCCTTTCTTCAACCCAATTTCTTCCATTGCATCTGGAAGAAATTGAAGAGCATTAATTATTTGCTAAATAAATTTGCACTATACTATATCTTTTTCAATGACAATGCAATTTCTTTATTTTTGTAGGCAACATGCTAGTGTTGTACCTAATTATCAAGCATAAAAGAAATAATGAAATAAATTACTATAATGAAATATAAATTAAGAAAGAAGATATTGAAATTCAATTCTATATAATAAACCTTACCTGAGTGAGAAAATAAATCTAGAACCCAATCTCTTTCATTTAAACATAAGTCTATAAGATAGTTAATCAATGACTATGGTTTTTTATAAACGTCAAATATCTCTCATTTTGCTTCTTTATCTTCATATGTTAGTTTTTTCACAACAACATCATAAACCAGTACTTGGCTATGACTCTTTGCATCTACCCGATTAAAAAGCATAGACATATAGCTATCATCTTTTGTCCAACTAGCAATATGAATGAACTCACAATCATTTATAATTGGTTGATATTCACGGTTAAGAAGATTTGACTTTTACATGTAACATGAAATAGTAAAAGTTCAATTAAATTGTACATTAATGAATTTTTTAACATTAATCAAACATACATTTTCAACATCTTACCATGTAAGCTGCATCATTGAGTTTGTTTCCCCCCTGAAGCTTGTCAATAACATTTCCAATTGTGTGTCTGAATGAGATGTCACAAATCTCCATAATGGTGATGATGTGACTTCTACAAATCCTACAACCACTTTACTAAGATCTTGATAAGTATAAGGGTCACTATCATGGTCAATGTTTGTGATATTGAAACCATGAGGAATATATGCAATAACTAGGGAGTAATCCCTTTTAGGCATGAGTTTAGCATTACTTGATATTGAATAGTTTCAAGCCCATTCTAAATGAAATGAGTAAGAGTTGGATCAAGTTCAACATTCCTAAGACATTGCTTTCTCAAAATTTTGATCTTAATTTTGTCAATAAAGGTTTTGATACTATCTAGTGCTTCATTTGCATCCTTCCTCATCTTTAATAAAATAAACAAATATATGTATAAGTTATAAAATAAAAAATAGTATATAGATGAACAAAAATGAATGTATAAATCAACATACCTTTTTAAATCAACATAAAAATATTTTATTATTGATGTAGAACTTGAATCTGGATAGTTGCATACAACATCATCCCAACTATCTTCATTCAACAATTTAACCATTTGTTCTTGTATTTTCATGTAAACTTTGCGAGTAAATAGATAAAGTAAAAAAGGTTAATATAATGATATGTATAACAAATACTACTAGGAACAATATGTTATATTTAAAAGAAAATTATAATATAGAAATAAGTAAAAATAATTCAACAAACTTACTTTTGAAATTCCTCAGGCATTTCCTCCAATGATAATTCCCTCGACTTCACACGAGATAATATTTCTTTAACATGTTTTTCATCCTTCACTCCTTGCAATGCCCTCCAAGGTGTGATAGTCATATCTTCTGGAAGCTGCTTCATTTGAGGACTTGATTTTCTGTTGCTACATATCAATGGTTTAGGCCTTTTGACCTTCTGGTTTTTATTGTCAATGTTCTCCACATGCTAAAAATTTCATTAATCAATTCCCATATCTCTCGAGTTCTAAATGCCAACTGGAAAATGTTATCAATACTTCTAAATATATCAGAATTTACTCTGCTGCCTTTTGAACTTATTTTCTCCTCAATTTGATAACCTATTTCCATACAACATTCCTTCAGAATTCTAGAGTAACATTTATCTTATTCCCACCACATTTTTCTTCAAATTTATTATGCATAAATCTAACCCTTTGGATTAAAGTCATAGACATCCTATATTCATTATTTGAATTATGATCCCATGCCAATAAATTTGCTTCTATATCTGATAAACCAACATAAATGATACATTTCATTGTTTCAAAACATGGGTTATTGGGATATTCCTCCATCAATTTCCTTTGAGCTTCTATAGAATGGTTCCCCCCAAGCACATAATAATTGTATTCAAAACATTTTGACTTATCAAATGCTTCTTTGTTGAAAAATTAAACTGGATCAACAAGAAGCACATAATTAACCACATGAGCATATGGATTGTACCTCCTCAATGTCTTCAAGTTGTGAACATGCAAGTGGTGTGGATTTCTGATTTGATATTTAGATTGTTCTTCACTTGGCTTATAGATTTGTCTCACATTAAGCTGAAATGTACGACCACCCTCAGTTAAGTTTGTCTTTTTCAAGTTATGTTGAATGACATTTTGTTTTGTTTAATAATTCCATCATCTAAATCAGCTCTTAGTGTAATTATTTCTCTACATTCTTTTGAATTTTCACTAGGATCTTCACTCTTGGCAATGACTACTTGAGAATGTTCAACTTTAATTTTCTTCCTCCTAACATTATCATCATTAACTAGAACAAAGAAATTCCCAGGCATCTTTATTTTTGGTCTTTTATAGCTCTTCTATGCTATAACAACAGTTCTATTGTCATCCTCAATAATGGAAACATATTCTTCAGCATCAGTTTCGACTTCCTCATCTTCAAAAGTAACTTGTCTACCTTTGCTAGATTTATCCGCTATAGAGATTCTTTGCTGATCCCCTCGATGTAGTTTTGTAGCATCATGAATTACTATTTTTTTCTTCTTTTTCATATCTTCTTCTAAACCTGAGTAGAAACTGTTGACAACATTCATAATATCTTGCTCTATGAAATGAATGCCTCCCAACATAATTGAAAGATTTTCAATAAAATTCTAACAAACAAAATATCATATGTCAATAAAAACTAAGTTATAAAAATATAATGATATAGTTACAATAACACAAAACACAAATATAAATAACAATACTTACCATATCTTGTGCAATGTCATTTATAAGTTGTTTACACAACTTTGTAGATTCCTTTGTTGTGTCATACAATGACAATGATAACTGATATTTAATCTTGTCATGTGACTTGGGTGGTTTTGTAAGTACATAAACAACTTCAGTGTCTGGTATCAAACAAATTTCTATGAATTTTCCCAGCACATAATAAATTCCATTATCGTTAGGGTATAAAGATATAGATATATCTGCACATGTTGTTCGTCTTCTCTATCTTTCAAATGCCATACATTTTATGTAAGCTTCACTTCTTTTGATTTATTCTAGTATGAAATTGCCGTATTATCATTTGAGGCACTTGATATATTGTAGTTATTATCTCAATTTTGGTTCGTTCAATAGTGTTTTTTGAGGATCCACTCTTAATTTTAGCAGTTTTTGGTACAAAAATATTCACATAAATCTTCTTTGATGCCATTTTACTGCAAAAAATACACATACATAAATCAATAAATTACAAAAAAAAACAATAGCTTAAATAAACAAACAAAATATAAAAATGATAAATAATCATAAATCATAAATAATTTTGTAAAACATAAGATATATATATATATATATATTAATTGTAGCTCCCTCCTGCCCCACCCAGTGGTCCAACGGGCCTATGGGGGTGGAGGACCGATTCTGAATGAGCCCGATGGGACACGGGGGTGAGGCAAGGGGTTTGCCACCCCCACATGCCTGATGGGTCGTGGGGGCGGGACGGAGGTTCTGGGCTCTGCCCCACCCCTGCAACCCATCGGGGTCACGGAGGTGGCAGACTGATTTTTAGAATTGCGCTGCCACCTTGACGGGCCCGATGGGTCACGGGGGTGGGGAGGAGGGGTTGCAGGCGTAGCCCTCACCCCACCCTCATGGCCCATCGAGCTCGTGGGGGTGGCAACCTGATTTTGAGAATCGGGCCTCCACCCCCACGAGCCCATTGCACTGTGGGGGTGTAGTGGGTGGCTATGCCAGCAACCCCTCCTCCCCACCTACGAGACCCCTCGACCCGTGGGGGTGGAGGTCCAGTTTTAAAAATTGGGTCGCCACCCCCATGAGTCTCCAATGGGCCTCCAACCCCACAGGCTCATTGGGTCGCGAGGGAGGGGCAGGAGGGGGCTGCACGCAACCCCTTCTGCTCCACCCTCGCAGCCCAATCATGGTGGGGCACGAGGGGGCTACATGTAGCCCCTCCCGCCCCTCCCCCATGGCCTAATGGGCCCGTGGGGATGGAGGCCTGATTCTAAGAATCATCCCTCACCCTTGGTGGGCTGGGCCATGGGGTTGGGTGCCACCAACGGGCACGACTAGGCCCACCATGCCCATTGCGGACGTAGTGGCCTTCTGCCTGCCATGGGGCTATTGGGGTAAGCCTGGCTCATCTAAATTTTAATTTGTACAAAAAATCTAAATTTAATTAATAAAAAATTAAGTATCATTTTACTGGAATATGTTTTTGTTCGGGTATTTTACACAAAAATAACAACCCATGTGACACATAACTACCAGTAAACCTATTAAATTTTAAAACTTGCACACAATAAAGCGGAAACTAACCTTTCAAATGTGATAATCTTCTGTTGAATATGTTATCGATAACAATGTAGCTACTCCACAAAATTGCTCCAAGTATTTTAACGAAGCTCGAAAAGCCTTGATGTGATGTGAGGAATAGCGATAATGAATTTTATGATATAGCGGAAATTATGAAATTTCTTTACCACATGGTTAATGTGGGATTAATTTGTTTTTATAATAACTTTAACATATAATTTTTTGTTGTGGCGATATAGAGAACTATGATAAAATGAACATTACAGAATTGTTTTACCGCACGGTGAATGTGGGATTAATTTAAAAAATAAAAAAATTTACCATATACATCTTGTTATGGCGATATAGTAAATTATGATAAAGCGAACATTATGGAATTTTTTTACCACATGGTGAATGTGGTATTTTTTTTTGTTTGTAAAAACTTAACATATAAATCGTGTTATGGTGATATAACAATTTATTTTAAATGTGTGATAGAAGATATAATAGAATTAAAAAAAAAACATTCAATTGTCTGGTAAATGTTATATAGTTTAAGTAAAAAATTAAGTTAGGTAAAAGATTTAGTTTACAATTTTAATTTAAAGATTTATTTTAAAATATTAATTTCATATGAAAATTTTAGTTAAATTTTTTCAATAAATTGTAGAAGAAAATTATGGAGGAAAATACATGAAACAAAGTTTTTGGAGGGAAAACTTTGGAGGGAATTTTTCATTCTTTAAGCTATATATTATCATTAGGAAAGCGTTCATTTGTATCATTCAGCCTCTTCTGTTTGAAAGGCATGGATTCTTCTGGTAGTGAAGTTTCTCTTTGTGAAGCATCAACATCTTCGCCACGTGAATATAACGGAAATAATTCCACTATGAATAGAGAGTCAAATCTTCCACTTAGTCCTAATCCTAAGGAATATGAGAGTAGCACTAATGAAGGGAAGGATGAAGAATTTCAAATAAATAAATATTCACATCCACTTAGTGCTAATCCTATGGACTATGAGACCAGCAGTGATGAAGAATATGATGAAGATTTTCAAATAAATAAATAGTCACGGTTTCCACTTAGTCCTAATCCTATGGACTATGAGAGAAGCAGTGATGAAGAGCATGATGAAGAATTTCAAATGAATAGAGAGTCATGGTGTCTACTTAGTCCTAATCCTATGGAATATGAGAGCATCAGTGATGAAGAGAATGATGAATAATTTCAAATGAATAGAGGGTCACGGTGTCCACTTAGTCCTAATCCTATGGACTATGAGAGCAACAGTCATGAAGAGCATGATCAAAAATTTCAAATGAATAGAGATTCACGGTTTACACTTAATCCTAATCCTATGGACAATGAGAGAAGCAGTGATGAACAGAATGATGAATAATTTCAAATGAATAGAGAGTAATGGTGTCCACTTAGTTCTAATCCTATGGACTATGAGATCAGTAGTGATGAAGGCCAGGATGAAGAATTTCCAATAAATCTAGAGTCACATTTTCCACTTAGTCCAATCCTAAGGACTATGAGAGCAATAGTGACGAAGGGCAGGATGAAGAACTTCATCCTAATCCTAAGGACTATGAGTGAAATAGTGAAAACGAGCAGGATGAAGAATTTCTAGTAAGTAAAGAGTCACATTTTCCACGTAGTCCTAATCCTATGGACTATGAGAGCATCACTGACAATGCACATGAAGAAGAATATCCAATAAACATCGAGTCAAATTTTCCATTTAGTTCTAATTCTAAAGACTATGAGGTTAGCAATGAAGAAGGGCCAGATGAAGAATATCCTCCAAGTCAGTATTTCAAAAGCACATATGATCATAGTGAGAATAATATTCCTCATAATGATGATGAAAATTCTTATACAAATGATGCTCCAATGATCCAGATGTTGCTAGAAAATATTGTATCGATGAGTAGGAGCAGAAATTTTCATAGCAATCCAAGATATTCTAGTTATACAAGGGGTAGAGTAGAATATCTGACGAGAAGAAGTTGTATTAGTGCTCTCATTTCAAGTGAATGTTGTCAAAAAGATTTTTTGAAACATATGGATTTCAAGTTTGCATTGGAGAAAAGGAAGAGATATCTATCAATGAATAAAAGCATGCTAAATTCATATTTAGTGGGGTGCATGAAATCTACATTGTTAGGTTATGATTATCATATTCGGTCTTTATTTATCTATAGAAAGTTTTTCAAAATGTTTCATTCAATGGGTAATTTTCGTCTATCAAGAATCCAAGAAAATTTGGAAAAGGATCCCACATTTTATTCAGAAGTACATCATAGACAACAGTTTGGGCCATTATCAGATACTACAATGTCATGGATGAAAGACATCTTTCCAAAGCATGGAGAGTGTATGCCAAATAGAGACATAATACATGTTCCAGATAATTTCTCAAGACAAGAAATCTACAACTTACAAAAAGAATATGTAGAAGGTGCTGAAGGACATGGTCGATTTATTACATATCAATATTTTGTGAAGATATGGAAGAAAGAATTCAGCTATGTTCATATTCCTAAGAAGACGAGGATGGGGATTTACAGTACATGTGCTTCTCTTAAATAAAAAAGGGATAAATGTGAAGGGGAAGAAAGAGGTAAGAATTCATAACATTTAGTTTTAAAATTGTATAGTCATCAACTATGAAAAC
Organism: Pinus tabuliformis; assembly: GCA_031772625.1. Lineage (NCBI taxonomy): Eukaryota > Viridiplantae > Streptophyta > Pinopsida > Pinales > Pinaceae > Pinus > Pinus tabuliformis. The sequence continues at coordinate 708,334,854 of CM062815.1, forward strand.
GTATTTATTAATGAATTTTTATTTATTTATTTATTTTTATTTTTATTTTTTTTATTTTTATTTTTATGTTGTGTAGATTCCATTATCAATGCACTTCAAGAGCATCACAAACAACAAACAAGTGAAAGGAAAAAGTTGTACAAGCATATAAATAAGTGTTATGATAATCTAAACAAATATTTGGGTTTGATAATTGACGGTATGGACCAGAAGAAAACACTTCTACCACATTTTGTCTGCACACCAAAAAATTTACAGGAGGAAAATTTTATTCAGTGTTGCTTGGTTAGTTGTATGGTCTTCAATGAGAAAATGTTGCCAAGGGTATACTTCATAGCTCCAAATATTCATAATGATGCAAATATGACAATAATCATAACTGACGATATGCTTGCGCATTGGTCTAGTAATCTTCCTGAAGTTTTGTATCTACAATTGGACAACACTTGTCGTGAAAACAAAAATCGGATTGTTTTTATATATCTTAACATGCTTGTTGAATTGAGAATTTTTTAGAAGGTAAAGTTTGGTTTCCTTCTTGTTGGGTACATTCATGACCATATTGATCAAATTTTCAGTCGTTTTTCAGTCACATTAAGGAGGAAGGAAGTTGGTAGCTTTCCATCATTAATTGAATGTATTCAGAAATCGTACATGCCAGAGCTAATTTTTCATCTGTTGGAAGAAACTGTTGACATTCAAAGGTTTATTATGGGATCACATGGTGAGGAGAAATTCATTGAACAACATAATGGCATTATCTTCCAACATCAATTTTGTATCAAAAAAATTGATGGTAAAACAATAATATGGGGAAAGAAGCATTCAACTACTGCAAAATGGACATCATCATCAGGTTTAGCATTTTTGAAGTTCATTTTAGATCATCCAATATTTGTGTCAAATACATTGTTATTGAAATCGGTTGCTAAAGTTCATAATGCATGCAGGCATAGTAGAGATATAAATTATTTTGACTGCCTGGAAGAAATTAAAAAGTCTATTAGATATACATACGAGTACTTTGATATTGTTGATTCAGTTTTGTGGGAGTCTTTTTTAAATAATCAAAGTGATATCATTTCAAGAACAATAAATGAAGATATACCTTTGAAAACTCCATTTATTTGGCCACAAAATGTGTCAAATGAACATGAGGAAAAAAACATTGTTGAACAACAACAATCTCAAGTTATTATTAATTATTCACAGGTAGAGGAAAGAGAAATGTATATTGGTTCTAGAAAATCTCATGCACAACATGAAGCCATGGAAGTCCTTTATAGGGGTTTAGTACAGGATATTAAGGAGGGTTGCATGATCATAGTGCTAGCATATGGAGATCCCAATGGCTATCCATTTTGGGTTGCTAAGGTTATAAAGGTCATTATAGAAAATGAAGATGTTGTAGGTGTTGAAGTACATTGGTATGCCACAAATACACAACCATTTAATGTTGTGTACAATCCAAAGATGGTAGTTGATAAAAAAATTGGTAGAAAGAGAAAAATAAAGGGTACAAATATAAATCGTCACTGCACAGACCTCTTAAAATTGGAGGATGTTGACATACTTGTTTATGACTTCAATTTAACAAAGAGAGGAACTCTTCACTTCAAGGCGATAGAGATTCTGAAGAGGTTATTACTAGAAGGAACAATGTTGAGATGGGAGTCTGCTGAAACCAGTCGTAGATCAAGAAGAATTTTGAAACCTGAAATGGTGGGCATGCATGTGGACTCAGATGGGGCACTAGTTGATGAGGGAGAAGAATATGGAAAATCTTCATCTGCATCCAACCATTCATCTGAAGATGTGAATTCTGATGGCATGCAAGAAAATATGAGTGATTTTGAATAATTGTCTAAGACAATTTATATAACTGATGTTTTCATCATATCTTGAAATAAAAATTTTGATTTCCATAGGCTGTTAAATGAAGTTATGAGTCATTTTTTTGTTTGTTGGATTATATGTTTTAATTATGATGATTTTTATTATTTAGAATATCTAAAATGCAATAATAAATTAGAGATATATTTTATGTTTCATTCAATCCACAAGTGTTGACATTTTGATTAATTTAGTCATGTAATTTTTTCATGATGTATTGAAAACTTAGAGTTTTTTAATTCTATGGTTGAAAATTTTCCAAGTTTTTTGTATCTTTAATGTTATGGTTGAAAAAAATTAAAATTTTAGTTATCTTTAGTGTCATGTTATTATATGTTTAACAACATGGATGAAAACTAATGGAATTTTAATGTGTTTCGGATCCCATTATTTTATTTTTATTGTCATTCCTAAAAAATGTTGAAAATATACCTGGAAAAGAAAAATTTTATTCTACCAAAAACATTAGTGTGTTTTCTTCCTCAAAAACAACCATTAGTTTTTTGAACAGAAAAATTTGGTTTTACTGCCATTTTTTAAAAATGTTGGAAATTAACCCTTAAAAAAAACATCATTACAGTATACACACTTTTCATTTTTAGCACTGTTTTTCATGTTTTTTTGGGGTTTTTTGGCTAGAGTTCCCGTTTCAAAGTTTACATTCTTGCTTCTCCGTAGTGTAGAGCGAGTATACTTCTTTGGAGGAGCAGGTTTTCTTGACTGTAATGTTCCACTATTGGGGCTAGTGGTCATCATAGTATATGTATGAATGGAACTTTCACATATAATAATAAAATCAGATCCAACACGCTTTCATGCATATGTTGTGAATATAATAGGACTATTTTTGTTGTATTTTCAATGTATGTTATTTAACTTATGCTTATACTTATGAAATATTTCGTTTTCATTTGTATGAATCTTGTTGAATGCATGTTCTTGTATTAAATCATCACTTTAACTTATGGACTATTCAACTTCTTAACTTTTGATGTCATTCCGCTCATCTATTCCTTTCAAGCTACATACTATTACAGGCTTCCAAGGGGTGCACTTCATTTTCCTTCTTGTGTTTTAACCTTCATGCATCGCACTTGACTCCCTGCACGTTTTCACAACCAAGGCATAACATTACCACCAATTATTAGGAATCCTACTCCAAACGGTGTGAGGTCTAGTTGGGACTTCATATTGGGGAGATCCCCTGAATGTTGGCGGCTCCAATACCATCAACAAATCTGCACCAAACATCCTCTATATCCTATGCAATAAAAAAGTTAGGCACATGAGATATGATAATCACCTTAATATTTCCTAAGAATTTTTAAGTCTAATAAATACATTATTGTGTAGAAGGAGAGGTTAAATGATCTTAGGAATGGTCAGAAATGTCTTAAATTGTACCTAATTTAGATGCCCACCATACCCCGTACTGAAATTATTGCTCATCCTCTAAAAAACCTAGTCATCTTCTTTTCTCTATTGTTCTTCATGTATTCCCCTGATTACTTCTTCGACATCCCATGCTATGCTAGATATGGTTTCCACTGCTAGATGAAAGGCTACATTTTTCACAATCTCCTTCCATTCCTTTATTCCCTCCTATGGATTTAGAGGTTCTTTAAGGTGTAATAGTAAATAAGGACTAAATTTAAGCCCAATCTAGTGGATTCCAAGTCTATACATGATTATCTTTTACAAGGGATTTCTGGCTAATGTAGCCCTCAACCTATCATCTGAGTGATATTCCTTGGTTCTCATACTATAAGGCAATGTGCACCATCTTCTTTGACATGCATGTATGATTTATTCTCCCAATAGTCTAAATGTATCCTCAAAGTGGAGGATTTCCTCTTCATGTCTTTGTTTGTAAACCAATCCCATTTTAGGATATTTTGTTATGAGGTAAAGATTGGAAATGAGGACTGTGGGGACTACTGTCTACCCTAATCCAGAGTGGCACCTCCATTTCTTTAGACAATGCCTTCTTTACCTCTTCTTCCCTAATCTATTCATGCCTTATCCATGAGGCCAAGTCCATTAGTTGTAAATTCCCCAAATGAAAATTGGGGTTGCAAACATTCATGTTAGGGAGAACTAAGTTTTGCATATAGAATTCGACAATATGGGTCTTGTGTTTATGCTTCTTTGTAGGCAAAAATCAATAATTTTTCTTACATCTTGTAAGGGTAGTGGACCTTTTTTTGTGAGAATTTTAATCTCAAATTGACATCATTGTTCATTTTGAAAGGAAGAATAAGTTTTTATGGTTGTATACAACTCAGAGCTTCCACAAAAATATGTTCCATAATGCCTAAGTTGGTCTAAAGAGATGCAAGTGGAGTTTCTTTCATTTGTAGGAACCTTTGGGATTGTTCTATCTAGAATCCTAACTACATGTTTTCCTTCTATAAATGGTCCCTTCTATTGGCATCATTAAATCTAAGGAGTGTCATCTCTTCTCCCATATCTTTTGTTTGTTCCTCCATCCTACTAATGTCAACAACCCCTTTAGATTTTGAAATTTTTTTCCATCTATGGGTTTTGGTTTTTTATTTTTAAATGTCAAGTAATAATAGAGGTGCTAGATGAATGGGAGTACCTTTCCTACCTTAATACATGAATAGAAAGAGGAGGACCCTTCTAGGACTTCTTGTGGACCTATTGTTTGTCCTTGTAACCCTATATGTTGCTCCTTTAACCTTGTTGTGTGTTCCCATACAAGTGTTGGTTTATCCTATAACATTAAAATTTGGATACTTAGCCCTACTAGCCATATTTGTAATCCATTTCCTTTATATTGTGTGGTAGTCACCATTATTTTCACTAAACTATTCCTTTCTTTCTCTTGGGGATTGCCCTTCTTAAGTCTAAGAAATTCCTCTATGGTGATTGGAGTGGGAGATAGAGGTTTGGGTATGATAGCAAACTTTGCCCTAGTATTCTTCTCCCTTGTGAAGTAGACATGAAGTTTCTTTGACTTACCTGCCTTAGGTTTCCGATGGATACTGAGAGTTTCCAAAGTAGTAACTACTTCTTCCAAAGAGTGCTCTTATTGTTTATGTATCATCGGGTCAACTACTTCCTCATTCTTTCTTTTATCAGTTGGCCCTATTGGTGTCTCATTAGGATCTTTAGATTATTATTGAGGTGTTGGTACATCCTGAGCTTCTAATTCTATGAAATGAAGCTTAATTAGAAGCTTGGCCAACCCTATCTCAACTATCTTTTCCTCTATTTTTGGTTTAGATTTTACCTCTCCTTTTTCTCCTGCCTCTTCCTCTACTTTTTTCTCCATTTCTTCTTTTTCATCTTCTTTGAATTATTCTCCTTCATCTTCCTTGGCTTCTTCCTCTATCCCTACCTCTTCTAATTCTATTTGAGGTTCCAATTTAGTCTCTAGGAAAGCTTCCTTCTCCATATCAATGAAGTCTATTTAGGAGACAAGGTTGTACAGGTGCTCTAGGGAATCTATAATTATTAGTCTAATCACACCATGGTGATATAGGTAATTATTTCTCCCACCTTTCAATTTTGTGCTAATTTCGTTCAAGGATTGAAGGGGAAAGTGTGGGATGTTTAGTTGCTCATGGGAAGACAATTTAGCTTGGAATCTCAGCTGGTAGAGTAGCTTGAATTGATATACATAAATGATACTCAATCTTCCTTCACAAGGGATGTAACTGAGGATGTGATGGGCCACATCATTCCATGGATATTGTAGGATTTCTCTCCTCACCCCATTCTTATATTCTTGAGGACGCTCATCTCGGAGAAAAAATATTATTTTAGCATTGACTGTCTCATGCCTTTTTTGTACTCCATTTGTCACCCTTAAGAAAGGTGCTGATATTGCTAATGATATCTTCATTCAGATATATTATCAAACCCTTATCTTAAATAATCATCTTGTTCCCTTTATGATGTTGGAGTTTTATAAGGAAATTCCAAAGCAATTTCATCATCAAACACTCTCAACTTTCCAAAGAATCCCAACGAGTTGCAATTCTAAAAAATGTCTCTAATTTCATGGTTTTGATGAATTCTTGAGGTATATGTTGGTTCTCTACCATTAAATCCACCTCCCATATTTTGGCACAGTATTTCATAGAATGAAGCAATAAAATTTTGGATAAGAGAGGATTATTCTCTACTACTATAGGTGCTAGGGTTTCCCGTGGCATTGAAGCACCCCGTAGAAAAGAAAAATTGTAAAATATTTCCTTCTCAAGGATAAGAGGGTTTGCTTATCCAATTATCTTATGAAAATCTACAATTATTGAGATTGTGGTGTCTTTAAAATAAAATAAAAAACCATGCCACCCAACTACTACATTTTTTGAACTCAGATTGTACAATGCAAGGAATTTTTCTTTTATGACTAAGACAATTTTGAATATTGTACCATACCACTCAATTTCTACACAATTTGAACTCAAATTTACAATGCAAGGAATTTTTCTTTGATGACTAAGAAAACTATGAATATTTTTTCTAAATGCAGGTAGGGAAAACTCTTGTATTACATTTCTTCTGAAGATACCCTTGGTTTGCAAGTAATTCTAGGCTTTGATAGTCATTTTGGAAATGAAGTTTTCCTCTTGTAGCTTCCTATATATCTCCTATAGTATATTTCCTCAGTCCTATAGAAACTCTCGTACATTCGTATAGAAATTGGTTTCAAGAGCTTGACAGCTTAGCACACCTCCTGTAGTAGTGACACACCTTTGTTGGATTTTTAAAGAATTTTGCAATAAGTATAAAATTATAGTGTATTCAATTGAATTATAGTTGGTTGATACTGATGTGTGGGGAAGGGTTTGTTGTTTACAGGTGAGCTGGCATGCACCTAAACCTTCATACTCCACATTTACGCATATGATTGCATGGTAGCGGTCCACCTTTCTAGGCATTGTTTGTTTTTAATCCAATTCTTATCTGACACTATGGATGTATTTTAAGATAGAAGTGCAACTCTATACAAAATTTCATTGAGACTCCCTTCTAACTAAATTTGGTTGTATATACCTCTTCCTTCTACACTTTTAAGGTTTCCCTAGACTTAGAATAGGTTGGAAGGTGAGGTTTGAGAGGTGCGTGCATGTGCCTTACTATGAGTGTTTTTTGTAAGTAGCATGGATGTTTATGTTGTATACTTTGATTATGGTCTTGAGGCCTCTGCTAAATATTTCACTACTGTGGTTTCCTTGGACACTTTTTCTAACAATTTTGATGCTTCTTCTACTTGTTGTGGATGATTTCATTGTTATAGTTTAATACTTTGGTATTCTATTACTATTTCCACTTGATAAGGGATCATATAGAAATGTATAGGATATCTTGTGGTTTCCCAAGGCTTTTTTTATTTCCTTCTAAATATGTTGTAACCAGTGGCATGTAGTGGATTTTTCAAACATGATGGAGACTTGGGCTTATATGGCTTCTGAAGACTACTACAAGACTTTTCATTACCTATAATAATCATATAAGCTCCTTAGACTCCTGATTTTACTTTTATGACCCATCAAAAGTCCTTGATAATTTATAGGGGAGTTAGTGATGGTGTTGGAGATGTTTTTGCTTGTTACTAATAGGGAAAGGTGAGAATGTCAAGCCACCTAGATGGAAATTGAGGGACAGTGAAGCAAAGAATGAGAGTTGATAGGTGTTGTTGGAGTGAATGAGTGTTAGGATTACTTGGGTGCCTTCCTTTTTCTTGTAGGTGAAGAAAACTTTTGAACTATGTCATTTTTATTAATATTATAGCATCATGTAGCATTACAAGACCTTCTTGTAGCAACTTATAATAATGATGAACAAAAAAGTAAAGGACTTGGGAATGATGAGTGGAGGTTGTGGATGGTTGGGTAATGGATGAGAATGATTTGGAGAGGCTTCCTTATCTTTCTAAGTGTGAATGTACTTGTTATTAGTGCCATATGTGTAGGATTTACTATATGTTTTGCTTTTATATTTAATATGGTACCTTGATATTCATTATAGTAAGTAAAACAAAGTTTATTTATATCATATTTCCCTTTTTATTCTTTTATTATTTTGTTTTTTTTTTCTTTAGGCCCACTAGATGTCTCATGGAGGTTTTTAGCTAGTAGGCTTGTCCTAGCTGCCTCCAAGGAGGTTTTTAACTAGGTATATTTTATTGCTTCTTTTCTTTCTTTTTCTCAAGGTCACTGGCTACCTCAAGGATGTTTACAAAAAACAATCCTGCCTCAAGTGCCTAAAAGGTGGTTTTCACATGAGGGATTTTGTTCTTGTTTTTCTCTAATTTTTGTTTTTCCTTATTTTCCTTCCTAACTAAACTTTGAATGGATTGGGAGCTTCGATCCTTTCAATCATGTTCAATTCTCTTCTTATTGATTGAATAAAGTCAAACCTTAAGAGGCGATTCCGAGTGGGATTAGTTCTTTGTCTATGGTCATCATCTGAACTACGCCCTTATCATGGAATTTCTCAAGTAGATAAGGTCCCATCCATTTGGACATGATTTTCCCTTTAAAATCCTAGAACCTAGATTCATATTAGAGGGCCCAATCGCCCTCTTAGAAGGCTCTAGTTCTAATATGTTTATCATGTCATAATTCCTTTCCAATTGAACCACCTTGGTGTGCATTAGGGATTTCATTCTAAACTCATCAAGTGCATTTAGTTGTTTCACTCTCTCTCTTACGCCTTGGTGAGATCCATGTCAAGTTGTGTTGAGATCATTAACGTGTTATATTCAAAATCAATGGGTAGAAGGGCCTTCTTTTCATATACCAACTTAAAGTGGGTGAACCCAGTAGTGGTCTTACAAGTGGTGTTGTAGCCCCAAGTGGCCTCAACAAGCCTTTTTCCCAATCTCTTCTGTTGTAGCTAACTACCTTAGTTAGAGTGCTTTCCATTGCTATATTAGTCACTTTCACTTTCCCATTTTCTTGAGGATGATATGAGGTGAATTTTCTATGTGTGATATGATGCTACCTCATGATCCCCTCTATCAGATTGGAAGTGAACTAGGAGCATTGGTTTGTCACTAGTTCTCTTGGGAGAGAAAATCTGTAGAAGATGTTTTCCTATGAGAATGCTACTAAATTTTTCTTTGTTTTTTTATTTATTACTTTTACCTTAGACCACTTAATCAAATAGTCTATGAACATAATTATGTATCTCTTCTACACATACGGAGGATCAATAGGACCAATGAATCCCCTGCCCCACTTCCCAAATGGCTAAAACTTCACTTTAGGTTGTAAAGGCACGTCATGCCTCTGAGTAGGCTTCCTCATCTCCAAAAAATAATCACATTTTGTAGTGTATCTATGGGAATCTAGATGAAGGGTAGGAAAATGATACTTTTTTATAAGGATTTTGTAGGAAGTATTGTTAATAAAAAAAAAATCCCCCACAGGGTCCATCATGAAAAGTCGATAGAATGTCATAAACCTCATATTCGTTCACACATCTTCTCATGATTAGATAAGGCCCCAACTTGAATAGACTACCCCCAATCCATGTATAGGGAGAAATCTTTCAAAAAATATTAGTCTTCCCCTTTGAATATAGATCTAGGAAAAATTGGCCAGCATCTAGAAAGTTTGCTATGCCAGAAATCCATGGGGACAATAGTGAAATGGAAAAATGGTGCTCATCAAAGAATTGGTCATCCACCATCTCTTCATCCTTTATAGACAAAGTTATTCTTAACAAAAATTATACAAATATATTTTATATCTAATTAACCAAGAACTTACATTAGTTTTATTTACTAGATACTTAATTGTTGCATGGTCAATATGTACAAAAACATGATAACCAATAATGTAGTGCATGAGGCTTATTCAAAGAATATACAACAACTAGAATTTATTTTTCAGTGACTATGTAATTAAATTCACCTTTGGACAAGTTCTTGCTAATGATATAATGACATAAGACAATATAACTTCAAGCTACCCCAGTGGTGCCCCAATTGGTTTTTTGATGCATTTGTATAGATGTGGAAGGGAAAGCCTCAATTTGGGCCTCTAAGCACTGGTGTAGTTGCTAATTTATATTTTATCTCTTCAAATTATTTCTAACATAACTTTGTTTGAGAGAATTCTGAATCTTTTTTTATGAAATAAAACAAAGGTGAAGAAATCTTGTTGAAATCCTTGATGAATCTTCTATAGTATCTAGAAAGTCCTTAAAAAATTCTAATATCTTTCCATTTTTAAGGAACAACAACCTTTCTATAAATTTCTATTTTATTGGTATCAAATTAAAATCCTGCTACATAGAAAAGGTGTCTTATCCTAGTCTTTAGGACTGATGTGGATCTAGTTATACTTTCTGAATCCATCCAAAAATGAAAAGAACATTTTTCCTACAAGAACATCGAAGACATGGTCGATAAAAGGTAAGTGAAGGTGGCCTTCTTCATGTCCTTTTTGAGTTCCTTGTATTCCACATGGATTATATATTTTCCATTCCTCTTAAGGGACAATGACTAAGTATATACCCATTCACTATCTTCGATTGAATAGATAACACATGCATTTAATAATTTATGAAATTCTTCTTTTATAATTTCATTTAGTGTATGGTTCATTCACCTTGAGGGCTGACAAACATGTTTTTGGTCTTATCTGATTTATATGTCATGGGTACACACATAAGGGTGGACTCCCTTCATTCCCTTGTAATCCCATTAACAAGAATCAATAGTTTTTCTCAATAAAATGAGCATCTTTTCCTCTCGATCAATCAAAAGGAAGGAGTTAATTTTAATAGTTTTGGAGGGGTTGATCTTTATATTTTTGGTATGATTTTGGTATAAACCAACAGTGATAAGATATACCCAATAACTATCTTGAAAAAATCTAGGATTTCCTATAGATTCATCCCTCAAGCCATAAATATTCATCGCAATAGGATATTTATATTGCATAAATTTGTCAATCATATTATCTTCATCTAATTGTGTACTGCCAATTTTGGTTTCTAATGTACATATAGGGTAAGGTGATGAATGTGTTGTGCTCTACAACAACCCCCCATTTCATATCATTTTTATTTATAAAGGTTAATATATGGAATGGGTCCCTTTGAAAGTTTAATTGGTATCAATATTTTTGTTGTTCAAAAAAGGTCCGATGATCAAATGAGCTCATTTATTTAAACCTTGAGAACAACCATTTCTCAACAAATAAAACAATCTTTTATTATTGCGATAAAGCGATCGCAAGATCGCATATCGCAATGACATGGAAAACACATTTAAGTGGCACAATGGTCTCCGCCGATGCGATTTCGCTATCGGCGATCGGCAATACTCCATACACATCTTAAAAAACGCACATAACATAAGCTCCGACGCGATGCGCAATCGGCGATCGGCTATCGGCGATACTTCGTATGCGGTCAAACCATCTTAAGACATTTACTCCGATCCGATGCAATTTCGCAATCGGCAGTCGGCAACATCCCATGCACATTAATAAGGCGCCCAGGTCTAACCACCGATGCGATGCGATATCGGCAATCGGAGAATCGACACTTCACTCTAAATGCACCTTGTTATATTTCTCCACACTATCCGATGCGATGTCGCATATCGGCGTTCGGGAGGATCCTATGCTTATGGTTATATAATACCTATTCTCCTAAAGCGATGCGATATCGCTATCGGCGATCGGCGTTTCAAAAGCCATAACTTGAAGATCTAAAGTATTATTGATATCTGATTGATAGAGCACGGATTTCGAAAAAGCCGTTAAATGGAGGGATAAGGTGATGCATTCATATTTAAAGTTTTGCCCCTTCGATTAATGATTACCTGCGCTCAACCGCCAAAATATCCATTGCACGCTTAAGGGGGTCATTCAGTCGGATAACGGTGTAATAAGCATTTAAAGAATAGCAGGCCTTAAACTGCCATTTAATGTATCTGTAAGATCTTCCCAGTGATTGGATCCGCAGCCATTTTTGAGAGTTAATCTCTCGGCACGCTTCGATTGATATATCTCTCCCACTATAGATTTTCGTTGTTATGTTTCTATGTTACGGTTTTTCTTGCCTTTGTGTAGAATTCATCCTTCGAGAGAAGCCTGAGCAAGATGGGAAAGAAATCTAAGAAGACCGCGGGTTCCTTTGCTACATCAGTTGCAGGACAAGCTGCCGCAAATAAAAAGAAGGGCTTAATATCGGATACCACATGCACGGGTCTCACCAGAGCTACATGGCAAGGCACTTATAATCTGCTAGAGGCCGAACAACCAGTGGTAACAGTGACGGAAGCTAGTGTGGACTTACTCAAGAAGTCTGATTCTACTCTCAAAGATTTGGCCGACTCTTTCCTTCACAGGATAGCGGCCAGAGAACAGATTCTTCCCTACACAGACGTCGTGAAATGGGAAATTGAGGAAATTCCAATCCTCGACAGGACTTTTAGCACCAGAGATGGGAGGATTTTCGGATCGTTCAAGCCAGAGCATCTAAGGCAAATGTATCATTTTCCCGAGCCGGAGAAGGTGTATAACAAGACGTTCCTGGAGAAATTTGCAGCTGATAATGAAGTGGAATCCGAACCCATCCGGGATTGGAGGCAGAATCCGGCCAAACACAAGCACGAGTCTTCCGGTAAGTACTCAGTCGATTCTTTGGCTTCTCCCTATTGCTATGCGGGGATAATGATGTGTAGGCTATGGGGACTACATGACTCTGCTAACTTCACCATAGAGATGGTTCCTCTAATGGAGGCAGCAGTAAACAACATAATCATGGATTGGGCCACTATTCTCTCTGATAAGCTAGCCGTAGCTGTTCGTGATTTTAGAGCTAATTCTGTTGTCACTGAAAGGAAAATTCCCCCGTTTTATTACAGTGCATATATTTTAGATACATTATGTTTCAATTCTGAGTTTCCCGTCCTCGGTTGGAGGTGGACCGCCCAAGACCCCTCACCCATTCATATATACCACCAGAAATTGTGGAAGTCTTCTTACAAGCACCATTTGTACCAAATCTGCAATGGCTTTATGGTTCCCATTCATTATTCTATTTTTGATAAGCCCATTCCCAAAATCTCCTATCTAGCTTCCTTTGATTTACCAGCGGTAGCAAGTTGGTTTGGAGAAGAGATTTTTACCTATGTTAGGGTTTTCAGGAGCCAAGCCAATCCGCATGTTCTCCCTTTGTATATTCCAGATAAACTGCTAGCTAGAGAAGTCGCTTATCAGATTATGGTTGAGAGTACTACACAGACTCTCAAGAAAGAAAAGAAGAGGGGCTGGCCCTCTTTTCCCTTGAGAATTGGTGTCTATACTCTGCATGATCTCAAGCATGCAGAAAAGGAAGCCACAAAGATTCAGTCCTTAACTCTGGCCACTATCCCAAATAGGTTATATGATCCAAAGAAAACTGCTTACACTGCATTAGAACAGGCCAAATTGACTAAAATTGATCATCAAGAAGATATGTTTGATGACCTGTTCGTTGCCTCCGAATCAATAGGCCATGCTAAAGAACTCGCTAGGATGAAATATAATGATGAAGGGTTAACTGAGTTCAATAAACTTAGAGAGCAGAGGTTGCAAACTCTGCCTCTAGATTTACTGGCAACAACCCCAGCGACATCTTCAAGCGAGCCTGGTCGGCAACAGTCAAGCCAGCCTCCTGTTACAACAAAAGATCAGAAGAAGCAACAGGAGGAAAGGCAAAAGAAGCAACAGGAGGAAAGGCAAAAGAAGCAACAGGAGGAAAGGCAAAAGAAGCAACAGGTAGAAAGGCAGAGAAAAGAACAAGCGGAAAGGCAAAAGAAAGAACAAGCAGAAAAACAACAGAGAGCACAAATGGAACAAGAAGAGAGAAAGAAGAAAGAGGTAGAGGAACAACAGAAGAGGGAACGAGAGGAGAAACAGAAAAAAGAACTGGCAGATAGGCAGAAAAAGGAACAAGAAGAAAAACAGAGGAAAGAACAAGAGGAGCAACAGAGGAAAGAGCAGGAAAAAGAGCGGAGCGAGTCCCAAGCCGAGAAGCAGAAACAAACCACCATTGATCCCGAATTGCTCCAGCAGTGGAAGCAATTTGACTCTATTATCAGTGGAAAGGAAGGTTCCAAAGATACGGACACCTCCAAAACAAATGAACAATTCATTAACCCAGCAATTACAGACAGAGAGGCAGAGGATCGACCAAAGCGCGATCCAGAAACAAAAGGAATTATCGGAGGCATTGGCGCAGTTGAGGACAGCAAATGAGCTGATGATGAAAACGAAAGACGAGCAAATAGCTCAATTGTCGGCACAGCTCGAAGTAATAAAAGGCGCTCCACAGGTGGAGGATTTCAGAGCCGAGGCATCTCAAATAAACAGTGCATTAATATCGCAGATTAGGCTCCTATGTCATCAACTCACTGAGGCAGAACCATTGTGCGAGCTAACTACCTCCGTATGTCAGTAGGTGGAAAAGGCCAAGAATGATTTAGACCAAGGTGAGGAAATCATAACCACATATCTTGATTGGCAAGATTCTGATGTGGGAAAAGCAGCGAATTTGCCCAGAATCCAAGAAACATACAAGGACATACTCTTCACAGAATGGCACACTCAAGTGATGAAAGCAGAAAGGGCGGCTTCAAGATGTAAATTAACTGCCAGCAATATGGTTGATCTGGTCAACAACACCCTCTACATGGCAAACATGATCTCCCAGTGTACACCTGGAAGCATAACAACAGCAAATATGATTGAGCAATCAAGTTATCTTGACTTGGAGGAGAAGGGAAGGTTAATCGCTGGAGTTAATACTTTGACTTCCGATGCATATTGGCTCTTTTTGATCAAACCACACACACAAAGGTCGACCCTCAAGTGTTTAACTGATGCACTCGGTTGTATAATTCCCAATATTCAAGATGCCACATACGCTGCTCAGCTCAGTTCGCGCCTCAACAAACTGCCTGAAGTAGAACCAATGCTAGCGATATGTCAGCTCAGGTTTAAAGGCAAAGAGCCTACCTAATGAATCATTGCCACCGATTGCCAGCTCGCTGGCCAAAAATAGGATCAAAAGTTATTGATGCCAATTATGTAGGATTTCTGTTTATTAGATGTTTTAGATTAATTTAGTATTTATAGACCCTTTCATGTTTTTAGAAAGGGTCGTAATGTTTTGTAACAGACTTAAAAGACTGAAGTTTGCACTACTGTGCTTCAGTCAATATTCTTTTATGAAACTGGACCAATCGTTCTAAATTCGATAAGGAAGCTTTTTAAGCAATTGTGCACTATTGTCTTTGTATGGAAATTTCTCTGTGTTGAAGGAGGAACTACAAGTAGCGATTGATATCGGGAGTGTCTAAACAGCTCATATGGTATTTCTATCTATGTCTGAATCCATTCCTGTTATGTAAATTGTTATTTGGTTATCTTTGCTATTATTGATCGCATGCATATGTTTTAACAGCGGTTCCATATTCGTTCCACTATTGGATGTTTTATAGTCTGCTTTCCTTTCAATCATGCATGTATCAATGATATAATAATAAGTGTAGTAATATCGCTCAATCGCTTTGCTTAACTATTTAGGCACAACAATCATAAAATGTATTAATATCTGCGTCTGATAGATAGAGTCATCTATATGCCTGTCTTTAGGCTTGGATCATCAAACGCTACACTTCAAAGCTAAATAGATTCCCGGGATAGATTATATTTCTTTTATTTTTGCCAATAGATTTAGTCATTCGCCCATCGCTAGCTCAGTTTTATCATCCATTCATCCCGTTTATCTACCTTTTTGGGAAACTGGTCCCATTATCCCCAGTCGGAGGCACTATTCCAAACGGAAAAGGAGCTGTATTAAGGTCCGGACCGGGTGGTTATCCCCGATGTTGTTTCAACGATTTTCGAGGCATCAACATTTTTGGCGCTAGAAGGAGGGCATGAACTGTGAATGGCACATAAGTCAAAACCTATAAGCCATCCTAAGAGTAATTCTCCCTCCGAATCCCCTCGATCTTCCTATTTGCATACTGGTTCGCCAGTATCCAAACAAGAAGAGGAGGAATCAACTACCACTGCTCAAACTCATCATACTCCAGAACAATTAAGTCTTGAATCCCCTGAAGTCCAGTCTCTTATCCACAAACTTCAGAGCTTCTCGATTTCGCCACAGAAATATGAGGTATCACAAAGCAGTGCGACTTCGCAGTTCAATTTATCTCATCCTCTCACCAGACTTCAAAGCGAAAAGCTTGGTATTGAACCCACCGAGTTCCCTTTACCCAAAAGGAAAAAGGCTAAAAAATATACTGAAGGATCTGATAGTGGAGAGCTTTCATCCATATCCTCCATTCCATCTTCTCCTCTGCAAAGTCAATCATCCACTCCCCCATTACATATTGTTGTCCACCAGGGATTAGAAACCTCAACATCCCAACCTGCTAACTCCTCATCGTTATTTCCTTCCCATACATCTGGAATTCCAACAGTAGTATCAACCACTGTTGCTATTATAATGGCAGACCCATGGACCAGGCCAGGTGCAGTCAACATGCCTGCACCGTTGCATCCTTTACCAGATGCTCCTGAAAAATGGCTACCTAAATTTAACCCAGATAATGGGACCTAGGCTGAGGAACATATCAATAATTTCATGTTGGCAGTCAACTTGAAAGGAGTAACAGAAGCAGATGTTGTCGTTAGGCTTTTCCCTTATACCTTGCAAGGATTAGCAGGATCCTGGTATTTTTCTTTACCCTCTGGTTCCATTACCAGTTGGAACACTTGCCAAGAGCAGTTTCTTACCAAATATGGAGATGATAGGTCTTTGGCTACTTTAATAAACGATCTCTCCAATCTGAGAATAGAGCATAGGGAACCAATAAAGGAATTTAATGCTAGATTCAATAAGCTCCTAAATAAAATCCCTACTGCCTCCAAACCAAGCGAACAAATTCGAAGCGAATGGTATATCACCGCCCTACCTGCCAATATAGCCATTTTTGTAGACAGGGCCAGGAAACCTACCTTAGCTGAAAACATGAAAGAAGCGCTTGCCGTGGAAAAGCGCATCAATGCTCTAGAGAAGAAAGCTGCTCTGGAGGACAGAAAAGCCAAAAAAGTCTCTTTCAAAGAGGATTCTAAGAAGAAAACCCCAAAGGACCCATACGACATGGAGGGTTTGCAAAAGGTCCTGAAAACCTTGTCTAACGAAATGGTTGACATAAAGAAACAGGTCGCCGAAACCTCAAACAAAAGACCATTTAGGACTTATAAGAGAACTGAATCAAAACCACCGAATGTCATATCTAACGCAGATTCAGAGCAAGAAGAAGAGGAAGAGGAAACAACCTCACAAACTGATGATGAAGAAGAAGTAGCTGAATGCCACGGAATGTGGGATTTTATACTCCCTAACTCTGATACCGATAATGAAGAAGAAGCCTTCCCGGTCACTACTAGAAGTAGAAGTACTTCTGAACCTGTCCAGGCAACTTCAAAGAAAAGGAGTGCAGGTGCCACCACAACAAAGGAAAAAGTTCCTCCAAAGAAATCACCTGTAGTAGTTCCCCAAAACCAGCCTTCAACTTCTAATTCTCCTTCAACATCTAAAACATTAGTGGTATCCGATTCAATGGAATATAATATTGTTGATGATATGAAGAAAACTAAAGCAAACATCACCATGTTTGAACTTAGTAAATTAAAGCATCAGCAGAAATTACTTCTTAAAGAATTAAATGCCGTTCCTTCTACACCTCTTCCCAGTGCTAAAGCTGCTAATGATTCAGGCCAACCTCCTCCGAGTATGGTTGAAGCTACCGATTCAGTTTTGATTGGAGATAGATCAAATTCTCATACTCCACCCTTCCTGCTGACCTATGAGATTTATAACAGAAACCTGCACAACTGTTTAATTGACTCAGGGGCATCATCTAACATAATGCCAGCTTCAGTTTGTTCTAAACTGAACATTGAACCCCAGAAGTCTGCTATTCATATTGTACAGTTGGACAGGACCAAAGTGCAGGTTGTGGGTGAAATTAATTCTGTAACTATCAGGTTGTCTGCTGATCCCAGAGTAGTACAAAGGATTGACATCCTAATAGCCGATATACCTGAATTTTACGGTTTAATTCTGAGTAGGGATTGGTCCGAAAAATTGCATGGGTATATTTCCACTGATTGGTCACATATGTGGCTTCCCTACAAGGGTAAGCCAAATCAAATAAGGATTGATCGTGAGAAACATATGACCCACACAGTTACTGAATTTGAGCAAGAAAACCAACCTGTAGCGTTCAACAACAACATTTTGGGGAATTATTCATCAGAGTCGTTCTTTGGCAACTTTGTTGCCCAACCATCTCCTTTTTCAGTCAATCATTTTACATCTCAGATTGAGAATTTTTCACAAACAGATAGGTCTAGATGTTTCAATGATGATGAAAAAACTGTAAATATGTTTGTTAATACTCCTTTATTTTGGTCTTTATATTTTGATGGCTCCAAGTCAAGCGAGGGCTCAGGAGCAGGTTGCATTTTGGTTAGTCCACAAGGAGAAAAGACAATGCTGTCCTGTAGGCTAGAATTTGAATGCACTAATAACACAGCCGAATATGAAGCTTTAGTCCAGGGATTATATAAAGCAATCGGCCTTAAAGTGCAATATCTAAAAGTATTTGGCGATTCTGAAATAATTGTTAAACAGGTGAGAAATGCAATTCATTGTCTCTCAAATCACCTCAAGCATTATCAATCACTAGTGCAAGATCTTACCTCACATTTTTCGGCATTCAACATTTCCTCCATTCCTAGGTCACAAAACTTAGCAGCCGACCTACTAGCCAATGTAGCTTCCAAGCTTCTACCTTCGGAAGACTACAGCCCTGATAGATTTTCCATAGAATTGATTTTTAGGCCTTCAATTCCTGATAATATCACTAATTGGAGAGTATTCAACCATGATGAGGATATTTTGCAATTCTTAACTTCTGAAAAGTCCTATGATAATCAAATCATTGAAGAAGATGAGCATGACTCTCAAATGAAAGAAACACCTCAAGAAAATGCAATTCCCAAGCCTGTAGTAAAGATGGAAGATCTTTATGATATTAAAGACAGATTCAAACCTGTAATTAATGCAAAACTCCAAAGCTCTACCCTAAGGTTTGAATTGATAAATTTAGGTACTGAGCAAGCCCCTCAGAATATCAATTTAGGATTAGGACTTTCTTCTGAAGAGAAAGAGGCATTCATTAGACTGTTAAGGAAGAACAAGCAGGTTTTTGCTTGGAAGTACGATGATTTGAAGACTTATGATACATCCATTATCCAGCATACCATTCCTATGCTTCCCGATCAGAAACCGATTCAGCAGAAGTTAAGAAAAATACATCCAAATTTAGAGAGCCAGATAAAGTCGGAACTTAACAAACTCTTGAAAGCCAAGATTATTTTTCCTGTCCGACACTCAAACTGGGTCTCTAACATGGTGCCAGTCAGAAAGAAAAATGGCGATATTCGAATTTGTATTGATTTCAGAAACTTGAACAAAGCAAGCTTGAAAGACAATTTCCCATTGCCTACTATGGAGCAAATACTTCAATCAGTGGCAGGCTCTGAATTGATGTCCTTTCTTGATGGTTTCTCAGGATATAACCAAGTTCTAGTTCATCCTGATGACCAGCTCAAAACCACATTCAGGACGAAATGGGGAACATATGCATATCAGAAAATGCCTTTTGGGCTTATAAATGCAGGAGCGACATTCCAAAGAGCCATGGACATAGCTTTTAGAGGGTTAATTAATAGAACAGTAGTCGTCTATCTAGACGATATTACTGTATTCTCTAAAGAGAGATCTAATCACTTGCACGACTTAAATCAAATTTTTCAGCGTTGCAAAAGATATGGTATTTCTCTTAACCCTAAAAAGTCATTCTTTGCTCTTGATCAAGGGAAGCTCTTGGGTTTTATCGTATCCAAAGAGGGCATTTATATTGATCCTGATCGGATCAAAGAAATCTCTGAAATCCCATTCCCTCACAATAAAAAATCAATGCAGTCATTTTTAGGCCAGATCAATTTTGTTAAAAGATTTGTTCCAGATTTTTCTCAGATTATTTTGCCACTTCAGACAATGATTAAGAAGAATTCAGTCTTTAAGTGGGGATCAGTAGAAAAGGAAGCTTTCGATCTAATCAAGCAATCAATAATCAATGCCCCAGCCTTAAATACTCCAAATTTTTCCAATCATTTTATATTGTATACCATTGCATCCGACTTATCTTATGCTGCAGTACTCACGCAATTAAATGATGACAATTTGGAAGCACCCATCTCATTCTTTAGCTCAAATCTTCAGGGTGCCGAATTGAATTACTCCGACGTTGAAAAGCAAGCCTTTGTTGTATTTAAAGCAGTCAAACATTACAGACCCTTCCTTCTGAAAACCCATACAAAAGTAATAGTTCCTTTCCCGGTAGTTAGGCAACTATTAATCCAAAAAGAATTGGGTGAAAAAAGGGCAAATTGGGTCACAGCGCTACAAGAGTATGACTTAGAAATTAGGCCAGCAAAGATTGTTAGGGGCCAAGGTTTTTGCAGGATATTGGCAGGAGCATCCAACGTTCCAGAATCAAGCGATACAGATCAAACTCAAGAAATCAATCAGATAAGTGTTACTGATTCTGAATCTCAATATGCAGATTTAATCTTTTACTTAAAGAATGGTTATGCACCTCCAAATCTGTCTTACAAAAACAAAAGGGCCATCAGGTTAAAAGCGAAGAGTTTTACAATTATTGATGATGTGCTTTTTAAGAAGAATTATGATTCTATTTTATTAAGATGCCTTGAGAAATCTGAAGCCCAAAGGGTTTTGCAGGAGTTACACGATGGACTAGCAGGAGGACATTTTGGAGCTGACACAACAACTCACAAGATTATTCATGCTGGATATTATTGGCCCACTCTGTTTAGAGATGCCCACGAGTATGTAAGGAAATGCCTCAATTGCCAAACTTCTAGTGGAAGACAACGAAAACCGGCCTTCCCTTTGCAACCAGTCAACATTGAACAGCCCTTTGAGCAATGGGGATTGGACATCATTGGGGAGATTAATCCACCTTCTTCCAAACAGCATAAGTATATCCTTACTGCAACCGATTATTTTACTAAGTGGGTTGAGGCAATCCCTTTAAAGACAGCAAATTCTGAAGCAATCATTGAATTCATAGATCAATTCATCATTACCAGGTTTGGTGTCCCAAATGCTCTTGTTTTTGACAATGCTTCTTATTTCTCAGGCAATGCAATGTTTGATTTCGCTATTAAAAGAGGGTTTAAATTAAAGTATTCTGCTAATTACTATCCTCAGGGTAATGGTCTAGCAGAGTCTACTAATAAGAATCTGATCAAAATTATTAAGCGAACGATCGAAGAGAATCATAGAAACTGGCATAAATCCTTAGTATTTGCATTATGGGCTGATAGGATAACACAAAAAGCTTCTATTGGAACTTCTCCGTTTAATCTTGTATATGGAAAAGAAGCAGTACTACCCACCAATCTTGTTCTTCCTTCTTTAGCCCTAATTCAGTTCATTGAGGAAAATCCTTCATCTTCTATTCAGCTTAGATATGATCAAATTTTAAAATTAGAAGAGGAAAGGGAAAAAGCCAAGGTTATCCACGCCAAACATCAGCAAGTCATCAAAGCAGCTTTTGATTCAGTCTCATCCGGTTCAAAACAATTCCAAGTCGGTGACTTAGTTCTGAAATGGGACAAAGCCCATGAAGATAAAGGAAAGCACACCAAGTTCCAGAAGATGTGGCTTGGACCATTTCAGATCTGTGAAAAGATAGGCCATTCGACCTTTGTACTGCAAGACTTATCAGGGTTGAGAGATTCTCTCCCTGTTAATGGCCTGATCTTGAAGAAATTCTTTAATTGAGGAGGTAACCCCTCCTCCTTTTAAAGTTTGGTAGATTTTTTGTAGTTTGTAGGATTCGCAGAAAATAATGTTGTAAGATATCTTCCATTGACCTTTTGCTGTATTTGAAAAGTTGTCTCACAGAAGTAGTATGAATATTTGCTTTTAAAAAATAGAACTTTTAACCAAAAGGGATAATTTCTAGGAAATTAGATATCTTTGTAGTCTGAAACCACAGTCCAACTTTTGTAGACTCCTCTCAAAACATAAAAGTTCTGTGAATCATTTTTTTGTTTTCAAAATCGGTCTCCAAAGGTTATCTATACTAAGATAGAAGCTAATCCAATTCCAGCACCTTCAACTCTTGACCTGTCATCCATTTGCTCTTAAGGAGAAGATTGTTCACCCCATTCACTAATGGTTATGATTACTCAGAGTGTAATTCTAAAATATAAGAGATTAAAGATAAGAGGTCTTATTACAAGCCTGCTTACCATGTTCATAGGAAAATAGTTTGACTGACATTACCAATACTGCATATCAAAACAGGGTAATGGCTTGAAATTACAAGACAAGGGGTCTCATCACGAGCCAGCTTGTTCAGTTAGATTACTACCAGTGAATGGCATTGTCAACAGCTGGCCACCAAACCAGGACAATGGCTTTTTATCTTATTAATAACAAAGAAGAAAAAGGAAATGAAATACAAAATATGAAAACATGTTTTGGATTCATTCTGATTAGTCACACTCTTAAGTGAATGGAACAATGGACAATAGCATGGTTAAAAGGTATCCCTGTCGAGACTATAAACGTTTGCTGGCAACAGAGGCTCTACCTATGACAGAGGGGTTAATTTTAAAAGCTGATTTGGAAAAAGTTTTCTGTTTTATCATTATAAACCAACAAAGGCCTATTTTAAAACTTGGAATGCATTTATTTTCTTTAAAAAAGGGAGGAAGTTAACAAAATAGTTTCACTTTGTTCAGAATGCATAGATATCTAGTTATATTAGAATTTTTCCCTTCTGATTGAGACTCTATTTGAAAAAGCTTAAGTGTTTTTATCAAGCTCCAGAGATAACTGGTTCTTCCAGCGAATCGCCAATTGTTGTGCTCTACAACAACCCCCCATTTCATATCATTTTTATTTATAAAGGTTAATATATGGAATGGGTCCCTTTGAAAGTTTAATTGGTATCAATATTTTTGTTGTTCAAAAAAGGTCCGATGATCAAATGAGCTCATTTATTTAAACCTTGAGAACAACC
Source organism: Pinus tabuliformis (assembly GCA_031772625.1). NCBI lineage: Eukaryota > Viridiplantae > Streptophyta > Pinopsida > Pinales > Pinaceae > Pinus > Pinus tabuliformis. The sequence continues at coordinate 708,357,937 of CM062815.1, forward strand.
ATTTCTCAACAAATAAAACAATCTTTTATTATTGCGATAAAGCGATCGCAAGATCGCATATCGCAATGACATGGAAAACACATTTAAGTGGCACAATGGTCTCCATCGATGCGATTTCGCTATCGGCGATCGGCAATACTCCATACACATCTTAAAAAACGCACATAACATAAGCTCCGACGCGATGCGCAATCGGCGATCGGCTATCAGCGATACTTCGTATGCGGTCAAACCATTTTAAGACATTTACTCCGATCCGATGCAATTTCGCAATCGGCAGTCGGCAACATCCCATGCACATTAATAAGGCGCCCAGGTCTAACCACCGATGCGATGCGATATCGGCAATCAGAGAATCGGCACTTCACTCTAAATGCACCTTGTTATATTTCTCCACACTATCCGATGCGATGTCGCATATCGGCGTTCGGGAGGATCCTATGCTTATGGTTATATAATACCTATTCTCCTAAAGCGATGCGATATCGCTATCGGCGATCGGCGTTTCAAAAGCCATAACTTGAAGATCTAAAGTATTATTGATATCCGATTGATAGAGCGCGGATTTCGAAAAAGCCGTTAAATGGAGGGATAAGGTGATGCATTCGTATTTAAAGTTTTGCCCCTTCGATTAACGATTACCTGCGCTCAACCGCCAAAATATCCATTGCACGCTTAAGGGGGTCATTCAGTCAGATAACGGTGTAATAAGCATTTAAAGAGTAGCAGGCCTTAAACTGCCATTTAATGTATCTGTAAGATCTTCCCAGTGATTGGATCCGCAGCCATTTTTGAGAGTTAATCTCTCGGCACGCTTCGATTGATATATCTCTCCCACTATAGATTTTCGTTGTTATGTTTCTATGTTACGGTTTTTCTTGCCTTTGTGTAGAATTCATCCTTCGAGAGAAGCCTGAGCAAGATGGGAAAGAAATCTAAGAAGACCGCGGGTTCCTCTGCTACATCAGTTGCAGGACAAGCTGCCGCAGATAAAAAGAAGGGCTTAATATCGGATACCACATGCACGGGTCTCACCAGAGCTACATGGCAAGGCACTTATAATCTGCTAGAGGCCGAACAACCAGTGGTAACAGTGACGGAAGCTAGTGTGGACTTACTCAAGAAGTCTGATTCTACTCTCAAAGATTTGGCTGACTCTTTCCTTCACAGGATAGCGGCCAGAGAACAGATTCTTCCCTACACAGACGTCGTGAAATGGGCAATTGAGGAAATTCCAATCCTCGACAGGACTTTTAGCACCAGAGATGGGAGGATTTTCGGATCGTTCAAGCCAGAGCATCTAAGGCAAATGTATCATTTGCCCGAGCCGGAGAAGGTGTATAACAAGACGTTCCTGGAGAAATTTGCAGCTGATAATGAAGTGGAATCCGAACCCATCCGGGATTGGAGGCAGAATCCGGCCAAACACAAGCACGAGTCTTCCGGTAAGTACTCAGTCGATTCTTTGGCTTCTCCCTATTGCTATGCGGGGATAATGATGTGTAGGCTATGGGGACTACATGACTCTGCTAACTTCACCATAGAGATGGTTCCTCTAATGGAGGCAGCAGTAAACAGCATAATCATGGATTGGGCCACTATTCTCTCTGATAAGCTAGCCGTAGTTGTTCGTGATTTTAGAGCTAATTCTGTTGTCACTGAAAGGAAAATTCCCCCGTTTTATTACAGTGCATATATTTTAGATACATTATGTTTCAATTCTGAGTTTCCCGTCCTCGGTTGGAGGTGGACTGCCCAAGACCCCTCACCCATTCATATATACCACCAGAAATTGTGGAAGTCTTCTTACAAGCACCATTTGTACCAAATCTGCAATGGCTTTATGGTTCCCATTCATTATTCTATTTTTGATAAGCCCATTCCCAAAATCTCCTATCTAGCTTCCTTTGATTTACCAGCGGTAGCAAGTTGGTTTGGAGAAGAGATGTTTACCTATGTTAGGGTTTTCGGGAGCCAAGCCAATCCGCATGTTCTCCCTTTGTATATTCCAGATAAACTGCTAGCTAGAGAAGTCGCTTATCAGATTATGGCCGAGAGTACTACACAGACTCTCAAGAAAGAAAAGAAGAGGGGCTGGCCCTCTTTTCCCTTGAGAATTGGTGTCTATACTCTGCATGATCTCAAGCATGCAGAAAAGGAAGCCACAAAGATTCAGTCCTTAACTCTGGCCACTATCCCAAATAGGTTATATGATCCAAAGAAAACTGCTTACACTGCATTAGAACAGGCCAAATTGACTAAAATTGATCATCAAGAAGATATGTTTGATGACCTGTTCGTTGCCTCCGAATCAATAGGCCATGCTAAAGAACTCGCTAGGATGAAATATAATGATGAAGGGTTAACTGAGTTCAATAAACTTAGAGAGCAGAGGTTGCAAACTCTGCCTCTAGATTTACTGGCAACAACCCCAGCGACATCTTCAAGCGAGCCTGGTCGGCAACAGTCAAGCCAGCCTCCTGTTACAACAAAAGACCAGAAGAATCAATAGGAGGAAAGGCAAAAGAAGCAACAGGAGGAAAGGCAAAAGAAGCAACAGGAGGAAAGGAAAAAGAAGCAACAGGCAGAAAGGCAGAGAAAAGAACAAGCGGAAAGGCAAAAGAAAGAACAAGCAGAAAAACAGCAGAGAGCACAAATGGAACAAGAAGAGAGAAAGAAGAAAGAGGTAGAGGAACAGCAGAAGAGGGAACGAGAGGAGAAACAGAAAAAAGAACTGGCAGATAGGCAGAAAAAGTAATAAGAAGAAAAACAGAGGAAAGAACAAGAGGAGCAACAGAGGAAAGAGCAGGAAAAAGAGCGGAGCGAGTCCCAAGCCGAGAAGCAGAAACAAACCACCATTGATCCCGAATTGCTCCAGCAGTGGAAGCAATTTGACTCTATTATCAGTGGAAAGGAAGGTTCCAAAGATACGAACACCTCCAAAACAAATGAACAATTCATTAACCCAACAATTACAGACAGAGAGGCAGAGGATCGACCAAAGCGCAATCCAGAAACAAAAGGAATTATCGGAGGCATTGGCGCAGTTGAGGACAGAAAATGAGATGATGATGAAAATGAAAGACGAGCAAATAGCTCAATTGTCGGCACAGCTCGAAGTAATAAAAGGCGCTCCATAGGTGGAGGATTTCAGAGCCGAGGCATCTCAAATAAACAGTGCATTAATATCTTAGATTAGGCTCCTATGTCATCAACTCACTGAGGCAGAACCATTGTGCGAGCTAACTACCTCCGTATGTCAGCAGGTGGAAAAGGCCAGGAATGATTTAGACCAAGGTGAGGAAATCATAACCACATATCTTGATTGGCAAGATTCTGATGTGGGAAAAGCAGCGAATTTGCCCAGAATCCAAGAAACATACAAGGACATACTCTTCACAGAATGGCACACTCAAGTGATGAAAGAAGAAAGGGCGGCTTCAAGATGTAAATTAACTGCCAGCAATATGGTTGATCTGGTCAACAACACCCTCTACTTGGCAAACATGATCTCCCAGTGTACACCTGGAAGCATAACAACAACAAATATGATTGAGCAATCAAGTTATCCTGACTTGGAGGAGAAGGGAAGGTTAATCGCTGGAGTTAATACTTTGACTTCTGATGCATATTGGCTCTTTCTTATCAACCCACACACACAAAGGTCGACCCTCAAGTGTTTAACTGATGCACTCGGTTGTATAATTCCCGATATTCAAGATGCCACATACGCTGCTCAGCTCAGTTCGCGCCTCAACAAACCGCCTGAAGTAGAACCAATGCTAGCGATATGTCAGCTCAGGTTTAAAGGCAAAGAGCCTACCTAATGAATCATTGCCACCGATTGCCAGCTCGCTGGCCAAAAATAGGATCAAAAGTTATTGATGCCAATTATGTAGGATTTCTGTTTATTAGATGTTTTAGATTAATTTAGTATTTATAGACCCTTTCATGTTTTTAGAAAGGGTCGTAAAGTTTTGTAACAGACTTAAAAGACTGAAGTTTGCACTACTGTGCTTCAGTCAATATTCTTTTATGAAACTGGACCAATCGTTCTAAATTCGATAAGGAAGCTTTTTATGCAATTGTGCACTATTGTCTTTGTATGGAAATGTCTCTGTGTTGAAGGAGGAACTACAAGTAGCGATTGATATCGGGAGTGTCTAAACAGCTCATATGGTATTTCTATCTATGTTTGAATCCATTCCTGTTATGTTAATTGTTATTTGGTTATCTTTGCTATTATTGATCGCATGCATATGTTTTAACAGTGGTTCCATATTCGTTCCACTATTGGATGTTTTATAGTCTGCTTTCCTTTCAATCATGCATGTATCAATGATATAATAATAAGTGTAGTAATATCGCTCAATCGCTTTGCTTAACTATTTAGGCACAGCAATCATAAAATGTATTAATATCTGCGTCTGATAGATAGAGTCATCTATATGCCTGTCTTTAGGCTTGGATCATCAAACGCTACACTTCAAAGCTAAATAGATTCCCGGGATAGATTATATTTCTTTTATTTTTGCCAATAGATTTAGTCATTCGCCCATCGCTAGCTCAGTTTTATCATCCATTCATCCCATTTATCTACCTTTTTGGGAAACTGGTCCCATTATCCCCAGTCGGAGGCACTATTCCAAACGGAAAAGGAGCTGTATTAAGGTCCGGACCGGGTGGTTATCCCTGATGTTGTTGCAGCGATTTTCGAGGCATCAACAGAATGATAAAGGCCTTCCTCTTCTTCCTCCTCTACCTAAATAGGAAAATCATCCCAAATGATGGATTGAGAAAGGGGATATAATACAAGTTTGTTTATTTGTTTGTTTTGTTTTTTTTGTTTTTGTTTTTGTTTTGTTTTGTTTTTTTGTTTTGTTTTGTTTTTTTTTTTAATTTCCCATTTGTGATTGTCATATTACTAGCTCTACAACTGATGTACACATTGATAGTGGCCAATTATGGTCTTCCTATGATAAGAGAGTAACCATTAAACTTGGTTTTGGGATGAATAACAAGGAAATATATAGGGTACTCCTAATAATCAATGGAAACCATGACATCTTCAATGATTCCTTTTGGTGCTATTGTGGATCTATAACAAAGTTGTAATACCATGGTAGTTTCCCTAGGGATCCTTGGAGATTAAGATGAAGAATAGTCTCCTTGGTCATGACATTTATTATAGCCCTTAATTTAATGAGAGTGATGGGTATTACATTATAATTAATTTTCACATCTACTACGAGGATTATATGATCTAAATACTTTGGTATGATGGCCTTCCCAAGCATAAGATCAACTAGCTTCCTTATAACATTGATTGTAGGGGAATCTCTCTTTCTTCTTCTTAGATTCCTAATGCATTCCTCTTTTATGAATCTATTCTATATGAGAACATCTTTGATGGCTCATAGGAGGGTAATATTGAAACTTAAATGTTTTAGTTCTCCCAAAATTTCAACTTCTTTTGGGGTGTGTGTTTTAGGAGGGATTAACCTTTTAGGATAAGGAGGCTTGTTGAATTGAGCTTGATCCAAGATATTTTACTTGTAGATGCATCACAATTACATGAAATAGAGCTTATTAACCATGGAACTTAAAATCACATAAAACAATGCGGAAATAACAAGGTAAGAGTGAAACCATGACACAAATCTTTTATTATGGAATTCGTCCAATTTGGACTATGTCTTTGGGTCCTGCTTAATAGTGGGGAGGCCTTCTTTCATTAAGTGGAATAAAAAGAGATAAAGTACAAGAAACATTCATTTTCAATCCTTATACCTCCAAGCTGGAAGATGGATGAAGAATGGAGAGCCCAACTTCAAAAACAAACAGTACCACCGAAATCCCGGCAAAAAATCCTACAAAAATGCCTATCTAAACACTCAATTTGGATAATCGGTCTTTCTGCACCCTCTTGAAACCCCCCTGCTGCTCAAGGTGAGGTCCCGGACTGCTGCCAAGTCAAGTTACTACTGCTCACAATTTTTCTGAACTATTCTCCCAGTCCTTTCCCTCTTTCTCCAACGCAGATAGTCCTTTATATATGCTCGAAATAAATCTCTCAATTCCTGGGCAGTTCTAAACCAATGACAAGTTTAAAATGTGGGTATGTTTTCTTTAATACAGAGGATCTTGGGTTCCACATAATATGCAAAAACAAACCTTATAAATATGGAAAAACTATTAACTTCACATTTAACCTCGTGGCCTTTTACTATCGGCTTTTTTCCATTCAGGGTTTCCAGTCGGCTGACAAACTAAAATCCCATACATCAGGAACCTTGCAATAATCGCGGACCCGAAAAACTATTAACCATGATATATAATATTTCAATTTCAGGAGTCCATATCACAAATTGTAATTGGTGGAGAGCAAATTTAGTACAACATGCAACTGCTTCCCCTTTGTGAAACACGATTGCGATCTCGCAAATTCCAACATAATTCTGTGATTGTGATATATCACATACCAACTAGTACTTGCTTGGGGCTGATTTTCTTTAATTCGCAAGCTCTTCCTTCTATGATTTGTAATATGCAGGACCAATGGCAGCCTGCCACTTGGCGCTTCCCCATTTGCTAAGAGTGTTTGCCATGTCATCTCCTCCTGCCACTTGTCCAAGTCAAACATAAACTTTGAATTGCTCTAACTTCGTCATTTGAACTCGAATTTGAGTGTCGTTTGCACTGTTGCAATCAGGATGATGAGCACTTCGATCTAATTCTAGGTTTATCCAAATTCTGCCACTTATAATTTTTGAGGTTTTTACCAAGCCATTGGTACTTTTTTTGAAGATTCACCCAGATCAATCCTCCCCACTAAGAGCTTTTGGACCACCAAAATCCCTTTCACTCAATTGGAAAGTGAGGATATTTCTCCCTCACTTTTTTCTTCTCCATCCACTAAGCTATACTTGGATGCATTCCTTTGAAGCCCACAAGAATGTACTCCACCAAAAGCATTAACACATCCAGCACACTGCCTGTGTCCTCGCCAAACCACACTTTCAACCACCTGCACGCAAAGCTAGTACATCCTTTGCAATCATATACAAACCATACATGACTCAAACAACCCCTCACTTGCCAAGATTTTATAGCACACACTCTTTGGTCAAGGATTACATAAAAAAAAAAAAACCAATACCTCAACTACTCATAAGAAAAGGCCACAAACATCATTATTGCATTTTGAAGCGATGGAAAACACATCATCACTTTTACATTTACTTGCAATGCATGATTTACAAATCGTGGCCATAACAAGCTACTATATCTAAAAAAACCATATTTTACTTAATAAAGAAGACCGCCATGAATGTGGTGGATTCGTTTGTTGAGAATTTTCACCCATTGGCTTCTTTATTGATGCTTTCTTGGCATGGAACATATGACATGTGGCTCCTTGGTGTCCCACCTCATTGCAGTGACTACAATGATTCTTTCTCCTCCAAACTTTGCAGGTTGTCTTGGAGCATTTTCCTTTGATGTGCATCTGATAAGTGTTCATGGATCTTGTCACTAGAATGTGATGAGGTGCCCTCATCATTTGTCGTTTGTGGGTACTAGCTATTTTGGATCATTCCCCAACTTCCTTCCTGACATACCCAAGTCCTGCATGATGAGGCAATTCCTCCACTTTGATGGGATTTACGATTCCCTTGCCACTAATGCCAAGGCCCTTACCCTCATACCCCATTTTCTTCAATAGTTTGTATCTAATAACTGTAGTATTTTTTTCAAATTTAGAAAAATCATCATCAGGAAAGATACATGAAATCGAAGAATCACTTTTTACCTCAAGGTGGTTATGTTGTAGCTTTTCCAAGGCTTCATCCTTTGCTTACAATTGGCGTAGAAACCTTTTTTCTCATTTTCTACTTCATGTAGGAGTCTCCTTAGCTTAGTATTCTCTACTTGAATGCTTTGGTTGATATCGTCAAGTTCCTGGAGCCATGTTGCATTGGGTGTCCTTTTGAAATTTGATACAATATCTATTGAAACTTTTGTTTCATCGCCTGAATCGGAACCCAAATAGACGGGTCCATCCGCTACGATCCCAAGAGTTGTGATTTCCCTTTCATCACTGAAATCTGACCCTAGGTTAATTGGTCGACCTTGTGTAAATCCCATAGTTGTTACCTTCTCATCTTCCTCTGATTCAAACTCATGATCTTGTTGCATGGTGGTAGTTGTCTTCTACCTCTCCTTTCTGTCATTCCTCTTAGGTCTCAGATCAGGGTGAAGTTTCCATTAGTTCTCTTCGTTATGTCCCTCTTTCTCACAATGTGTACAAGAGGGTTTTTCCTCTCTTCTCTTGGTCGTTGTGACTCTTTTTAGGTGTTCATTTTGTTCATGTTTCCCCCTGCTTTCAAGATGCATGGCCTTCACACTGGCCTCATCAATAATAGCAGGCTTGAACAATAATAATGAATGCCTTATGTAACTATGTAAGGAATCAATATACTTAGTTACAATCTCTAGTGAATCTAATGGAATGCTCAAATTCAATGCTTGTTTCCTAAATTCTTCGGTGAAGTTTTGCACAATTTGACCCTTGCTTTGCCTTAGATGCTGCCATTCCATTAATTGTTTTTGTTTATATCCCATAGGGTAAGACAAATTCTTCAATGCAGAAACAAAATTTGACCATGAGGAAAGAAGGTTACCCACATTTTTTCTACCTTGCAATCTACTCTCCCACCAAACGAGAGCGGTGCCACTCAGTCGAAGGGATGCCAATTGGATCTTTGCCTCATCTTATTCGATCTGTTGAATTCGGTAGTAGACCTTAATCTGCCTAATCCAATTGTTGAGCTTTTCTGCATTACATTCTCCAGCATACATAGCAAGTCAAATTTGACATCTAGTTTAAGGAAAGGTTTCTCAGATGTACGTCTGGAATCACGATTAGAGTGATGATAACTATCACTGGAAGAAGGAGAGGGAGGGGGATCTTCTCCACCACCTTCATGATTTTCTTATCCATTTTCATCATCATATTTCTTCTTGTGCCCAAGTGCCTTCTCATACTCTAAAAACAACTTGTCCACTTTCTCTGCCATATTGTAGAATACCATGCAAAAATTTTGTTCCTCTTCCCAATGATATTCTTCATTTTCCATGTTTCTTCTTCATTATGCACATCTTGCTTCAGGATCAAAGGAATTAAGTGTTCCTTCTCCTTTTTGCATCTTGTTTCAGGTTAGCATATACTCATGAAATTCGCATCGATAAAGACCTGCTTTGATACAAAACTTGATCCAAGATACTTTACTTACAGATACATCAAAATTACATGAAACAGAGATTATTAACCGTGGAACTTAAAATCACATAAAACCGTGACACAAATATTTGATTACGGAGTTCGTCCAATTTGGACTACGTCTTCGGGCCCTGCTCAATAATGGGGAGGCCTTATTTCATTAAGTGGCATAAAAAGAGATAAAGTACAAGAAACATTCATTTATAGTCCTTATACCTCTAAGCTAGAAGATGGATGAAGAATGGAGAGCCCAACTTCAGAAACATACAATACCACAAAAATCTTGGCAAAAAATCATACAGAAACGCCTATCCAAACACCCAATCCAGATAATCAGGCTTTCTCCACCCTCTCGGAAGCTCCTTGTTGCTCAAGTGAGGTCCTGGCCTGCTGCCATGTCAGGTTACTACTGCACACGATGTTTTCTAAACTATTCTTCCATTCCTCTCCTACTTTCTCCAATGCGGATAGTCCTTTAGATATGATGTCAGTAAATCTCTAAATTCCTAGGCAATTCTAAACCAACGACAAGTTTAGGAGGCGGGTCTATTTTCTTTAATATAGAAGATCTCAGGTTCCACATAATATCTTTAAAAAAGACTTATAAATATGGAAAAACTATTAACCACACATTTAACCCGACGACCTTTTACTATTGGCGTTTTTCCCATCAACATTTTCAATTAGGGGACATACTAAAAGTCCATACATTAGGTGTCATGAGATAACCGCGGACCCAACGAACTATTAACCACAATATATAATATATTGGGTCCAAGAGTCCATATCGAAAATCAGAATCGGTGGAAACCAAAATTAGTACAACATGCACTTGCTTCCCCTTTGTGAAACATGATTGCGGTATCGCAAATCACAACATAATTATGTGATTGCGATATATCGCATCGCAACCAGTCCTTGCTTGGGGCTGATTTTCTTTAAGTCACAGCCTCTTCCTTCTGTGATCTACCATATGCATGACCAATGGTAGCCTGCTACTTGGTGCTTCCCCATTCGTTGAGAGTGTCTGCCACGTCATCTCCTCCTGCCACCTGTGCAAGTCAAACATAAAATTTGACTTACTCTAACTTCTTCATATGAACTTGGATTTGAGTTTCGTTCACACTGTTGCAATCATGATGACAATAACTTAGATTCAATACTAGGTTTATCCAAATTCTTCCACTTTGAATTTTTTAGCCTTTTACCATGCCACTGGTACTTTTTTGAAGATCCACCTAGATCAGTGCAAGATCTTCCTTCTATTCTTCTAAATCCTCTATTGGATAAGTTAGATGAGAATTTGGAACTAACTTCCTCGACCTAAGGTTAATTTCTTGTATTTCTAGAGCATAGGTTAGGTAAGATGTCTCTCTAGTATAGACTAGTTAGTATGGCTTGTTGTTGGGATTTAGGTTCTGTTGAGCATGAATTTCTAGTTGTATTGGAGAGTTATTTTGGGGTAATTGTGGGTAATGAGGAGGAGGAATCAAAGTAGGCGGTTGAGCTTCTTGAGGCTTCCACCCTATGGATGGATTAACTCATTTAGAATATTGGTGATGATATGGCTACAAAATAGGGATGGCATGGCCAGGATGATAGGGCCATGGAGTGAGCATAAACCAATGTGAAGTGATAGGTGGATACCAATGTTGAAAATGTGCAATATAATTTGTATTGAAAGAGGAGGGTTAGTTCATATATTGATGATATGATTTGGGGCCTTATGGCCTCTTTTGGTTAACAAAGTAGAGATACTCCATGCCCCTTTTTTCTTCTTGGTACATAGCTTTCAAACCTAGAAAAGAGGGAAATTTGTCAGTTGAGTGACTCTCTTCACACACAGAACACATCCCTATGACATCTAAGGGACACTCATTCCTAGTATGTCTTTTAGTGCATCTAGGGAAAAATATAGGTAGTTCCCTATCTACTTCTTCTTGTTTCTTCTTAATCTGTAGTGTGCCCATATGCATAGAAAAACTCTTTAAGAAATAATATTTTAAACCTTATAGCATACCTCTTATTTTGTTCTTGGTGATTGAGATGGAGGATGAATGACTTAGTACACCCTTATTAGTTCTACCTCTTTTTTTGACAACTCTAGAATTATTTTTCAATATTATCTTCATGTCTTCATAATTGAGCTCATAAATATCTCCATTGGCCAACATGTTTAGGGTATCCGTTAGTTCTTCTTTGAATCCTTAGAGTAGGACTAATTTCAGGGAATCTGGATCAAGAATGCAGTTACATGCCCTATTGTAGCTATGCTGGAATTGTTCCTCGAAATGTTTAGAGGCTCATCTGGTACATGATACATTCTAGCTATTTCATCCTTTGTGTCCATTACTCTGCAATAATTATTGTGATTGGTGTTGAAATCTTGCTTCATTTCTCTCCATGAAGTGATTCTACCACCTTCCAGGCTCATAAACTATCGAAGGGATACATCATTTAGGGTAAAAGGATACACCTTGATTTTCTGCTCATTTGTTGTATAATCATATGTCCTCTAGACTATAAAAATTTCAAACATGAATTTGTCAGGGTCTTCAATAATTAATACATGGAAGTGTGGGAGAGAGAATGGGGCAATATTTTTCTTTTTGGCCTCTCAATTTGTTTCCATGATAGGAGAAACTTCAACCTACCTATTTCTAGCCATGATATCAGTGAGTGAAGGAGGAACTTCTACCCTTGCAATATCCTTACTAATCCTATCTTTCTCACCTAAAAAGGACTCTATATCCTCTAGGGATAAAATAGGAGGCTCATAGTTAGCAAAATGATATTTTATACTTGTGGTAGTGGGGTTATTGATAAAATATTTCTTGTATTTTCCTTGCTTCTATGAGGCATATAGAGAAATGTTTTTTTGTTAGAGAATATGTTGTTTCATGACAAGTATAAGCATATAGAAATTTGATACCACTTCATTATGGATTGTGTGCAATGCAAGATTGCCAAATTATAGTACATAACAACAGATCAACAAGTAGCAGATATACTAATGAAGGCTTTCGGGAAGGCGGGGTTCATCTTCTTCAAAAGCAAGTTGGGTGTTATGAAGAAAACATTCTTTGCTAAGAGGGAGTGTTAGTTTGTGTACCTTGAACAAGTGTTATAGTCTTATATTGTGCTTATGATGTTAGGGAACACATTTTATCCAATACCCAGAAAAGGTTTGTGAGAAAAGGACTTGATTATATTTAATTAAGCAGTTAATTAATTTTTCTATGTCTAACTTAGGGAAATAAGCTTAAGTAATTAGTATTAATTGGGGTAAATGATTTTCCTCTAGAGACTTCTGAAAAAATAACTTGATTCGGGTAATATTATATTAGCTATAAATTGAGATTAGATCATGGTCGTTGATTCATTAACAATAGATTATAAGAGAAAAATGAAGGGAATTTGGAGAACATATAGAGACACAGAGTTGCACTGATAGTAAGAGCACATCAGCAACACAAGGCCATGAGCAACAGGGTTTTCAACAAATATTGTCACAAAGATTCTTCACAAAGATGCCTAACGATAACTGGAGATCAATTTTTTTGTAGTGGGAAGTTGATTTTCTAGCAATGTGAGTTTCTTCGGCGAGGGGTGAAAATTACTCTATTAGGAAGTGTAAATTGTTCAATGAGGTTGAAATTCTAGAGCAAGGAGAATTTGTTGGAGATATTGATTTGCACAGGAGGATTGATTTTCATGTAGAAGTTGATATTTTCTACTGGAGGGTGATTTGATTTTCCCAACCAGGGAAAGTTGCCATGAGGGTTGATTTTATTTGTCAAGCCATATGTGTTAGCCATATTGAGCTTTAGAGGGAGGATTTTTTTTTATAATGGTGGGATGAATTTCTTCTAGGAGGTCAAGAAGACTTGCAGAAGTGATCAGAATAATTTTCCAAAGGTTTTCCATTTTACAAGAAATAGTTGTGATATTTTTTCTAAATAATTTAATACTTAAACCCCTCATCTGCAAAACCAGTTTTCCCTTCGAGGATTTTCCAGGGAAATTTATCCAAAACCATTGGTGTCCACTATTTGTGTGTGTGTGCATAGTTTTCTTAGTTCTTGTGGTTTATTTTTTTTGTGAAGCTGTAGTTGTGATTTATTCATTATTTTCCACAAGTTAAATATAGAAGAAAAATAATCTAAGCAAATAAGAGAACAATAACTCGTAATTGCAACAAAATTTAAAATTTTAGATTCACTGCTTACCTTAGATTAATCACTATCTTCTTTTGAGTAGAATCTCTTCTTCCTTTGAGTCTTCTTTTTGCATTTTCAATCCTGATCTCTTCCCTTCTACTCTTTCTCCTTTACTTACTTCTTAGCATTAGTGTATGGCAATTTCAGGGAAAAAATTGTTACTCTACAACAATCAAAACACTTAAAATTCATCTTACCTTTATACTTTCTTGAGCCTCTCTTAATTTTTCTTAGAAACTAGACCATCTCTTAAGCTAAGTCACAACTGGAAAAATATTGATGCCCTTTTTTATCTTTGTACTTCTTCAAAACTTTTATTTCTACTTCCTTCAGTTCTAACATTTCACCTCTAATCTTCATCTCATAGGTAGTGAGAGTTCTATGTAGTTTCTCCATTGTTGAGTTCTTCAACTCTAGCATGTCTTTATGGCTAAAATCTTAGTGTTAAATCTCACTAGGAGTGATATTAAAACCTTATAGACAAGTACCTCTTATTTAATGTATTAATTAAGCTCTTTAATCATATTTTCAACTTCGTCAACTCTAAGGAAGTATTCTACAATGGTTTCATCCTCATTCATTCTAAGACTCACAAATTTCACCCTATAACTTTGGAGTTTGGATTTCTTTACCTCATCATCTCCTTCATAGGAACATCCAATCTTTTCCTAGGTTTCCTTCGCCAATTTGTAGTTCATCGCCTTTACCAGGTTAGATTGGTTAAGACCATCCACAATCGCATTCTTGGCCTTTTTCGTTGATGTTGTAGGCTCTCATTGCATTAGGATATATTAGTGGAGTCATTGGAACTATGTATCGATATTCTACATAGACTTGGACATCCACCCCAAGAGACATGAAGTATGCTTCCATTCTAGCTTTTCAAAAAAATAAGTAACTACATCAAATACTTGTACTCTACTTGAATATATATCCTAATTTTCATGACTTTCCTTAATTCCCTATAGATATATGTTGTAGTAGTTAAATTGTTCCTGAAGGAGCCTTCTCTGATAATAATTTTTTGGAATCAGAAATTACCGAGAGGGGGCTTAATCGACAATGATAAATTTTACACCTTTTTAACCAATGATTTAATCATTTTTAGTCTATACATAGTAGAAAAACATTCACATCATATTTGTACACAATATTTTAACATGGAAACCCTTCTGAGAGAAAAACCACCAAAGCTTTTTTTATTATGATGTAGTTCAAAGGCACAAAAGTTGATTACATCAATTCATTTTTTGAGCACCCACTCACAAGAGGAAAAAATCTCCTAAGATCAACAAGAACTAACTTGCTTGAGGCACCAACAAAATAATTTTGTAGGGACCAACCTATTTCAAACAAGAAGATCTATATTTCATACATTTTTAGACTCGGGCGTCTAGCAACATTATTTAATTTGGTTTCAAATTAATATCACTGCTCTCACACATCCACCTCTAATTTTACATCACACATAAAACTTATTATGCTCTTCATTCTTCTGTAGGCACACCCATCCATAGTCTGCAACACCACACTCTTGCAACTCACTCATTACTAGGTTCAACTACTTCTCAAACTAATATTGTTCTCTTCTCATCACTCATACCCTGATCATCTCATTTTCACATCTTCAGAAATAATGGCCTTTTTTTATAGTGAATTTCATGATGATTAACAAGAGGTTTCTCATTCAATTCTTACAACACACAAAATGTAATTCTTTTAGTTCTTCTTTAGCTTGAGGAGTTTCTTCAATTGATTCGAAATGCAATTCATGATTGTTCTCCTTTAAATTTTTTTTCCTTAACTTTAGAATGTCAAGCAACTCACATTTTATCTTAACCAATCACAATTTTATTTTAAATATCCTCTATGATTAGTTACAGTTGTGCAAGTAGATATTTTCAATCTTATGTTGCGTACTCTAAAGGGAATTATTTGTCACTTCTCATCATACTTAGATCCTATAATCATGTAATATGGTATAGTCTGGCTATTAAAATAATCCTTTATTTTTTAATAATGGAATTAAAAACTAAATTATGATTTTCTAAGATCTATATGCTTTAAAACCTTCTTCATGTGACTACAATAATGACTAGGGTTTTTACTCTCAACAAGCTTATGCTCATATCATAGTCGAGACATTTTTGTTGATGCACTTGATAAAATCTGTTAAATGCTTGGATTGTTGGACCGAATCTTATTTCAGGCCCACTATCAAGAGTTCAATAGAATTTCAAAAACTCTATAACATAGGAAATCAACTACAAACAAAACTTGCTAACATTAATCCCAAATTTGTGCCATGTCATTTGCTGACATCATATCTTCCATCATGATGATGCCATCATGCCACATGGTGGCCTTTGAGTACTGACACGTGTCATATGGTTTTGACCCACTTGTCCATCCAAAAAATTCAAGCTTCCTACCATGTGTAACTTGAACAAAGTACCACATCATTGCATCAACCCTGTCAGCACCACTTGTACATGACATCATTCGCTTCATCATCTTGTTGATTTTGGGTGCTTTTGCTATTATTCTTTTATAATCAGGGATACATTGTTGAATTATGCTATAATCATATTAAATAATGGAATTGTGCTCATGGGTCCGATTCCAGGTCTTTTATTTGGATGCACCCTAAAATGGTATGAATGACCTAGATATCTAGACTAGTCTCAGATGGTGTGGGGTCAACATCACCCTAAAATGGTATGAATGACCTAGATATCTAGACTAGTCTCAGATGGTGTGGGGTCAAAATCCTCTTTAGCATGTTACCTACTCAGTTTTCCTACTATCCTAGTTCATTTGATATCTTGGTTTGGGGACTGCATTATTTCAACACACACCATCGCTTGTTCTTCAAAAGGTCGAGACCTCCAAACTTCTTTTGCTGCATTAATAACCCAACTTCAAAATGCAATATCTCTTCAACCCTTGGGGCACCTTACTTGGTATTCTACAATAAAATTTCCTTATAGTAATTTCCCACCACCTTTTCAAGAAATCAATCAAAGATAACTATGAATATTCTCAACAACCAATAATCATATTTTTTACATATTCATCATTTATCCTATTACTATGATGGTTCTAAATTAAATGCCTCAAATAACAATTGATTCCCACAAATATGGATACTCCCATTAACATCAAGGACAATGTTGTGCTCAATAATATCTAATTCCAATCGTTGACAACACCATATGGAAGAAAAGTACCTTAAATTTTCCATATTGTTTATTTGAGTTGTACTAAAATGTCCAAGAAAGCACATAAATCTCTAAACATTAACAATAATATATATCATCATGTCTTGATTAAGATAATTATAGAGTGAGAACTTTCCATGACTGAAGAGGCTTTGGAAACTTTTCTTAAATGAAATCAATCTGAAACAGTGGAAGAGAAGGAGTCTATAGAGGAAGAAGATACAAAAAAAATTGAAGTTGAGGGTGAAGATGAATAGTTAAAGCTAACAAAGAAATAACTAACAAAGGAATCAATACCTAGAAGAATGACTAGATCTATGAGTAAACAAGTGGGCATAGAAGAAGAGACCATTACAATTCCTCAAAAGGAAAAGAAGAAAAGAACTAAAAAATCCACATTCGGTTGAAATAGAAGTAAATGATAGTATTGACAAGGACAAACAAGTTCTTGATGATAATATAGATTCCTTAGAGACTAAAGAAAAAAAGGAACAAATGTGTGCTTTGAGTGAAAAGTGTCCTAAATAATATGAATTTGTTGATGTAGAAGATGAATACATAGCTACAAAGGATGAAATAATATAAATTATAAGAAATCAATCCTTAAATCACATTGAAACACCTTAGGTTCCCTCACCAAAGGAAATTATGTCTCCTCAAGAGAGATATCAGAGAGAAGAAGAAGAGAATTAAGCAACTGAAGAATATTATAAAACAAATGCGAGTATTAGAGAGATGCTTGAAGTCAAAAAATGATTTGGTAATAAAACACAACTTGTAATTCATAAAATAAAATGAAATTAGTGCACAGGAAAGTAAGAAGTTGCAAGAAGAAAACAATATGATCTCTACAAAAGAATATAAGTCTTAAGGAAAAAAGGAATTTAAGGTTGAAAACAATAATTTGATAGTAAAACCACTCATGAAGAAGCTCAAGACGAAGGGAAAATCAACACAATTTCCTAAAGGCAATGTGGACCTTCTGTTAAAGGAAGCAACAAAAATGTGATGCAACTAATGAAAGTTTTGTAATAAGTATGAGGGTATACTTAACCTTCATTATAAGGGAATGTCAATCCTATGTTTGATAAAGAATTTTATAAAGGTTTTTTACTTCTTGAGGTATAGAAATACCTCTTTTAGTCATTTATGATGATATTTCCCAATATTAAAACTTTCCCAAAGGTATTTTTATTGAAATTTTAATTTCTAACATTTCATGAAACTAATTTCATTGTAAAAGATAATTGCAGATTTTACTAGATTTTGTAAATCACCCTTCATTGTTGTATTTGCAGGAGGTTTTGGTAAAATATAAAACATATTATTTTGTAACAACCCTTGGTTGATTTTACATGTAAATAAAATAATACCAAGCTCATGGGACACATATTCCAATCTAAATGGTGGGAAAACATTATAGTGGGAATCATTTGTGGTTTATTAATAGCTATGGAAATTGGCAAACAAAAAGAGGTAATAATTGACCTTTATTTATGAAAAAGAAGGAAAATAGGAGAAAATGAAGGTGAAGAGACAAAAATATGCATGTAAGGGAAATTAGAGAGAAAATGTAGGAAAATGAAAGAAAAGGGAGACACCAATGATAAAAATGCATAAGAGAAATAATTGATAGATTTTGATAGTTTTGGTTCAACACTTGTTCATTCTAACTCTCCTACATTCCTACACACTTGGAGCATGCTTGGAGCATTCTAGCATTCCCTTGGATTTGGAGAGAAGTAAGCAAAGGAAAGCAAAGGGAAAACTAGGGACCACAAGGGGACAGCTAGAACAACAACTACAATAAGATTTCATTGTAGGTAACAGGCTTCATGTGTGGATTTCTTGTTGAGATTTGGATGCATGATACATGCATGTGGTTCCTTGGTTATTTCTTGTCATTAGCATGGATATTTTCCTCGATTGATAGTGTTTTCATCCTTGCCTTTCCATTTTCTAGATAGACATGATGTACTAGGTTCTCTATTTGCATTTATGATTAGTTCTCAGGTTTCTTATCGTTGTGGGTTGGGATAGAATCTATGTATCCCTTTAATAACTTGTGTTCCTTGGAGGCTATGGGTTGAGATGGAAGATCTTTGGAGCCCTATAAAAACTTGGGTTACCTGGAGGCTGTGGGTTGAGATAGAATCCTTGTATCCCTAGACAGCTTAGGAAGAGACCAATCTGTTTTGGTATTAGTGATTTCTGGATCGGTTAGGTGAAATCACTATGGTTGACGGTTGAGGTGTTTTGGCCTATGGAAGCCCTGGTTGGTTGTATTTTGGTCTGACCCATATTATCCCACATTCATGTTGGAATATAGCGTGAGGGTGATTGGATGAAAGAGAGATTTGGTTCAGGCCAATCTATGGCCAAGTGGCATGTGGAATTCCCTGACTTAGTTGGAATTTTCTTATGTTAATATGAGTTACTTTCATATTACAATCTATGAGCACTTATATTGGTTAATGTGCTGATTTTATGGCTAGTTTTTCATGGATTATATTATGGTGATATGCTTGTTATGTGCACAGTTATATCATGTGATATTACTATGGATCCCTTTCATGATTTGACAAGTTATTGGATGGTTGAGGAATGCATGGGCTAAGAAGGGTTGTTGCAGCTAGCTTGAGAGGGCATTGAGCCTTCTTGGTGATTCTTAGATGAAGTTCAAAATTTTATGATCATATATGCATTCATGAATTGTAGCTTCTATGTTCATCATATGTTTGATGAAATGAGCATCATGTATTATTCATGTCTAGGTCAAGATCTTGAGCAAGTATTGATTTTTTATAATGTTTATCATCTTAGTTATGTTTTTGAAAGTTATAGGCAATTTTGGGTAGTGGTCTTGAGGCTAGCCTGAAAGCGTGGCATAGTTCTCACAACCGCATGCACAAAACTGGAAGGTTTAGGTCATAATTTCACGCAAACAGGCTTATTGGTGTAGTTGAAGCCTCTTAACCACATGCACTGTGTGTCATGTGTGCGCTTGGGGTGTCAATCTTGTGAAAATGAGTTCTAGCTCAGGGTTTGATCACTAGGAGCAGTTTTCAGGTTGCTGAGTGATCTAGGGACCCTAAGGGTTGGTAGTAAGTGTTTCAGTTGTAGGCCTTGCTTTCATAATTGGAACTTGGAGGTCTGGTCATGTCATAGTAGCAACGAACTCATATTTACCCTGGATGGCTTGTAAAAGTGGGTAAATATGGGCTTGGGTGTTATAGGATGGTATTAGAGCGGGTTCCATTCTCTTTGGGTGATATCTAACACCACATGGTGGTATTAGAACTTCAAGGTTTAAACACTTGGACCGGATGGGTTAAATGCATATTGATATGCATGCATGCCAATTGTTTATGTGTTCATCAAGCATGCATATTGGTTATTTATGGTTATGATTATGATATATATCTATGAGATGGTATGCTTGTGGTATTTTGTTGTTCTAATCTAGACTTATTTGTGCATGTGAGATAGCCTCCCTTGGGATACACTGAGGTATGATTTGATTATGTCTTCTATCTGGTTTCTATAACATGGTATATTTACAAGAAATACAAGATCAAAGATGTAGAGTAGAACGGTGGACTATAGTTCACATGACTCCCCTTATAGGCTTGATGTGGATTCTATGGGATGGGAAAGGTGAGTTGGGAAACAAGGAGAAGTGTATTCTCCTGATATGGTAGATACACTGAGAATTTTGAAGGCATAAATTAGAAGTTGCAAGGAAGATAATAACAGGTCGATTCAGACACAAGAAAGACTTGCAAGAGCTTAAGAAAAGTAGGAAGAAGTCAATGTAGTCATCCTGTTGAGGCTTTGAACTTTACAGAAGTAGGGAAAGATGGGGATTAATCATGGAGATAGGTAGGAAGAAATAAATAATGGGGCTTATGCTAGCAGGTCTCAAAGAAGACACTAGTTGGACTAATATGATATTGTTAGATGTGGCACATCTTTGGATACACCTCATAAGAGGTCTAACACTTCTGGATTTCATTCTAGCTCTGATTCTAAGAGACATCATCACCATCACCACTATCATATGTATAGGAGGAGTGAGAATAGATATTTGCTAGAAGAGTTCAAGAAATCCAAGAATCCTACATTTGATGGCGAAATGGAGAGATCAAAAGATAAAAAACCATGGCTTCTTGGGATGTGTTTTTTTTGTTTGTTTGTTTGTTTTTTTGTTTGCTTGTTTTTGTTTGTTTGTTTGTTTTTGTTTGTTTGTTTGTTTTTTTTTTGTTTGTTTTTTTGCTTTTGTTTTTTGTTTTTTGTTTTTTTGTTTTTTTGTTTTGTTTTGTTTTTGTTTTTGTTTTGTTTTGTTTTGTTTTTTTTTGTTTTTTTTTTTTTTTTCTTTTCAGATAACATTATTACTCAGAGAACATGAAAGTCAGAGAACATGAAAGCCAAGATAGCTACCTTCAATCTCAAAGGAAAATCAAACATATGGTGGGAATATGGGAATAATGTTAAAATAATTAGAAAATAGGAGCTAATTTTGGATGAGTTTGAGACACTTTTCAAGAAGAAGTACCTATCCAAAAGATACTATAACGACAGGGCTAACGAATTCTATGAGCTAAAGATGGGTTCTGTAGTAGATGATGAGTACACTAGTAAATTCTTGGAGTTGTTGAGGTATGTGCCTTATCTTAAATATGAGAAAGAAAAGAATAAAATGTTCATGAGTGGGTTTCCATTAGAATTCAAAGAGAGGATTGAGTTTGATGAGCCTCGGTAACTAGAAGAATCCATCAGGAAGCTGAAGCATTGCTATGGGAAATCAAAGCACAAGATTGATCCTACGTGTGACTAGAAAGGGAATGAGAAGAATAAAGGGAAGTGGCTTCAAAAGCGAGGAAGACCTCAGGATGCATGTGACAAGGAAAATGTAGCACCTTATAAGAAATTCATTGTAATCGAGATAGGACATGGGTCTCAGTCTATGGAGTAAAATAAAGTCTATGGGAGGAATCCTTAGAGGCATTGGAATTATGGTGAATAAGATCATAGGAGTGAGTTTCCATCGCACCAGGGTGGCAGGCCTTAAATCTACAGTGCTCAAGAGGCACATACAATTGTCGATGTTGGTCATATTATTCCTTAGATCTATGCAGAAGTGGATAACAGGAATGTTGATCATCAAGAATTCATTATTGAGATGGAAGGTAAGCTTCATGATTGAGTTGTTTCCATTTTGATTGATCCTGGATATAATTATAGTTATATCAATCATGACCTAGTGGATAAGTGTTGTTTAAATAAAGAAGTGCATCCAGAATATTGGTTTGTGCATTTGGATATAGGGACCAAGAGAAGACTTCATCATTGGGAAATATCTTGTGTACTTCAGCTGAATATTACGGTTACATCAGCACATGGAATGGTCGTTCAGTCACTGGACTAAAGTGGAATACTATGACAAGGCTATTAAGTGCCTCGATGATGATGGAGAAAAGAGAGTTTTGTAGAGAAGAAAGAAGTTTTGTAGAGAAGAAAGAAGGCTACATCAGTGAGAATGGTTTCAACTATGCAAGCAAAGCGTAGCTGCAAGAAAGGATTCTTATTATTTGGATGCATATTTCTAGTGATAAAGGGAAGGATGTTGAGGATGATGAAGTCCTAAAGAGGTATCTTGTTTTGCAACAGTTTTAGGATGCCTTTCATGCAGAGATTCGAGAGTTACCACCTCATAGGGAAGTGGATTTCTCTATTGAGTTGATTCCAAGAGAAACACCAACATCTAATGAACTATACATGATGAGCACTCCAGAGTTGAAGGAACTAAAATTACAGCTTAAAGAAATTCTTGATAAGGGATACATAAGGCCAAGCGTATCTCGTGGGGTGCACCAGTGTTGCTTGTTAGGAAGATGGATGGTACTCCCAGATTGTGCATTGATTAGAGGTAGTTAAACAAAGTGACCATTAAGAACATGTATCCATTACTGTATATTGATGACTTTTTTGATCAACTGAAGGGATCAATAATGTTTTCAATGATTTATTTGAGATAAAGATATCATCAAGTGTGCATCAAAGAAGAATACATCTATAAGACTGCATTCCATATGAGGTATGGACATTATGAGTTTGTGGTGGTTCCTTTTGGTCTTACTAATGCTCGAGCCACTTTCATGTGTTTGATGAATAGTTAGTTGCATCCTTACATATAAAATTTTGTGATAGTATTTGTTGATAATATATTTTAAGAATGAGGAAGTGCATGCAAAGAACCTGGAAACAATGTTGAGATTGTTGAGAGAGAATCAATTGTATGCTAAGATCAATAAGGGTAGTTTCTTTTAGCTGAAGATTTACTACTTGGGACATGTTGTTTCTAAGGAAGGGATATTAGTGGAACCAGAAACAAATGAAGATATCATGGATTGGCCAAATCCTAGGAATGTCAATGAGTTTAGATCATTCATGTGACTACTAGGTTATTACCAGAGATTCATCAAGAAGTTATAAAGGATTGGTTATCCTATCACATTTTTGTAGAGTAAAGGGAACAATTTTGAATGGAATGAGGAGCGTGTAGCTAGTTTTGAGTAGTTGAAGCAATTTGCTTAGAAATGATCTAGTCTTGAATATTATAGATCATGATAAGGAGTTCATGGCATGTATAAATTCTTACAAGGAAGGAATTGGTGGAGTCATGACATAGGAAGGATAGGTCGTATGCTATGAGTCAAGGAAGTTGAATGAGCAAGTGCGGAACTATGTGAATCATGATCTTGAGTTGGAAGCTATCATTCATGCATTGAATATGTAGAGACATTATCTCTTTGGCAGGAGGTTTATTTTGATGAGTGATCATATTGGAATGAGGTATTTGTTTGACCAAACCAATTTGAATGTCAAACAAGCTAGATTGTAGGCTACCCTCAATGAGTTTGACATTGAGATTAGGTACATTAAGGAAAAGGAGAACAAAGTTGCATATGCTCTCAGTAGGAGAGTGCAGGTGAATCATGTTTAAGTTGTGAGCTCTTATGGGACAGATTTATAGGAGTGTATCTTGCATGCAGGGTAGCATGATGAGAAGTACCAACAATTGAAGCATATATTGCAATACGATGAAGGTGATAGGGATGAGGAGTATTACCTCACAACAGATGGATTGGTCATATTCAAGAATAAGATTTATGTGTTAGATAACAATGAGTTGAAGAAGCTTATCTTAAAGGAGTTTCATGTGATGTTGTATTCAGATCACCCAGGATATCAGAAGACTTTGGCACCCATTGAGAAGTTCTATCATTAGACGAACTTGAAGAAAGAGGTGGTTGAGTTTGTTGTGAGATGTTGGGACTGTCAGGAGGTGAAAGCATAATGAAACACCCAGATAGTTTGTTGTAGCCTATTTTGATTCGAGAATGGAAATGGGAGGTCATTTCCATGGACTTAATTACAAGTTAGCCAAGGAAATTAAAGCATCATGATTCCATCATGGTTGTCTTTGATAGGTTGAGTAAGGTAACTCAATTTATCACACTGAATTCTACGAATTCAGCTAGCGAGGTTGCATGGTGTTCCCAAGAAGATCACATCAGAAAGAGATGCCAAGTTTACTTCCATGTTCTGGAAGGAGTTGTTTGCAGGCTTTGGGACAAAGTTAGATTTTGGTTCATAGTTTATCATCTACAGACAAATGGACAGATAGAGAGGGTTAACAAGATTCTTGAGGATATGTTGAGGATGTATGTCATGCATTAACAAAGGAAGTGGGAGGAGTATCTTTCACTGGTGGAGTTTTCACATAATAATGAGTATCAAGTTTCCTTGAAGATGAGACCATATGAGGCTCTTTATGGTCTGAGTTGTAATACTCCTATCAACTAGAGTGATCTAGTGAACATGGTGTTGATTGGACTAGATATGTTGGATGATATGGAGTAGGAGATGCGGGTTATTAAGAAGAATCTAAAGGCAACACAAGACAAGAATAAGAGTTAGGAAAATCATCATGAAACATTCAAGGAGTTCCAGGTTGGAGAGAATGTTTACTTGTGCGTCAATCCTAAGGGGAGCTCCTTGAGGATTGGGTCATGTGCCAAGCTCGCACCTCAGTATTTTTTCCATTTTGATATCCTTGAGAGGATTGGAACAATCGCCTATAGACTTTCACTGCCTCCAAGAGTGAAATTCCATGATTTTTTCCATGTTTCATTGATTACAAGATATGTTTAGGATGTTTATCATGTGATTCATTGGTCTATATTGTAGGTGGAACTAGAGGGAGAGTTCCAACCAAAGGCATAATGCATTTTGTAGCAAAAATAACTCATGTTCTGGAACCAAGACATATAGCAAGTTAAAGTGTAGTGGAAGCACTTTGGGCCTGATGAAGCTACATGGGAGATGGTTGATAAGTATTATGTTGTAAATACTACATATATTTGTTTTATAAATCTCCATAGGAAATATGTTTTGTTGGTAATAAGCATCATTGAACACCGATGATTGTGTTCCCCCAATGGGGAGAGGTTTGTAACAACCCCTGGTTGATTTTCCATGTAAATAAAATAATACTAAGATCATGGGACATGTATTCCAAGTTGAAAGGTGGGAAAACATTATAGTGGATATCACTTGTGGTTTATTAATGGCTATGGAAATTGGAAAAGGAAAAGAGGCAATAATTAGAATTTAATTATGAGAAATAAGGACAATAGGAGAAAAGGAAGGTGAAGAGACACAAATACGCGTGGAATAGAAATTAGAGAGAAAATTAAGGCAAATGAAAGAAAAATGAGACATCAATGATTAAAAGGCATCAGAGAAGCAATTGATGGATTTTGGCAGTTTTTGCTCAACACTTGTTCATTGTAGCTCTCCTACACTCTTACACACTTAGAGAATTCTTGGATCATTATAGAATTCACTTAGATTTGGAGAGAAGTAATCAAATGAAATAAAAGGGAAAGAAAATAAAAGAAAGGTAATGCAAGGAGATAATTGGATCAACAACTACAGTAAGATTTCATTTTAGGTAATAGGTTGCATGTGTGGATTTATTGTTGAGATTTGGATTCATGATACATGCATGTGATTCCTTGGTTATTTTTTGTCATCGACATAGATATATTCTTTGATTGATAGTTGTTTCAACCTTGAATTTCCATTCCTTGGATAGCCATGATGCAGTGGGTTCTCTATTTGTATTTTTGATTGGTACTCAGCTTCCTTATGGTTGTGAGTTGGGATAGAATCTTTGGAGCCTTGCAACAGTGTGGGTTCCTTGGAAACTGTGGGTTGAGATGGGAAATCTATAGATCCCTATAAAAAATAGGGTTCCCAGGAGGTTGTGGGTTGAGATATAATCCCTAGAGCCCTAGACAACTTGGGAAGAGACCAATCTAGTTTGGTATTAGTGATTTATGGATTGTTTAGGTGAAATCCATTTTGTTGAAGGTTGAGGTGGTTTTACCTAGGGAATCCCTGAATAGTTATATTGTGGTTTAGCCCATATGATCCCACATTCATACTTGGAATATGACACATGGGTGATTGGATGAAAGAGATTTGGTTCAACCAAATATATGGTTGGGTGGTATGTTGAAGTCCCTGACTTGGTTGACATTTTCTTATGTTAATATGAGGTATTTTTCTATTATGATCTATGAACACTTGTAGTGGTTAATGTGTTGATTTTACGGCTATTTTTTCAAGGATTCTATTATGGTTGTATGCATAGTTATATGATGTGCTCTTACTATGGATCCCTTTCACGATTGGACAAGTTATTGAGTGGTTTATTAATGCATGGACTAACAAGTGTTGTTGTAAATAACTAGAGAGGGCATAGATCCTTCTTGATGATTCAAAAGTTTATCATTAGATATGCATTCATGACCTATAGCTTCTATTTTCATCATATGTTTGACAAAATGAGTATCATGTATTGGGCATGTTTATGTCAAGATATTGCTCAAGTTTTCATTTTTCAACATTCCTATCATCTTATTTATGTTTCTAGAAAGTTATAGGAAATTCTGAGAAGAGGTATGGAGGGTAGCTTGAAACATGACATATATCTCACAACCACATGCATAGAACTAGAAGATTTGGGTCATAACTGCACATAGGCAGGATTATGGGTTGTTGGAAATAATACTGAGTGGGGGGGTGAATCAGTATTAGCAAGTCAATTATTTTTCATTTCACAATCAGATTTGTATATGCTACTTCGGTTAGAGAAACCTACGTATATACACAACTGCAGTTAAGGAAACTAGCGTATGCACTGCAGAATTATAATTTAGTTAATTCATCAGATGTTGATCATTAATCTGTGTATCAGAACCATATAAACAACAACTAGGTACAATAAAAATAGAGCAGACAATCACACACAAGAACACAAGATATAAGGTGGAAACCCAATGAGGGTGAAAACCACCTGCTGCAATTCGTTTCTATCTTCTTTTAATAAGAAACTTCTTTTTACAATATTTCTGTACTGGTGCAGTCTTATACCGGTACGCAGGCTTCTACCTATAAAAGGCTACAACCTTCTCTCATTCTCTAGTTTCTCTTGGAAGGGAGCTTCAACCCCCTTAGCTCTTGTACTCGCTGATGTGTTTACTAGTACATAAGTGCTGACCTATAGAAGGCTACAACCTTCTCTTTTCTTCCAGGGACCACGTTTCATTAATTTTCAGACTAGATCCATCAATAACATCAATCAAACATCTGCATCAACCAATCTTCTTGTACCAACCAAAACTGAATCAAACAATCACTTCTCTAAAAGCTGTAACCAGAACATTGTACCAGTAACCAGAACCCAAGCCAGACCCCAAAATACTGCAGCAGCAAATAGAAGTAGCTAAAGCATATTTTATGAGATGTACACTACTTCAATGAGACAAACCTACCTACATACGCATTCTTCCCAAGTCCAACCTACGTACACGCTATTTTGGAATGCCGAACCAGCGTGTATACGTGCCTTTGATATTATGAACCTACGTACAGATCTGTAAAAGATGATTTAACCTTTGCAACTAATCAGACATTAGTTATACCCAGATCATCAGATTTATAGATTATGACATGTGCCAATTATAAAAGATCAAAACCACACAAAGATATTTCTCTTCAAGCCTTAAGATCTTGATCCATCAATAGAACGTATCCTTCTTCAAGCGCTCAGGTTCTTCCTTGATTCAGATCTAGCTATGCACCATAACCCAATGACCATTATTCTAGATCTTGCTCTTCATTAGATATTCAATACTTGAGTGCCTTTGCCTAATGATTTCTGATGAGCCCCAAAAATGGACAAATATTTGGGCTCATCCAACCTCCTAATTTGACTTAATCCACCATTCTCATTTGTTTATTGCATGTTTTTGATTATTTTTATGTTAATAGAGTGAATTTGGTTAGTCATTATGCCAACAAGTCTAATGGGTGCTTTGTGTAGCCTTTTTGGTCAACTTGGAGACAAAATTGAAGGTCTTAATGAGCACTTGGCAGCCAAATTCGTGGGAGAACAAGCTAGAGGATTTGTAGGAAGGTGTCCCCCTCATTTATGGGCCCTTACCTCAAATTCTCCACCATCAGATCGGAGTTCAAGGGCCACCGAATCAATCAGCTCAAGGGCAGCCAAGCAAGTCAAGTTGGACTGCTGTTAACTACAAGTCTTGGGCAGCCAAGTCCCTAACTTTTAGGAGGACTGTTGGGTCCTCAAATTGTATAAATAAGAAGGCTTGGGGCCTCATTTTGGTTAGCTAGTGGGTAGTCATTTTGTGTGGCTAGTTAGTCAATTTGGGGTTAGCTAGTTAGTCAATTTGGTTAGTCATGTTGTAGCTCGGTTTTTTGCTCCTTGTAAGCCAGTTTTGGCATGTCATTAGATTCATGATTATTCAATAAAGACAGGCATCTTTTGATCCAATTCTGAGTTTTTAAGAGAGCAACAGACCTCCTCTGTGTTGTAATGTTAATTTCTTTTTGTTTCAGCACTTTAGTTCATTGCTTTACCATGAAATTCGAAATTACAGGTTTGCTGAGTTAGTTTTTATGAGATTTAATGAGTTTAGCTTATGGTTGAATTGCTTTCGGTTGTTTAGTTAGACTAGCAGGTTGATAATACATTGGAGCTCCAAGGAAAAAGGTTGAGGAAGTCTCCACTGCCATCTCTGTTTGGAGAATTGGAGTGCAGCCTATACCAACCACAAAAATACGCAGTTCTTCACTTTATACATGCTGCAACATAGTCTCGTTTATGATAGATCTTTCCATGCACTTCACTCTTGCACCATACACCTTCATCACAGCTTCATGCACATTCCTCTACACGCTTTATATTGCTGTTCATTGAGTTCATAGCACAGGTAGCATAGGTTAATGAATTTTCATCTTGGTGACAGTCATAAGCCATTTGGTTTATTTACACTGCTCTTCATCGTTCTATTACCTTCTTCTTCGTCTTGATCACGCATACAACCACATCCTTGACCTCTGCTCCGCTCTGTTATCTCCCAAACTCCTCCACTCCTCACGTAACTTCATTCTTTAGTCATTTCGTTGTTATAACATTCTATCCATCAACCCACTTCATACACTCGTTCTCCATCCTACTTCTCCACCCCTGAGCCATCACCAGCTCTATCCCTACCTTACACATCTCCCCCTACCATTCCATCACTCCACCATCACTTCAAACACCCACGGTAGGTCATCCTGTAGCAATTTGTAGACTTCCTGTAGAAATCCCTGCGTTTCCTGTAGGATCCCCTGAAGACCTCCTGTAGGAGGCCACTCACGCGGTTGCTGAGCCTCTGAGCGTGAGGAACCTCTATGGACGGATGCTAAGGATCGTTGGGAACCTCTCCTAGCCTCCCCAACCTTTCCCAAGCTTCCCTTCCTTCCGCATCACATCTGCACAACCAAACCCTAATAAACACAAAATCACAATCACTCCATCCACTTAAAGAAAAAAATACAAAAACATGTCTTTTAAGATGCAAGTAGCTTAGATTCATGCATTTTCACTCATTAGAAGTAATGGCATCATTGGTAGAAGTTTCATTCACATTCTTTGCATCATAGAGGTTAGACTAGTCAAATTAGGGTTTTCCTAGGGTTTCCATGCTTTGGTTTGCTTTCAGTTCATTTTCGCCAAGTAGATTAGTTTTCTCTGAGCTAGCTTTCGTCCATCATTTAGCAAGCTTCTTCTGAGAGCCTATAGAAGTTGGCTTGAGCCCTAGCAGACTTGTACCAGCTGACCAAGTGACAGCTGCGACAAGAGCTAGTACTTGTGCATATAGCACCGTCGCTTCCAAGTTTGTACGAACTACCGGGTTGGTAAAATTAAGAGACAGGAAGCCCCAGGAGTTGTAGCATTATTGCTACAATACTGGAGCTCACCAATTTCCTCCTCCTTTTATAGTCTTAGGCCTTACTCAATACCATGGTCCAAAACCACTTAGACTCAATACCTTGGACCAAATACCTAGGGTCAACATTTTGGACAAGATACCTTAGTCAATATCATGGGTCAAAATATGAAGGACCAAATACCATGAACCAAAACCAAGTTTTCCAACATGTACCCACTTTTCCTTGCGTGGAAGTGTATGTATATGCATACGTGCCTTTTGTTCTGTGAACCCCCATGTATACGTGGCCTGGTCAAGGGGAACCTGCGTATACCTGTTTTTCCTTCATTCTGTGAGCTTGAACTGTGATCTGTCATCTAAGAGAGTTACCATCAAGGAAAACTTTTATGTCATAGCACCAAACCTATGTCATAATGCCAACAAGGGTGCGGTTGGAGCCTCATAACCGCATGCATAGTGTGTCATGGGTGCGGTTGTGGTGTCAAGCTTATGGAAATGAGTCCCAGCTTAGGGTTTGATCACTAGGAGTGGTTGGCAGGCTGTTGAGTGATCTAGTGACCCTGAAGAGTCGTAGTAAGTGTTTCAGTTGTAAGCACCACTCCCATAACTAGAACTTGGAGGTCGAGTCATGTCATAGTAGCACTTAGCTCGTGTTTACCCTAAAGAGCTTGTAAAATGAGGTACATTAGAGAAATTTCGAGGTACAAAATGGGCCTCCTAAAAAACATTATAAAATAATAGTGGAAATAATAAAATAATATTAAATTATCTCATCAAGTTTTGGAGGCAAAAAATAAAAACAATTTTTTCAACTCGTATATTTAACTTATCTCCCTATGATTTTACTCAAATTTCGAGCGAGAACACTCGTTGGATGCATAATTTAATTTTGCATCCAAGGAGTAACCATGTTGCATACTTTTGATGGACCCTACTACACAAAAAATGTGAAATACATGAAAAAACATGATTGCAATCATGTTTTTTCATGTATTTCACATTTTTCGTGTAGTAGGGTCCATCAAAAGTATGCAACATGGGTACTCCTTGGATGCAAAATTAAATTCAGCATCCAACAACTACTTCTGCTCAAATTTTGAGTAAAAATGTAAGGAGATAAGTTGAAAATACGAGTTGAAAACACAATTTTTATTTTTATCTTTTTACTTTTTTTCCTCTAAAAATGGTGAATCATCCCCCATGGTTGAAATAATCATATTGAATCCTATTAGTTCTTATAAAGTTGATTTTTGTTGTACATTTTTGTTTTGAGGCCCATTTTTTACCTCAAAAATTCTCGAATGAATGTGGGGTGGGGTGTTACATTTTTTATGATTGAGATCCCAACACGGTGATTTTCCTACTTGTCCATCCTAAAACAACTCTAAGACCCCTAGTTAACATGTGGTCAACACCTCTAGTATAAAAATGTAGCACAAATTGCTAAAGTAACCAAAATATAATTTTTAGAGATTAAATACATGATTTGAATGACCACCAAGGTTTATTGGATAAAATAATATCCCTATAATAGGTTGTAATTAATTTAGAACACGATTTTGGGTATGTTGAATTTTTTCTTATAAAGGAAATCAACCTTAGGTTGCTAATACTTGCTATTATTTTCAAGGAATCAAATTTTTACTTGAGAGAGACAATTTGGATTACAATCGTGTTCTTAGACATTCTTAATAATTTACAAAGTTCTTTTCAAGTCTCAACCTCTAATTTTAAGTTAAGTGTACTTGTTGAACAATGGAAGGGCTGCCACCACTTAAGGTAGTACATTATTTCATTGATGTGCATTAAGTTGGTACATAATCACTTTTTCATGTTGTTTACTATCATATTTTTAGTTTGTATATTTTCTAATTCCATCTTGTAGATTCAAACCTAAAGTTGTTTATAAAACTAGTTTCTTGGTCATTTAGTAGATATAATTTAAAGCTAGTTTTAAAACCTTTGTTCATAAGTGTTCTTTACTTATTATTTCATGGTTTTATTATCTACATTCTAATACTTTCAATGTTGTTTTATTCTAACTATATCAACTACTTCTTAGTACAAGTTATCTAGCCATTGTAAGCCACATATCACTATATTTCATAGTAGCTATACTCATTCAATATTGCATTAAGTTAATAGAATATATATTTTCCTATAAGTTAAAGTGTGTTTACAAGCCTTATTTATCATATATTAGTTTTTTTTAAGAATAAATATAATTAGTGAAAGTAACCAAGGAACCCTGAGTGCCATTTACCATCTTTCTAGGTGAAGAAGGCCCCAACTTCTTATTAAGTTCTCCATTTATCCTTGAATTCATTAAACACCATAGTTCATGATTTTCATCTACTATTTTTTTAGGATAGATTGATGGTTTAATAATATTCTAACTAAATGGGATGAGTAGAATGTTATGATTGACAACCTATCTTCGCTCTCACAAATGGGGAGGGTGGTAGTGCACTCTCAGCCTCTTAACCATTGTTGCATCAAAATCAACCAGATTGATTAGAAGACTATTAGAGTGTATCCTTGACTCCAGTGAAAAGAAAGAGCCCATTACATTAATTAAAACATTGGATTGAAAACCTCTTTGACCATTTTCATTTCTAAGCATTTGAATGAAAGATTGATATTTTGAACATGGCTACATAGAGAACTTTGATTTGTGTGAGAAACTTCAGTACATAACAAATCTAAAGTGTTTATAATTCACTTCATTGATTTTTCCATTCCAAGATTGTGTGATTATATTAAAAATTATGCTTCATGATTCCTTAACTTAGTTACTTCTTTTGAATTCGAAGTGACAACTAAGCTAAGTTAACTCATTACATACTGTAGTTTGCTTCAAATTTTACATAGAATGGATTCATATGAAAAGTATGCCCTAATTCAAATCTCCAAATTAGATTGAAAAATATTACATAATATTAAATGGTATATTTAAATTACAAATGATAAACTCTTTAAATATTAAATATCGTGATTTAAAAAACATATCCTAGAGGAATCATTTTTAATGTGATTATTATAACTACCTCTATTAAAAACATAAATATAACTATTGAAATATTTAAACATTCTCATGCATCATTAGGCATATTTGATATTAAAATGACATGATAATTTTAATAATAATTCAAATAAACAAAATTAATAGTCACACATAAAAGTATTGCTCTGAAGGCATAAGGAAAATCACTTGACTAAAAATCTTAGTAATTCTCCTTTAATACCTTTAGTATTTGATCAATCAATGCTCCTTCAAATTGATGAATAAGCTAGTAAAGCATTTATGAATTTAAGCTTGATGCTCCCTAGATTTGATTAAAATCTAGTGAAACATTCATGAATTTATGCAACATTTTCAAAGAACTTTGTGTTAGAGATAATATAGATTGATAGAGTTTTGAGATCATGTTCTAGAATGTATTGTTTCTGAATGTATAAGTGAGTTGCAGTGGAGTAAGAGTATTTATCCTCCGGGTTATTGTGATTATCCATTACTTTTATCCAATTGTATAATTGGGCTCTATTATGTATTTATGGGTGGGTGTGACCATGAATTAATAGTATTTTGTCATTGACAGGGCTCTTCCATTTCTCTGTCATCTATATTTGTTTGTTTTGGTACCAAATTGAAGATGAGGTTGATGTGTGGATTTTATCTCAACTGCCTAGCTATCTTTATTCCCCTTTAAAACCTCTTAATTCATTATGTCTCTCTAAGTTGTCCTATCCTCTACACATGTTTCTCCCAAGCTAATAATCTGTGCCATAAAATTTCCAATTTGGTGCATTCTATTTGATTATTTAAATTCCTCCTTCATCATCCAAAATGGTTCTCAATCCATGTAAAGAGAGAAGATGATGGTATAAATAATTGAAGAAGGCTATAAATACATAATTTTTTTATTAGTGGCACGGGTGAATGTAACAATCCAACCCATAGTAGTTGAACCAATTTTGATTGATTTGTCTTGCACTCATTTAATATTTGAAAAATCATCAAATTATTTAAAGGAGGAGTTGAAGCTCCATATATATAAAGCCACTTATTTAGAGGTTTGTTGCGTAAAATTATTGGTGTCGGCTAAGAAAGAAAAATGCAAGGAGTGCAATTTGTGATATCTTACCAATAATTGATTTGGAACAGATCTTACAATATAAGAATAGATCTTAGGACCATCATCCATCTCTCCAAGAGTGGTAGAACAATAAAAAATTGGTCCATGTATTTGGTGGCCATGGTGGAATTCGAAGTGCCAAGGAAAAAAAATTGACAAACACCAAGTCATGAGAAATTGACACACCATATGAAAGAATAATATAGGGAGTCAAACACATGGATGATTATTCATCTCTAATTCATTTATTCACTAACAAAGGGGTAATATGTTAATGGTTGAGGGAATTTTGAGTTGGGGTTTTGAATTTAAGAAAAACTTAGGAATTGATCTTTATTCTAATCTAGTTTATTGATAAACTAATCTCATTTTGGTGACCAATGAGACTCATCTAAACTTGGGAACCTCGAGGGAAATCCTCCTTGGAAAAGGGATCAGTAAGTTGTGATTTTGGAAGTGGAACTATGCAACGTATTCATGGATTCTTATTAATTTGTCTGTTTAGAATTGTAAGACCCTGCTACCACATATACCCAAGTAACCAACCAATCGGGGTAAACTTGTGATGAGAAGTTACTATGATATGATTCGACTCCCTATTTGTCAGTTAAGGAAGTGGGACCGATAGAACACATCACATAGACCTTCCACATCAACAAAAAAACTCCTAGGAGCCATCCAAACCACTCAGGTAACTAGCCCTAAGTCCTACTAAAGGTTTAGACCATTAAACCCCCAAACGCTCCCTTGATATAGATGAGCATGCGTCTAGGAGGCTCCATAAGCTACCACAACATGGGTATGTATGCGTATGGGGACTTTTCTCCTCAGACCTGTGCCTATGAATCTAGGATTTGTGCCACATTTTAAAGCCCAGAGCCCAAGTCATTCCCCAAAACTCAATGACACATTCAGGAATGAAATTTCACAGCAGAACAAAGATACATGTACAAAAACATCAAGAAGGACTAGACTGGAGCCCTACTAGCTATGACAAACATTTTGTTAAACATATCAAAAATATGAAATCTACAAGTCTTAATAGCAGAACTGAGCATAGGGGTCTTTTACTTATCTGAGAATCGCTAAGAAGTATTGATGCATCAACACATTAGCTACAATTTCACCTATTAGGCCATAGATACATTTTTCATTCATTTACAGGTAAAAACATGATGAGAGCCATACTTATCCATTGTCATAATACATGTTCATAACCAACATAATAACAACAAAAATACCAAGGAAACAAAATCCATATAATCCACATATAAACCAATACAATACTCATGAAATAACAACGATAAATAAGCTCATATTAATGATACAAAGACCAACCAGGTTCAAGACTTCGATGAAACACCCATCTATAGACATGGTTGAGCTAAATCTCTCTTCAACCAATCACCCCCATGCCATATTCTAAGCGTGAACATGGGATCTCATAAAAACACATCAATCAAAACCATCCAGGGCTTCCAGAGGCCAAACCACCTCGACACATCAAAAAATGGTTCCACCTCATGGTCGGACATCAAAAGCCATCACCCGAATAGTCTATACCCAAGCCATCCAAGGCTCCAAGGTGTTTGTTCCAACCAAGGCTTCCAGGACTAGTAACTCAACCCACAACTTCCTCTGGGCTTCCAGAGCATTTTTCCAACTGGGGCTTCTAGTACTAGTAACTCAACCCACCAAGTTCTTCTAGAGCGTTTGTCCAACTAAGGCTTCAAGGACTAGTAACTCAACCCAAGTTGTTACAGTGCTTCTAGAGCATTTTTCCAACTAGCGCTTCGAGGAACTAGTAACTCAACCCAATCTAAAGGAAACATGAGAACCAACCAGAAAAATAAAGAATAAACCCACAACACCATGGCTATCTAGGGAATGGATAGGTTAGGAAAATCCATTGTCAATCTAGGCAATCCTTCATGCCAATGACAGATCATGACCAATAAACCACATGATATGTCATGAATGCCAAAACTAGTGAGGAAAACATACATGAAACTCAGTACCTACAAGTGAACCTGTTATAGCTGTTGATCCCAATGTCCTCTTGTGATTTCCTACTCTTACTTTTCCTTCTTTCTCCAAAACTCCAAGTATGCCACAATCTCCAAGAGTCCTCCAAGAAAACTATAAGTGTCCAAGAGTATGAGAGAGAGAGAAGAGAGAGAGCTCAAAAACTAAACTGATAAAATTATGTGAATTGATCCTCAGAAAACTTTTTATTAATGAGGCCTCTATTTTCTTCATTTTCCATTATTTTCCTTCATTTTCCTCACCACATGCAACCTATGACCTTTCACCTCCCTTTTCTCCTAATTTCCATTATTTTCATAAATAAATTTGCCAAAATTCCATTTTTCCTTTCCAAATCCTTTCCCATTTCCTTTTCTAATTTCCTTAGCCATTTATCAATCACCAGTGATCCCCATCACTATGGTTCACCCAACATTCAAATTGGAATATGTGTCCCATCAACTGTGGTTATTATTTTGACTTTATTAATTTTTATTACATGGAATTTTCACTAGGGTTGTTACAAAACCCTCCCCCTTGGGGGGAAATCATCCTCGATGTTCAAAAAGACATACAACCAACACACCTACTATTGGAAAAATGTACTTCCCATGGAGCTTTACAACTTAGCTCATTGCAGTATTTACAATGATCATCCTATTGAGAAGAAAATCAACATGACAACACAACAAGTATAACATCATAATGCCACGACACACATATTTCTTACTGGAGCTTTATAACATATCTCATGGCAATGTTTACATCCATATGCATATGTCCATATACCAAACATCACCAAAACATGTACCAAAAATATATACCATAGACATATACCAAAACACCCAGTCAACCAACGAATAAGGAATGATACGTAGCTTGCATTTGATCCGCCATCTCCCATGTAGCTTCATTGGGCCCAAAGTGGTTCCATTACACTTTACCTTGCTTGATTGCTTGGTTTGAGAGCATGAGCACCTTTCTCTGTAATATACAATAAGGTTTCAACTGGAATTATCCATCTGGATCCACTTGTAATATAGACCAGTCAATCAGATGATCATCATCATTAACATAGTTCTTAAGCAATGATACATGGAAAACATCATGGAATTTCACTATCAGAGGAAGTGAAAGTCAATATGCTACTAGCCCAATCCTCTCAATAATCCTGAAAGGTCCACAAAACTAGGGTTCCATCTTGGCACATGATCCAATCCACAAGGAGCTCATCTTCGATTTGATGTGCAAGTACACCTGTTCCCCAACCTGGAACTCCTTGAACAACCTATTCTGATCTTCATAACACTTCTGCCTATATTGTGCTGCTTTCAAATTCTTCATGATTACCTGCATTTCCCACTCCATGTTACCAACATGTCTGGTCGAATCAACACCCCATTCACTGGATCACTCCAACTAATGGGAGTATTGCAACTCCACCTATACAATGCTTCAAATGGACTCATCCTCAAGGATTCCAGATACCCATTGTTATAAGTGAACTCTACTAGTGGAAGGTACTCTTCCCACTAACGTTGATGATGCGTCACATAGATCCTTAATATGTCCTCCAATATCTTGTTGACCCTCTTTGTCTGTCAATCTATCTACAGATGATAAGC
Organism: Pinus tabuliformis; assembly: GCA_031772625.1. NCBI lineage: Eukaryota > Viridiplantae > Streptophyta > Pinopsida > Pinales > Pinaceae > Pinus > Pinus tabuliformis. Next base: position 708,395,820 of record CM062815.1, read on the forward strand.
TTTACTGAAGGCCAACTCTATGCCTAGACCTACATATAACTCATTCCAAATCTTGGAAGGGAACTTTGCATCCCTACCTGACACAATCATATTCGAAACTACATGCAATATGACCACATCCCTAATGAAGACATGTGCTACATCACTCTTGAGAATGTAGATTTCACTAGAATGAAGTACGCTACCTTTGTCAACATGTCCACCACTACCATGATAGAATCATGTTGTCTCAACACCTATTATTTAGTGCCATTACTCTGTTACCTCTGAATCGACTTGTTACAATGTGAGTTTTCATCATTATATCATTTCTGAACTGATTCCTTTGAACTGTCCTGCATTTTGTCACATCTGTAAACACAACTTCCATGCATTCTTTCACATCTTGTTTATATCTTTATCAAGTAGTCCATTAATGAAATAGGTCATCTATCAAGGAAAACACTAACACAATCTTCATGTATCAAATCTTTAACCATGATTCTATTCCATCATTCTATTACCTCTGATATCTTTGTGTTCCATCATTCTCTCACCTCTGATATCTCTGTGTTTCATAATTTTGTCACCTCTGATCTATCTTGTAGATTCATCTAGTTACCATATACAAGTGAGTTTCCATCAAGGACCACACATGCATCATAATGCCAACAATCTCCCCCATTGTACTTGATGGCAGCGACTTTGGTGTTTGGTCACCAAAACCTATAAATAACATCAAGACAAGCACTAAGCTTTTCAAAACATCAAGCTACTCTCTGAACACCAAGCTACTCCCCCCCTTTGACATCAAGGGAAAAGGGTTGACCAATGTTAAATGAATACTTCCATATCAATACTATTGAATATGAACACTGATCATGCTCCCCCTAGGCACATGCTAAATTCTCTTATCAAAATCCCCCTTGGTACATGCTGAGATGCACTATATCGTCCATGCTCCCCCTGAGAATATGCAGAGTACAGAAATATTTTTGAAAGAATAACATCACTCTATAACTCAACTATGTGAGTATGACCTTCCTATCACCAATGAATCATACACACATCAATCACCCAGCCAAGTGGGGATGCACCAAATCACTCAACTACTCAAACAAGTGGGATTACATATTTGACATGATCTCAAAAGTCCATACATGACTAAATATGACAATTATTACATCATAGGTATTTACATGACCTTTACATAAAATGATATACATGACATTTATAACAGCTACCAGAGATCTAAACAAGACCATGATAGTTATCAACAACTAACATACACCATATATGATCTACACCATAAGCATATTTCGGCAACATCCATAACAACAACCTGTATGTGTCCATTATCAGTTCGTAAGATAAGATAATGTACCTTTAATATCATCAACCTGTGACAAAGTATACCGCATATAGATATCAACTCATCCTCTTGATCTTATCAATATCAACTTGCTTTGTTTCCTTAGTAGAAAAAGCCTTAACATAACCTTCCATGAATCAACTAAGCAGATGTCATATCTCTAAGCAGTAACACAAAACCATTCACATAATATCATATGTATGTGAAAACACCATAGTCATCATCCATGACTATACCATCATCATCATACCAAGAACTACATGATCTTTCCATAACAACCCTCAATATATCAACCATGTATCTTCACTGGGGATTTTTCCAACATCCCACATCTGATAAGCATCAACCATGATAATCAACATATGTTAGTATCAAACCTATCATTATAAAGTAAGAATTCATCATCGTTTTCTGACTAAGTAAGCCATGTCTTTGAATATCCATGTACTCAAATAGCTATGTCTTCATGAAACCTACAATAACACCATTATTTTGGCCAACCAAAAATACTTACCAATATGAAACTTAAGTAATAATCCATGTAACCATCATAATGCGTATCTAGCTTCTCATCAATGAGAAAAGAAAATCATGAAATCACAGTCGAACTTTCTTGATATTATCAAGGTCAATAATCCTCAACCAATATACCATGTGAGATCCAAGAATTATATGAATCCTCATCCATAACTGAACCTTATGAAATTTATGCATCTTTGAAGGTGTGATGATTAGAAAATAACATAAATGAGTGACACTTAACATCATCAATTAATGAAGATATGCATTCAAGCTTTGTTATTCTTTATGAAGATCACCTATGTAAGAAACATGACACATGTACTATATACATCATCAAAAGAATCATCCAAATCATCCATAAATATGATCTGAATAACAAGTATGTGGCCCAAGTAATATAAATATCATCTGAGATTTCATCATAGGCAACCCATGACCACATCATAGCATGATGCATAATTTAAACACTTCAACAACATACAAATTATGACCATCATTATGTACCAAAGACCTCTAACCATAATGCTAACAATGCATTATTAGAAGTATAACATATTCTCCCCCTAAACATATGCCAACTTTTCACTGTCAGATCTGATCATTGCAAATATCAGTAAGAATCATCAAGGCATCATCATGAACTAGTTATACATCAGGTCATCAACAACTTATGAGGCTCAAAATCACTTCGGGATAACATCCACAGACTGTAGTCATCAAACATCAAACCAGAAAAGAAAATTGATAATTCTCTAAACCATGTCAGACCCTTTTTCTAAGTTTGTCCCACTGCTTTTTCATCAAACCAACATATACACAATTGTACAGTTTCAAAATAGCATATATATGCTACTTGTCTTCATAATATATACGTATGAGAATTAGAAAACTGAAATTTCATACTTCCAATTCCTCCTGAGTCTATTCTGAATGTACTTGGTTCTAGAACTTTTGTTGAAGCATCAGTTCCAAGAATATCATTATCATGATGGTTCTTTATCAGACAATTCCTTTTTCTCTTATCTTCAGTCATATGATGAACACATCCACTATCATCTTTGTCTTCGAATGATCAGAGAGCAAGATCACACCATATCTGATCTTCCTTTTCTTGATTCTCAATGGATTCATCTTTCTTAGATTTTCTGATATAAACCTGCTTATTTGATTACTTACCATATTGTCTACGACGATCCATAGACTTGTCCCTGCATTCATTTTCTATATGCCCAAACTTGTTACAAGAATAACATCTTATATGTTTCATATTCCTCTATAGAAATCAATGTCTTTTTGACCAAACATATTGCATGAAAAACAATATCCCTTAAAGTACCTAGGTTGATGATATTTCTGTGAGATGGTTACTAGCTTGAAACATTCTACTTCTGCATCTTGCTGCAACATGTCCAAAATTATGACATCTAAAACATTCAACATTATTCATCAGAGGAAATAATTGATTAACACTTCCATAGTTAGGAGTAAATCATTTTCTTTGAATACTTTCTTTCCTTGGTTGTTGATGGGGTTGACCTCTTGTCTCCTTGTTGAGCATTTCAGATTTTGCATTATAGTTCCTTGCCTCCGTTTGTGAGCTAGGTTCACTTTTAATAGTTTCATGAAAACCAAGAACATAGTGGATGGTAGGAGACCTTTGACTACTAAGAACATTATCTAAAATCCTAGTACTGTCTTTAAATCGTAATAGTTTATCCTTTTCTTCTAATTTTACCTTTTAAGATATTTACCTCAACCTGAAATTGATCTTCCTTTTCCAGATACTATTTCTTCATGATTTCTTCAACTTTTCGTCTTTCTTCCACTTGTTGTCTTAGTTTGAGAATCTAACTTTCTTGTTCTTCGAATGGTTGAAGTAGTTCTTCATTTTACTTATTTGAATTTTCAAGATCTTCTTTTAGAGAGACAACCTCACCTTCAAGACCTTCACAGTAACTGGTTCTTTCTTTAGCTTCCTTGGTTGTTGTATCCTTTTCATTCACTTCATTTATCAATGATGTTACTTCATCCTGCAACCTTTAACATTGATCTTCCTTTTCCTTGTACTGCTTCCATATTTTGTTTCGTTCCTCCAACTGAGTTTTTAACCTGGTAATCTCTTCTTTGTAGGAAGATTCCATTTTATCAAATAGATCTTGTTGATCTCTAACTTTATTTGTGAGCCTTTTAACTTCTACCTTCATTAGATTTCTCACACATTCACTATCTTCAATATAATAGAGAAGGGGATCACCACAAGACAAAGAATTAGTACCTGATAATTCTTTTTCTTGATTATCTTCATTCTGAGGTGATTCTGAATCTAAATATTTGCTTCCACAGTGTCGCTATTTCTTTGAGTTGTCTTCTTCTTTTGAGTTTCTTTCTTCTTTTGCTTCTTTCCCATTGTCTCGATAGATCTCCTTTAAGTGATCAAGCTTCTGCCAAAGAACCTGGCTCTGATACCAATTGTTGGGAAAAATACTTGGGGTGGTGAGGTGAATCAATATTTACAAATCAATAACTTTTTACTTTTCATATTTAGATTTCTATACACGACTTTACTAAATCGAACCTGCCTATGCACATGACCATTCTTAATACAATTAACATATATCCAGTCAACTTACAGTTCAGTTAATCCATCATATGTTTGTCTTTAGCTAGTGCATTAGTACTTTATTAACCATTAGATAAACATTAACCATGTGTTGTAATAAATAAACCATCACACATAAGAAACACACATGAACACCAAGATTTAAGGTGGAAACCCAATGCAGGAGAAAACCACTTGCTACTGTTGTCTCTCTATTCCTTTTAATATGAAGAATAAGTTGTTTACAATCTTGTACTAGTGCAAACTCATACCAGTATGCAGGCACCCACCTGCAAAAGGCTACAACCTTATCTCGTTCTCCAACTTCTATTAGAAGGGAGCTACAGCCCCCTAGCTGTTGTACTGGCTAATATGTTTACCAGTACATAGGCATTGGCCCACATAAGGCTGCTACCTTTGCTCGTTCTCCAGCTATTGTTGGAAGAGAGCTCCAATCCCCTAGCTCTTGTACTGACTATATGATTACCAGTACGTAGGTGCCAGCCTACAAAAGGATACCACCTTCATTCTTCTTCTAGGGACCATGTTTCACAAATTTTCAAACTGGATACTCCTGGTATACAACAACACAATATGTAGGCCATGTTTCATCAAATTTTCATACTGGACCCATCAGTAACATTGAAGCTCAAAATCAATCACCACTATAATACAACCATCAAATATGTTTGCATCAATCAATCATTGAAACCTAATCATCAATCTCAGAATCAACCACAACTGAATCAATCATTCACTGAAACCTCTGACATAACTGAATCACCCAATAATAAATATATGAATCAATCACAACTGAATCAATCAATCATTGAAAACTCAATCCACCGACACTTAATAAAAAATTCAACCAATCAATTGGAACAGACAGATCATTGTAACCAGTACACAGATATGAACTCAGAACACTGCATCAACAACCAGAACCAACTGCAACCTCGAAAATCATATGTTAGAATGCATACGCTACTTCAATGAAGCCAACCTGCATGTATACACTACTTTTTGTAACCCAACGTGCATATGTCTATAAAGATACTGAATCATAAAACTCCTGAACCATAAACTGTACTGCCCAAAGACATTTTGAAGATCTACTGTCATATTACAGATTTCTAAACAGATAACAACAAAGATCACCCTTCTTACTCAATCAATCAATCAACCAGACTCAATCTCCTTAGATAATTAGGTTTACTTTGAGATCAAAAGAAGGCATCATTGACAAATAGCAACAAAATAGCAACATCGATTAGATAGATCAATAATCTCTGAACAACAAACTTTTCTTCTGCATACGCTACTTGGAAGTTCCAAACCATCGTGTATACATGCCTTCACAAAGATGAACCGGCGTATAGATCTGCAAATAATAACTAATAGCTTCACAACTATTCCAGACTTTAGATATACCCATATCATAGCATTTAAAGGAAAAAACATTTGTTAGCACTCATATCTAGCCTATCCATTATTAGATCACATAATGATAAGTCGTTTTAGGTCTTATGATCTCGATCCATCATTAGATCTCATCCATCATCCAACTCTCAGGTGCATACTTAGTCCAAAATACAACAAAGCATCAGAAACCCATAACATGCGTATTTGCTTTTGATCTAACTCTTGATAAGATATTCATTACTTACACTCCTTCACACTTTGATCTTCACCTCATTACATACTTAGAGCCTTTTTCAATACCATGAACCAAAAAACACTTAAAACCTATGGTATTCTTAGACGGGATCAAGTAACTATTATTCTGCTCAATATTGTGGGCTATTACCATGGTATTGACCCTTTTTGTGTTTGACCTTACTTTTCCATCCCATATGTGATTTTCCTCTTGTGAAAGTGCGCACATATGTATACACTCCTTTTATTTTGTGTACCTGCTTGTATATGCTACTTGGACTAGGTGAAACAACGTATACAACTTAAAACATTATTTTTCTTCAATTTCTTGATTCTGACCTGAACTCCCTTGTCCCATCATCCTATTCTTCTGTTCCATTACTCTGTTACCATTGAATAGACCTGTTACAATGTGATTTTTCATCATTATATCATTTATGAACTGATTCCTCTGAACTGTCCTGCATTTTGTCACATCTGTAAACAAAATTGCCATGCATTTTGTCACATCCTGATTATTTCTTTATCAAGTAGTCCATTCATCAAATAGGTTGTCTATTAAGGAAAACACTAACACAATCTTCATGTATCAAACCTTTAACCATTATTCTGTTCCATCATTCTGTCACCTTTGATATCTTTGTGTTCCATCATTCTGTCACCTCTGATATCTTTGTGTTTCAACATGTTGTCACCTATGATATATCCTGTAGATTCATCTAGTTAACATATACAAGTGAGTTGCCTTCAAGGACAACACATGTATCATAATGCAAACATCTTTTTCTCTGGAAATTCTTCTCGTAATCAAGCATCTATTTTCATAAACAACCATAATCCTAGAAGGCTTATTTCATCAATCGGTATTTATCTAATATGTCTCATTTCTTCTTGGAATATTGCAAGTGACTAGCCCTATAGTGGCTACATATCTTTAATTGGAATTTTAAAGATGAGTTTATTATTTTTGCATGTATATTAAAAGTAGCTATTCCTGTTGGGGCAAGAAGAAGAAAAGGGCCTCTTCCATTACTTTAAAAACTAGAAAGAGCTTCAAAAATGCAATGGATAAGGAAATACTTCCCAGTGCCCGCAGTGCCCTAAAGAATCATAAGAAGAGCTTCACGAATATCCAGCAAAGTGCATTAAAAGAATTTCAAAAGCAAGTCATTGCTTTTCCAAAAATGAATCTGCAGATGAAAATGTTCTGTTTGAAAGGTCAACAATATCACCCCTTGATGTTTCATTACTTATAAAATTAATAGCTTCTACTGCAACATCATCATAAATAGTTGTGCTTTCCCAGTCAAAGGATATATCAAAGTCCCTTTGACGAAGGGTGTGGGGATCAGAATCATTCACATCATTTGGTGGAACCAAGCGAGAGAAAATCTGCCATTCTTGAAAATTATCTTCAAGATTAATTTCTTGGTTAGAAAAATCACCATCTTCTTCATCTTCAATATTGTTGGCAATTGATGCATTTCGATCAACATCCCATGCTCGATATTGGAAATTCCTCCAATTCTCAATAATAATTTTTGCTGAAAGGCCAATTTTTGTAGAATGTCATGAAATGGCTTGTAAAAGAGAAATTTTGTCTAGAAAAAGGTTTCAAATTCATCTAAAGCCTCACCAGGAATAGAATAATACCATGGCCCAAACCCAAACAATAGCATGAAAATCTCTAGGCTTTGATGGATCTTGTTTATGCTTGCTATCAAATGTCCAAGATCTTGTTGTTTCTATCAAAGATGATGTTCAAGGAAAAAAGGTCTCTTCTGATAATTTTGAACAAAAGTATTCTTCGATGAACATTTCAAGCCATCCCTTGAGATTTTCCTAAAAACCTTTCTTCCAACATTTAAGGAAACAAATTTACAGCAACAAACCTTCTATATGCACATAAAGCATGATCCTCAGAGCCAATAGAATTTGAAATTCTAGTTAACATATGATGATAACTTTCAGACCTTTTTTCTTCTTTTGATGCATACTTAGCAATATATTTCAAGACAGCATAGTGAGAAAGCATTGGATGGCAATCAACATTTACATGCCACATTGTTAGAAGATCAATGTTATGTACATTATTTCTATCGTCATTTCTTGTTGGCTCATATTTTTTTCTTCCTTGATCATCTATGAACAATCTTGATTCATCACAAAGATCCAATGGAGCATTGTACCGACATGTCAGAATAGTGCCTTTTTTGCGCAAACAAGAATTTACACTATACTTTGTGTGCCTTTGGACACAGTGTAACAGTTCTTCATAATCATTATGAGGATTACAAGAGAAAATCTGACTAGTATTCAATAGACGAGGGTCATGATTGAGGCTTTGTGGAACCAATATGTTGCGATGATGTATGTCACATGGATTCCATGCACTTACATATTTGTCAAAGAATATTTTTGCATGTTGTACATCATAACCATTTGACCAATCAATTCTTTCCATGTTAGGAGCACCTTCCAACCATAGGAAACCATGGATATGTGCTTAACATCTATGTTGCCACTCATATATGAAGAAAATGAAGATATAGTTACTACAAACAATATAAATAGAATCATAATAAAAGTTGAGAAAGTATAGAACATAAATTCAACAACACAAACCTGTACCAGAAGTATTTAGCTTTAAGATACTTTTGGATAACTTCCTCTCGAAAAATATTTAATCTATGGTGCATAAATGTGGTAGCAATATGAGGGTACTAGATAACATTCTCATTTTTCATATGATGCTCATTTAAAGAATGAGAATGTGAATGTATGGGCATGAGGTTATGCAACTCTAGCCACTTTGCGTCAATTGCACTCAAAGTAAAAAAATAAAGATGGACATCCCAACTGAGTAATCATGTTAGTCATTTAGCTTGACACTTAGTCCAATATGCCCTTGTACCTCTCAAAGAAGAACCAAACCACATAAGATGCTCAACCAAATTATTACCTGGTCAATAAGATAGTTGGTGACGTAACTCTTCAATTGTTGTAGGTGAGTTATCATGTAAATGTTTCTTTACAAAAATTGCAACTGTTGTTTAGCTCCAATGCCACATTATCATGTTCAATAGGTAATATTGAAAGTGGGGATGGCTTCTAAATCTTTGATCATAGTACCTAAGAAGATGCCATGCATACTCATGAAGTTCAACACTACAAATACATGGTTGCAACCAATCAACATCACTAGTGGGGAACAACATTGGGAATTCCATATCTAATAACCCCTCTGTATTATATTCATTCACTACAGAGGTTCCAATACTGGGCCAATCCATGTCTTGAACATGCGAAGAAAAAACGTTTTCAAGAAATGCTCTAATTTCTTCCACTTCTCTTCGTTCATTTGGTAGGCCAGCAACAAAAGAAGAAGGATGAGAGGGAAAATGCTCAGCGGGAAACCCTTCATTATTAGTTGCATTGATCTCAGATTCTTCAATATCACAATCAACAAATTTAAGCCTAGAGGAGACTTTTGTTGATCTTTTGGGTAGAGCATTCACTGAATCATAGTCAATTACAACATCTCGATAATATTTATTATGTTGGATTTTGAAAAGAAATTCAGCCATCACTTGAGATCTTTTGACATAACATTCATAATATTTAGATTGAGCAACATGTCTCCTCACAATTAGAAAGTCAATATCTTCAACATGTCGGGGAAGACTTTGTACAATTGTAGAAATATCTTGAGGAAAGCTAATTGTATGACCATTATACTTATATTTCCCGCCTTGAGCATGTGTCACTTTCAAAATAGGATTCAAAATTAGCATTTCTTCAACTTGAGTAAGAACTCTTAAAATATGAGGTTTCTCACCAGGATCCATGTTATTATATCGACAAAAATGATGGGCTCCTCTTTCACTCTTACATTGTCCGCAAACAGGTCCTTCAGAATGTCTCAAAATCTCGATTCTGAGATATGATTCTTGGAAAATGTGGCACATTTGGACAATTGACAAACTATCTATCTTTTCTCGAAATCTTTTATGCACTGCAATCATGTTTTCATCAAAATGAATATGATCACTATTGGTCAAACCATGTTGAGAACCATTTGGAAGAGTAAAATTTCTTCTAAAATGTACTTCATCTTTAGGAAAATGAGATTCCCCTCCAAAATTTGAAGCATGTGGAATGGATCTATGATAGGTTCTTTCCAAATTTATGGTCTGAATTTTGCGAACCTAAGAGGATGTAAATTTCTGTTTGTCATAAAAGATTTTAAAATTTAATTTTCAACTAATTATAAATGAAAAAAATGAAAAAAGAATCAAATACATTCAAAATTAACATTTGTTTCTTGATGTGGATGAGGGTTATCACATGGTTTTTCTTTGCTTCTAACATCAGTGGATGGAACATTTTGGGAGTTAGTTTTTATGCCTATATTCAAATGAGTTGTTTCCTGTTTCAAAAAAATAAAATATGTTATAAAACTAAATGTCCAACAAATAAATATTCAAAAATGGAAAACAAATCAAATACATTGAACATCTACATTAGTTTTACAATTTGATGTTTTGGATTCTAGTTCTCCAACCTAATGAGATGAAATCATGTTTTCTCCATAAAAGGTTATAAATATAATGTCCAACCATCTATAAATGAAAAAATGAGAAAAATATCAAATGCACTCAACATTTAAATTTGGTAGGCGATGTGGATGAACACTATGAGATGGTTCCTCTTCACTTCTAACATCAGTAGATGGAACATCTACGAAGTTAATTTGTATGCCTCTATTGAAATGAGTTGTGTCATGTTCGAAGAAAATAAAATACACCATAAAATTCAATGTCCAACCAAATAGAAATTTAAAATATGGAAAGAAAATAAAAAACATTGAAAATTTACGTTAGTTTGGAAATTTGATCATCGAGGAGAATGCATAGGAAGGTCATGACATGCTTCATATTCACTTCTCAAATTAGTAGATGGAACAATTTGGGAATTAATTTCTAGAACTCTATTAAAATGAGTTGTATCCTATTCCAAGAGAAGAAAATAACTTATAATTTTAGTAAAAAAAAGTTTGTAAATAGAGGAATGTAATAAAACAACCACTATTGCAGCAAAAATCAAAATATCATTGTGTTACCTCCATTGTTCCACGCGAAATACTATCAAGGATGACTGATTCTCTTGGTGGGACCACATTACTTTGAGAAGCAGAATTGGAAGATCTCATGTTTCGAGAAACTGAATCTAGACTGTCAAGCAAATGGCCAATTAAACTATCATCCAAATCATCACACACAATGTCATCATTACCTCCACCATGGATGTTTTGCAACCTTTGGCCTTGGTTGAAACATGCAATTGGACACACGGAAGGGTTAGGGTGGAAATTTTCATCCATGTTATCGATATGATGTTCTTCCCGATTGCAAGATGTTTCCCCAATGTTATGAACATTTTCAGGAGAGCATCGAACAACAAAATTATGTTGACGAGGAGCATATTCTGATAATGAACTATTAACAAGAAATCTTCTTTCCATTATATCATCCATAGTACGATACTTACAAGGGATTACAAAATCATTTTCAAGAGTGCGTTCACTTGTTCTTCTATGATATGTAGCTCCTATGCTCATTTATGGCATCCTTATTTTGTTGATACCATAAAGGACGACTTTCATTAGACCTGTCACATGATGCTGGTCACAAATTTCGTTTTCTTGTATGCTTGCTTGTGCCTTCAGATGACATGTCTACAATGAATAATAAAATATTTATTATGGAACCATAAACATGGAACATAGCAAATATCTAATATAAACAAACACAAAAGAATGAAAAAGGGACAAGTTTTTTTTTGAAATCGTAAAAAAAAATAAAAAGTGTATATGTTATTTTTTCCAACCATATAAACTTATCAAAATGTGAAGAATCAACATTATCAAGAAATCCTCTAATTTCTTCCACTTCTCTTCGTTCATTTGGTAGGCAAGCAAAAAAAGAAGAAAGATGAGAGGGAAAACGCTCAGCAGGAAACCCTTCATTATTAGTTGCATTGATCTCAAATTCTTCAATATCACAATCAACAAATTTAAGCCTCGAGGAGACATTTGTTGATCTTTCGAGCAGAGCATTCACTAAATCATAGTCAGTTACAACATCTTGATAATATTGATCATGTTGGATTTTGAAAAGTAATGCAGCCATCACTCGAGATCTTTTTACATAACATTCATATATTTAGATTGAGCGGCATGTCTCCTCAAAATTATGAAGTCAATATCTTCAACATGCTGGGAAGACTTTGTACAATTGTAAAAATATCTTGAGGAAAGCTAATTGTATGACCACTATACTTATATTTCCCCCCTCATACCTCAATTCTCAACCTACATGCACCCATTATTATTGTTTAATTATTATTTTGGTGATGAGTGCTTCAATTCTCAACTTACATGCACCCATTATTATTGTTTAATTATTACTTAGAGAATATTTTTGTGTATCTTTTTTCATCGTTGTTCAATAAAGCTTCAATTATTTTGTTCTTACATAGCACTATATCATCGTGATTTGGAAAAAAAAGTATAATAAAATATGCACAACAACTTATATATGCACAACCATTTATATTTTAATAAAACATCTTTAGAGAATCTGAATAATGAGCATCTTAAGAAATTCTTCACCGGAAATGAAACGCAAAAAGAGTTGTCAACCAAATGGTACTTCATTTTGACACGTCTAGAGTTCGAGGACCACTGTAAGGTCCTAGGGTGTGCGACACGTTTGGGTGTCGGACAGACCGGGCGCGGGCGCGGGTGTGCGACGATCCGGAGCGCACGATGGGTGTGGGTGCGGGTGAACGGCGAGTTGAGGCACATGACGGGCGCAGGCGCGGGTGAACGACAACGTGAGGCACACGACGGGTGCAAGTGGGTGGACAGACGAGTTGAGGCACACGACGGATGCACGCGGGTAAACAGGCGAGTTGGAGCACACGCGGGTGAAGCGACAAACTTGCGACGAAACAAATGAAGTGTGATGGAGTTATATGAACCTTTGGAGCGTTGAACGATGTGGGGAGGCTGACTTGAAATAAGGAGCAAACCGACACACGTTTGAGCATTCAAGGGGTGTGTACATGGCGTTGGGTTGTCGGCTGGGCAAGCCCCACCCCCACTTACGTTGGATATAAATATGTGATGTGTTGAAGCATTCGAAGGCATTCAATTGAACTTGATACATCTTCACATAAGGAGCTAAGTGCGCAGAAACAAGGAGTGGTAAGGCGCATATCTCATGCGCTCTTCTTGGTTAGCAGCATGGTTTTGGAGAACGCACTTGAGTTGGGTGAAGGTTTTGGGCAAGGTGTGCCCAGTGATCGGTTGAGGCGTGCACGACGATCGTGCAAGTGCCCATTTGTGCCAAGTCTTGGCATGGGTGTCTTGTGGCTCGGGTGAGCGCCCGCCCATTGTGCAAGTGTGCATGAAGGTGAACGAAGGTTTGCCTTGATTGTAAAATTGACTGAGTGTAAATTTGGGGTTTCCCAAGATTTAGATTTTAAAAGTGAAGATTATATAATATATTGATTCGGGCAGGCTCATATTGCAGGGAGTTGCCCCTGCTTTTATACTGTTGTCCATTTCTCTTGTATAATGTTGTTGGTAATGAATGTGTATGGGTGTTCATTGGTATAAAGGCTAAACATAATAATACTTGGTTGCGAAACATAAACTAAGTAGGAGAAAGTGAATTAGGAGTAGTCCACGAACATAATTATTGGTGAAAAGAAAGTGTTCGGTGGTGCTGCACCTCGCTAAGATCGGTTGGAAGACTACTGCCGGCTTGGGGGCGTGACAGTTGGTATCAGAATTTGGTTGTAGCTGGTGTTAGAGTAGGGTTTCTCGTGACGAAGTGCAGGTGTGGGTACACTTGGAAGCTTGACAGCTGATGACAGTGGAAGCAGGTACTTGCAGGTGAAGGAAGCTAGTTTCACATACAAGTGGAACAAGGGCTGGTTCATGGTTGCAGGGAACTTGGTGAAGCTGGTGAATGGTGAAATAGGTTTAGCAGAGGTGAAGCATCGTGCTTGGACCAAGCTAAACGACAAGGCATGGCAGGTTTGGAAGAATGCGAAGGGAAGCTCTTGCTTACCTTATACAGGTTGAAGCGGATGAAAGAAGAGAATCCCCGGATTCGAGAGGAACTTGAAGTCTTGGAAAAGAATGTTGAAGGTGAACTTCTTCAACTTGGTTGGACAATGGAGCAAGATGAAGTTGCAGATTGTGCTATCAAGGAAAAGGAAGCCGTGATGATTGAGAATGTTGCCGATGTGACAACGATGGAGGATGAACTTGAGGATGATCAAGTTGGACTAGGATCGTGCAGTTTGCAGACATGGATGGATGAGAATACTCATATGGAGAAGCCTCATGATGATGATGTAAGTATTATTGATATTGGTGTTTCACTTGAGCATTTGGTAGATGGATCGTATGCAGGGAAGGGCAAAATCAGTTTGCCAACGCTAGGGAGCATCTTACCATGGATGACTATGATGAAACCTTGTATGGAGAAGCATGGATTGTTGATTGTTGCAGGACTTGTTGGGGTTGTTTGTGACCTTATGGTATAAGGTGCAAAGGCCCGTGACAAGGGAGGAACATGATGATTGTTGTGGAGGAATGGGTCATGCTTTAGCCACATGGAGAATTGGCTAAGTGCCTGGCATGACTCATGGACAGATTGGAGGGCACACACTTGAGGTACGATGATGCTTAGGTGGACTTCTCATGGCCGAGACCAAGAGATAGACTTGGTGGAACCTTTAGTGGAGGAGCCATGATGAAAGGGACTCGTGATGTGATGATGATATGGTTGGGTGACCGAGTTCACTAGACTGAAGATTGCAGACTTGGATGAGGATGACTGATTGTTGTGATGGATCTACTTGGTTGGACTACATGGGCAACTTAGTCATGGACATCAGGTTGGAGACATGGAGCATGGCAGTCTTATGCAAGAGCACTTGTAGAGGTGTCACTTATGGGCATCCAACAAGGAGTGCCAAGGCAGGGATGTTGTGCAGATGGATTTGCTGATGTGACATGGAGATGTTTTACTTATGAGTCGATGGAGAGGTTGTGCACTCTTGTAGAACAAGGCCATGGACTTGGATGGAGTTGTGAGCAGACTATGGAGCATCCCTATTACATGGAGAGCTGAGGCATCTTGCAGAGACCTTTGGGCTAAGACTTGCATGCTTGCTAGGATGTTGGTTGGGGATGACTTATGGAGCTCATGATGACATGAGATTGTTGTGACTTTTGGGGACTTCATATATGGTGGACTTGGGGACACTTTGGAGCAATGGAGTTACAATGATGATGATTCCTTGGTGGCAACACTTGGGGCATGGGTTGAGCCGAGACTCAGCCACCTTTTGACATGGGAGCTGATTGATCTATGATCATGGACAACACATGGATAGATGAGACAGGTGCATACTTGTTTCTATGGCAGACTTGAGGGATGGCACATTGCGGATATGATGGAAGTTGCTTCATGGACTTGGATGTGGCACATCGAGAGTTGGAGATTGATGAGATGATCTCTTCATATGGAGGAGATACACATATGGATGATGTTGGGATAGATGTGGCTGATTTCATTCAACACATTGACACTAAACATCATGGACAACATGTTGCAGATGAGATGAGGACTACTTCATGGACCTGAGCATGGCTTACACTTATATGGAGATGGATTCTTGATCAAGTTGAGGATGTGACATGATGTTCTGAGAAACAACTGGTGATGGCATGAGGATGTACATTCTCATGGTTTGGGCGTGACGGTTGGATTAGCTACCCAACTAGTTCAGACATGGGGGTTAACAGTGTGCAGAGATGTGTTAGCATTGTGTTGGAGTATCATGGCAGCAGTTCACATGATGACACATGATGAGGTCGACACGAGATGTTGCAATGGACATGTAGCTTGGATGGAGGGACCAGCCTTCCATGGTGGGGAGCAGCATGTGGAGATTGTGACAGGGTGGTCGATGATCATGGATTGAGAAGATATCTGATGTATGACATACCGATGAGGTGTATACCTTGGTATGGTGAGCTTGGTGACGGAAAGTTGCTGAGGCAAGACATGGTGGAGACGGAGCTCTACATATGTTGCAGGGATGTTTGCAGTATGTGGAGGAGTTGACATCATGGATATTGATGATCTTGGTGGATGGCTACCAGAATGATATGTTGTCGAGGACGACAACGATTTCAGGTGGAGGAAGATGTAAGGTCCTCAGGTGTGCGACGCATTTGGGTGTCGGACGGACCGGGCGCGGGCGCGGGTGTGCGACGAGCCAGAGTGCACGGGCAATTGTGCGACGAGCGCGCGGGTGTGCGACGAGCCAGAGCGCACGACGGGCGCGGGTGCAGGTGAACGGCGAGTTGAGGCACACGATGGGCATGGGCGTGGGTGAACGGCGAGCTGAGGCACATGACGGTCACACGCGGGTGGACAGACGAACTGAGGCACACGATGGGCGTGCGTGGGTAAACAGGTGAGTTGGACCACACGCGGGTGAAGCGACAAACTTGCGACGAAACAAATGAAGTGCGATGGAGTTATATGAACCTTTTGAGTGTTGAACAATGTGGGGAGGCCAACTTGAAATAAGGAGCAAACCGACACACATTTGGGCATTCAAGGGGTGTGTACATGGCGTTGGGTGGTCAGCTGGGCAAGCCCCACCCCCACTTACGTTGGATATAAATATGTGATGCGTTGAAGCTTTCGAAGACATTCAATCGAGCTTGATACATCTTCGCATAAGGAGCTAAGTTCGCAGATCTAAGTGCGCAGAAAGAAGGAGTGGTAAGGCGCATATCTCATGCGCTCTTCTTGGTTAGCCGGACGGTTTTGGAGAACGCACTTGAGTTGGGTGAAGGTGTTGGGCAAGGTGTGCCCGGTGATCGGTTGAGGCGTGCACGACGATCGTGCAAGTGCCCGTTTGTGCCAAGTCTTGGCATGGGTGTCTTGGTGGCTCGGGTGAGCGCCCGCCCATTGTGCAAGTGTGCATGAAGGTGAACGGAGGTTTGCCTTGATTGTAAAATTGACTAAGTGTAAATTTGTGGTTTCCCAAGATTTAGCTTGTAAAAGTGAAGATTATATAATATATTGATTCGGGTAGGTTCATATTATAGGGAGTTGCCCCTCCCTTTATACTGTTGTGCATTTCTCTTGTATAATGCTGTTGGTAATGAATGTGTATGGATGTTCATTGGTATAAAGGCTAAACATAATAATACTTGGTTGCGAAACACAAACTAAGTAGGAGAAAGTGAATTAGGCGTAGTCCACGAACATAAGTATTGGTGAAAAGAAAGTGTTCGGTGGTGCCGCACCTCGCTAAGAGCGGTTGGAAGACTACCGCCGGCTTAGGGACGTGACAACCACCCTCCCAATTCACATTAAATGCTAATTAATTCATGTGAATGATACCCCACGTCTTTTTATATAAGTCGAAATTTTTATGACCATATGTATTCAATATTAATCTCGGATATGTTCGATCGTATACTACTAATCATGACAGGGAGGTGTTTCTTTCTCATGTATGAAATTGTTATTGCCTTTAATACATTAATATGCTCGCAAATGTACGGAAAGTGCAGAGAAACGCTGAAAGTTCAAAAAGAAAAAGTTGAACATAATACATCATGAAACCACATCGGGTATTGAAAAGGCTTCTAAAGGCAATGTGATTTCAGCTTCTTGAGAAATGAATTACCATGGAATTTGTACATTATGATGCTAGAGATGTTATTTCTCAAGATGTGCTAGAATAAAACGAAGTGAGAGATCATACAGACCTCAAAACTTTTCCTAAGGGTGAGGCCAAAGGGCAGACCACACTCCACAAACACTTCTTCTAAAACGACCATTGGGTACGATGATATGTTTTAAAACCTTCTCGGGTCCAAATAGAAAACCCTCACGAGGTCCCATATACGATGCTCCCCTTTACGACGATTTTTTTTTTTTGGGGGCGTACAAGGCATGAAGAGCTCATCCATGACAGTCACATATGATGACATGTTAAGCATTTTAAAATCACATACGATGACGTGTTAAGCATGTGCAGTCAAGCAAGACAACAAGATTCAAATTCTTTCCACACATAAGTTTATTACTTGACGAAGGAGAATGAAAAGAAGATATTTTGATTAGCTGCAATGAAAAGTGCTTTTACACCAAAAACCTATAGAAATGAAATGGCTTTTCATGATGTCCACTAGAGCTTGCAGTCTAAGGGACCACCTACTATCGTTTAATCTGTATTCAGATTTTTTCCTAGGTTGATTCTACTGTTATGGATTTTGAGTAGGAAATTCTATGTTTTGTGAAGCCTTGTCTTGTTAAAAATCTCAGCCCACTTTTAGGTATTCAGATTTTTTCCTAGGTTGATTCTACTGTTATGGATCTTGAGTAGGAAATTCTATTTTTTGTGAAGCCTTGTCTTGTCAAAAATCTTAGCCCACCTTTAGGTTTCTATCAAACTGATGACAGATAACTTCATACACTGCACACTCTTTGATAAAATGTCATTCTATTTCTACCACCCCTTTATTGTAAAAAATGCAAGTTGGTTCTTCCCAATCTTCTTTTAGGGACCACCCATCTACGAGTTTCACATCTTAGACGATGGAAGCGATGATGGAAGCTAACCCTCAACTGAACAATTAAATTTTAATTGTTCTCTTAACTGAGCGACTCAAATACTCTTGAGTCTTTATCATCATGTTTCCACGTTATGTTAAATTCTTTGACATAACATGCTTTCTTTTTGCCTAAGAGAATGGTTACTGTAAAACCTATAATTTGGAATGATTGCAAATCTACCCATTTGTCTGCTCGGAACGAGTTCTGTTTGGCCACGTCATCTTAAAATTTACCGTAAGAAACGTTGTTATGTAAATCCTGTTAAGCCACGTCATCTCAGACATTACAATAATCGTTATGGAATTCAAAGCATGGTTCATACATGTACCAGGTATTGGATTCAGACCATTGGACCAGAACGCAG
The DNA here is from genome assembly GCA_031772625.1 of Pinus tabuliformis. Classification (NCBI taxonomy): domain Eukaryota; kingdom Viridiplantae; phylum Streptophyta; class Pinopsida; order Pinales; family Pinaceae; genus Pinus; species Pinus tabuliformis. Next base: position 708,415,040 of record CM062815.1, read on the forward strand.
GCTATGTCACGTCGTTTCTTGAATTCTTTAGGGCTGAATCGATCGTCAGATCCGTGAACGTGAACAACGCGGCGAGCGGAAGAGAGTATCGAAGTAAAAATCATTTATGTTTAGTCAAAGAAGTGGTAATCGCAAACGAAGGACGCGAGATCAAAGTCGGGCGTCGTTTCCCTTACGGGGTTCTCTACGGGTATTGACTTTCATCGATTCATACTTTCATTTTTTCGTATACGAAAAATCATGGTTTGAACTATTCAACCGAGAGATGTGGGTATACTATTTATATCTCTGCGGGCATTTCATGGGTCGTACTGTGCAAAAGCGGGCCTATATGTAGAATTAAATATATTTTCTGTGTTTCAGTTGTGATATTAGAATCGTGAATTTCCCTTTGAATAGAATTGATTACCTGGGCTCCTGAGACTCGAACCTGTGACTTTGTGTTCAGTGTTTGCCTGTCTCTGACTTGCATAGCAGATCGGCAGGTGGAAAACTGAATAAATCCACAATCTGATTGCGCAATGGTAATTTAGAGAATTCTTGTGGGTGTTCTTGATTTGAACGCATCCAAGTGTGTGCAGGCCAGGGAGAGGCATTTATTGTGTAAATTATTGGTGGTGTTCATAATTTGTGTTGTCAACATCGTTTTGAGTTGTTTCCGGGACTCTCGAATTTTACAAAAGCTGCTAATTTTAAAGGGTTCAGTGCATCAAGACTGAAGCATAGTAGGGTTTTCGAACCTAAAATGTCAGGGTTTGTGAAATCTACTGCACAAGAGGGAAACGTGAATCATCCACGGAGATTGCTCGCAGCTGCAAGCACATTGGATGGGAAGTGACCCTCCTCGCTCACATCCCGCAGTACCTCACGAGGTCGTGGTATCTCCGGAAAATCAATGCCCAGGAAGACCCCTCCAACAAGCCCACCAGGGAAAAATCCAGACAACCCCTTAGGGAAAGGCCCTCCAATCTGGAATTACGTAGAGCCGCCAAAGAAACAACGAAAAATCCGCCAAAGGAAAAAGAAGAAACCAACCACGTGTCAAATTTGAATAGTGGGAGGAGGACGAAATTTAAGTTCATTGATTCGCCGCAGTGAACCGTGTCTGCACAGCAAGAGAGAGAACGCGTTTGGCCTAAATATATTAATTAAAACACGTTAAAATATAAATTGATTAATAAAATTATACATTTATCTATTAATTTATGAAAATGGTTATTAAAATCTTACTGTGTTTCAATATATTATTTAAAACATTTATTAAAAGACTTATAAATCTAAGGAATTAATATTATAAATTTAAGAAAGAAATTATGTTGATTATGTTAGGGTTTAAAATATTGATATATTAATATATGTTTGAGTATTTTTAACATGTGTATAATAGTCAAGAATATTCAATATGATTACCATGGAAAGTATATTTAGTTTAACAATTATGCCTATTTATAAGTGACCTATAATGAAGCATAGTTGATGGCTATGGTAGATTATGGAAGCTTATAATAGATAGCTAAGGTTAACAATATTAATATTTGTGTTTACAATATTAATCTTAGGGTTTATAATATTGTGTTTTATAATGTTAAGGTGTTGTGTTAGGATTTAATATTATGACATTGGAATAGTACAAAAATCTATCCAAAATTGCATTGCGACAAACATTAGAATATTGGATAAATTTCTTGCATTTATAATCCCTTAGGTTTATAATATTAATCCATTGGGTTTATTAATATTTTGAGTTTATAATATTATTATTCCCTTGTGACAAACGTCGTATCGTGATAATGTCCAACATTGCATTGTGACAAACATTGTTATAATATGATAATCAATCTCACAATTATTGTCGCAATGTTACATTACATTGCAATTTATTCAATGTCACATTGTTATATTATCAAACTGAGGTTTTAATTAGGTTTATAATATTATGAATATTTAATATTGGGTTTATAATATTAAGGTTTAATATTCGATTTATAGTTTATAATATTAGGGTTTAATATTATGGTTTATAATATTAATCCTATGCTTTATGCTATTAAAGAATATGACAATCATAGTTATAATGTTTATAATCCCTTGGGTTTATTAATCGATTGGGTTTATAATATTAATCACCTGAGTTTATAATATTAATATTCCCTTAGGTTTATTAATTCTTTGGATTTATGATATTAATCTTAAGGGTTTATAATATTAATCTCTTGTGTTTTTAATATTAATCTCTTGAATTTATAATATTAAAGATCCCTTAGATTTATAATATTAATTATATCACCAATATTACCATATTATTAAAATATAATAATAATTATTTTAAATTAATTTTTTATTTTTTTTATTATTATTATAATTATAATTATAATATAGTAGTAATAATATATAAAATAACATTTATTTTTATAATATTGTTATTATAAATATATATTTATTAATATTAAATTTATAATATTGATGCTTATCCAATCAATGTCTATCAACTATATTTATTAAAATAATTATGTTAATAAAATATAAATTATTAAATAATATTATAATATATAAAAAAACTTGTCAACCCAATTACTTTGTCACAAACTCTCCTCTAATAAAAACAAAGAATGAATATGCATGTTTAGTTAGTTTTAATTAAAAGTATTGTAAAATACCAATCATCTTAAAAATATTTCTCTTAATCTCAGTTATAAATAAAATATTTCCATGTCCACATTATCTAATATAATCTCATATCAACTTTTAAAAGATATAAAGAAACTACGAGTAAAACATTGTGTGAGTAAGATGTTTAAACCTTATACTTAAAAAAGAAAATTCTACCAAGGATTTAAATAAATTATTTTAAGATTTATCTTAACTAATATATGTTGATTCATAAACATCTATATATATATATATATATATGTTAACAAACAAAAATTTGAATGTTGTATATAATAAAATATTGAATGTCCAAAGAAAAAAAATGTTTGGAAGTTAAAAAACAAAATAAAAAATATTAAGTAATTCAAAGAATAAGAGGGAGATGTATAATTCATTTATTTTTTAATACAAATTTAATATGTCACATTTAAAATTATTCATGTTAATAAAAAAATTCAATGTGGGTCATCATTTTTTTTTTTTATATGCATGATTAAGTAATGTTGACTTAAAAATTATATTAATAATGAAAAATTTATTTTAATGCGTACAATGTAGTTCACAAATAAAATATGTCAATGCATATGTTATGTAAAATATTTTAATGTAAATTTTATATATAGTATATCTTGTTTGAAAAAAGTTATGTATACATCATATAAATCAATTGAAAAAAAAAAAAAAATTATTGAAGTAGTTTCATTATTTTACATTTTGATCATTTTTTAGGTATATTTTTTTTGTCAATTTTCCCTAAAATCCAAAAAATATTTTTTGGACTTACAAGTTTAAGTTATGTACTCTATATAACATTTAAAAATTCAATTTAAATAATGAAAAAATACACATTGGTTGTAGAGTGAGATAACCATTATAGATTCATTGGGATCTATCAAGAAATCAGAGAAATACAATTGGTTTTTCAAAATTTCCACAAGATTACAACTCAAGAGATTTGATCGCTATTGACACATGCTAAATTTGTGCTTAAGATAGATTTATACTGGTTAAAATAACATTTGAATAAATAATATATTTAATAAAAAGCATAACACTCTTTTCATTACTTTTCAATCCTCCTCTATACGCCCTTATGAATAAATTTCCTATATACACAAAGTAGATGAGATATGCCAAATTGTACACATATATACACAAAGTATATGAGATATGCCCAAGTCTACCCATAGCTACTAATTAATCATAACAAATGAATGGGTGTAATACACACTTTCAAGTTACATAACCATACAAAAGAAAGAATGCAAATGTAGAAATGAAAAACAATATGAGAAGAAAATAATAACTTAATTAAAATAAAAAGATAAAAATAGTATAGTAGAAAATATTTAGAAATATGAAATAAAAAATGATGTTTTTTTTTCATCTCGTAACCTTAATTCTCTTTATTTATTCATATACTTTCGTTCTCAAAGGTTTTTTTAATCTCAAAGGTTTTTTTTAATAGAGAAAGGAGGATTCGCAATGAGACATTAGTTTCATTGTAATCAGATATTACTAGAATAAGAGCATTCAGCCATTAAAGAATGTTAATGTTCCTATTTGGGATTCGAAGGTAGAATTTATGAATTCATTGTGATTGATCAATGTGTTTATTATTCATATAATCTCTTATATATGTTTTATGTAATACTCTTATTTTTGGGAACCTATTTCAAATCATTAGTTTATGTTGATTCATTGCACCTCTATTTCAGATTATCAGACAGATCAATTATCAGAGTAGTCGATGACATGATTGACTAGACAATCAATGGATCAACTCATAGAGTAGTTGACTAAATGCTAAAGTAGATAATTAATGGTTCGACTCATCAAATAGTCAATCAACTGGTCAATGATATGTCCAAATAGATGGGAAAGTCAATTGGGATAGTAAACTAGCCAAAAAAATAATGTATATTTATCAGAATCAGTTACAATCATGGACCATTACTTCTGGACTCCATCCTCCCTAATTTAAGGAATTTCATTAGGTCCAAAGAAGTATAAATGAAGAACCCATGGGTTGATTCAATATAACTCATAATGAACTACTTTATCATGCATTACGATTTTTTGATCATAATAATCTATACTTAACAATTGTAACATTGTCTTTGCACACCACCCATAATCTTGAAATGCATTTAAGTTTTTTTTTTTTTGAATAAATTATGTCATTCTATAGGTTATTCCTAATTCCTTAACATGGTATCTAAGATGATGGCTCTAATATATCCCTTTTTTCCCCAAATATTTTTGAGCCTGACTTATAGTGATTAGCTCTAGGATATTGATTTCTTAGTTGTCACATGATGGAGACCAAATTTGTAAATCATCTAAACATGGTCTAGGATTGATATTTTTATTATGAGTGGGCTCAATTATGTTATGTGGCATCTGATATGGAGGATTTATTGAAAAGTAAAGATATCTAGTAGTACACCATAACCATGATTCTATATCGAAAGGATGACGAAGAAAAGTTCCTTATCAATAGAAAGAAAGATGATGCCATTAGCGTCATTTTCATGTACATTTCTGAAGACATTTTTTTTCATGCAAGTAGGATAAAATTTCCTTGTGAAGTCTACAAGGAGTTGATGATGCTATTTTCTAAAGTTGATGAAAACAATTTTTTACAAATAGATAAAGAGAGTTGACATCTCTTAATCCCCATTCCTTTGACAGGATTAAGGACTATGTTAGTCTAATTTATGGGCATAAATTAGGACATGATAATTTAATCAATCCAAGTATTTGTAAATTTAGAAGCACATGACTATATGTAGATAATTATAGCTAGACTTGTAGTCACATTAAGAATTTTAGAAAATGATTTATTGTCTTAAATATTAGAGCTTAGTTGATTAAGTGAACTAGTAGGAAAATTAAAAGCTCTAAATTAGAAAAAAATGATGAAAGCATAAAAAAAACCTATGGTTTAACAAATCAATAACTAAAAGAAACTAATCACACTCCTTAAAGCCATACTTCTTAAAAATAAAGGTGCATTGTTTGCTTAAAATATTTTTGGAACACCAAGCATGCATTAACGTCCCACAAGTTGTAGTTTCATTGAATTCAAGTGCCTAAAATGGTTGATTCCTATGTCTTGTATTTTCCTAACTTTGTTCATCTCAAGTATTAAAGTAAAGGAAACATCTTAAAATGGAAAGAATGCTTGAGTAGGTCTTGTTTGGTGGGCTTGTATGCATTAGGACCTTTTCGAAATAGATGGGAACTACCTATATTTTATCTCACCCATCAATAAGCTTGTTTCTCAATACATTTACTAATATATGGAAAGAGAAACCCATAATTCTTTGATTTAAGACTAGTTTGATAAAATATGCATGGACTATGGCCTTTTCCAACAGATGAACACTCTTAGTCTTTTACTTATCCCATCAATAAGCCTACCTTCAAGGCCATTAAAATAATATATGATAAAAGAAATCATTTTGTTCCTGGCCTTTTCCAACGGATGAACACTCCTAGTCTTTTACTTATCCCATCCATAAGCCTACCTTCAAGGCCATTAAAATAATATATGATAAAATAAATCATTTTGTTCATGAAAATTAGAAAAGCTAATATCTAATAAATATAAAAAATTGATAACTTAAAATAGAGAATTGTGCAAAAATGTAGACAAGACAAAGAATGAAAATGATCATATGGACAAGTTTCTTGAAATTTCACAAAAGTAAAAGGTTTTCTTGAATACATATTTATAAGAATAAAATAAAAACGCATGAAAATATGTGATAATATTGATATTTGTGGATAATGAATGGAAACAAGTGCATACATTAGGATAGTGGGGGCACTCGATACTTTGGATTGCACACTAAAGACTGCCAACTAATGAAAACTCACAAAAGATGCATGTATTACTGATAAACAAGCTGAAATTCAAGTTTCCATAATGAACTTTCTAGGAACTAAGATTACGATACAAATTTTAAAAGAGACCTTGAATTAAAAAATTAGTAAGCTTCATTATTTCCTTTTATAAAAAAGTTTTGAAACCAACTACTAAATTCCCTCTCTGCGACTAACAATAAATTATTATAGGATTTCTTCATAATTAACTTGAACTGCCTTATGGCTCCCATTATGGAAGAAACCACATTTTATCAAATATGGGTGGATTCATTCAGCAAACCTACATTTTAGTAGCCATAGTGGTCGCATTGACTAAGCATTTACTATCCTTCTACGTGTGGTTTTTCACTGAACTAAGGGGTATTTTTCCTCTCAGGATCATACGCAAAATAATGCATGTCTTCGTTTTATCTTAGCTAGCCTACAAGTATTAAAACGAATGAGCATTTACAAGAACTAATAATGTCCAGTAAAAAGATCGTAAATTATTTTTACAATGGAAACAATTTCATGAAATTATAAAAATTAAAAGAGATGGAAAAAATACCATAAGGAAAATTTTATGGTCAAATATGTTCAAAAAGTGACAAAATTGACATAAAATATATTTATGTTATTTAAAGAGATTCAATTTTTTCTTTATGCTGTTTAGAATTCTATGTGGTTGGTTTTGGATGATAACGTTGATAATCATCATGTACAGATGGTGTTGGTAGTGGTGAAGAATTAAAGGGAGTGAAGGCTAGAAAATGTTTAGTGCTAGTGTCAAGAGGAACTGATGTCAACAAATTGTCTATGTCCTCTTATTACCTAGTCTTCGAAAAACCCCCACTATCCTTCAAATGGTTGTTAGGTCTACCATAAAACTAGGAGTGGTGGAAAATATTTTCATTTCCATAGATTCATGGGAATATCTAGTTGACTTCATGATTATTCAATGTAATGTTAATTTGGAGGCTATCAATTAATCCTAAGAAGACTTTGGCTAGCCATAGTAGATTGCTATATCATTTGTATGTCTGGGGATATGATGATTTGCCATGGAAATTCTACTAAGAAGCATATTATTTATCCTCCCGCTAAACCATCCTTAGACCATAACAACGCTATTTTGTTTGAAGATAGTGATGAAGAATCTACCCAACCTCTCTTAACCCTTGACATAGTCCCAACTTTTATATAATAAATTAAGGATGATCTAATTTGTACCTTTATAACATATCCCCATATCAGCTACAATTCACCACTAAGTCAAGTTTTATGGAAACAATCTCAAGAAACATGTTCACCCATTGAGCCAGTGCACCAACTAGATACAATAGCTCCACATAATCTTGTTATAGAAATAAAATTAAATATATTGACATTTATCCTATATTTTTTTAAATTAATGCCCAGATGCAACCGTCCCAACAAAAGAAACTTATAGAAATTCTTATGAAAAATAAAGGCACCTTTTATAGTAATTATACCAACATGAAGGAAATTCCTCCTAATTTGTTTACACATCATATTTACATAGAGTATTTTAAACCGATTAGGAAATCCTAGAGGAGGATGACTCTAGAATTCAAGGTCATAGTCAATAAGCAATTACAAGATTTATTGAACGGAAATTTTATTTATCCCATCTCTAGTAGTAAATGGGTCTCACCTCTAGTCATTGTGCCTAAAAATAATTGAAAATGGTGAATGTGCATTCATTACCAGGAACTAAATAATGTCACTCTACAATATTATTTTCCATTTCCTTTCATTGATCAAGTCCTAGATACCTTAGAGGGAAGAAATCATTTTCTTTTCTTGATGGATTCAATGGCTACAATAAAATCCAACTAGCCCCTGAATATCAAGAGAAAACGACCTTTACTTATACATTGGGAAATTATGCATATCAAGTACTCTTGTTTTGTTTATATAATTCTCTAGCAACCATCCAACAAGTTGTCCTTGGAATATTTTTTAACATGACCAATGACTATCTCGAAATTTATATGGATGACTTTATGATATATGGGGAAACTTTTGAAGAAGCCTTGAGGAATCTTGAGAATGTATTAATTCGATGTTAAGAGACAACCTTTTTCTTAGTAATGAAAAATTTCAAATGCTTCTCACTAAGGGAATTGTCTTAAGTAACCATATCTCTCTTAAAAGGATTAGGGGGTGTCCCACTAAAAGAGAGGTAGTTCTTTAATTATCAACCTCAACTATACAGAATGATGTTTGTAACTTTGTAGGATATGCACTATATTATAAAAGATTTATAGAAACTTTTACAAAAATAACTTCTCCATTACTCCATATCCTAAAAAATGATGCATACTTTTATTGGATTAATTAATGTTAGAAGGAATTTGATACCCTCAATGAAAAATTATCCAATGCTCCCATTTTGTGAGGCCCTAAATGGTCCCTACCTTTTCGTATTCATTTTGATGCCTTGGATACAACCATGGGGTTGTATTAGGATAAAACAAGGAATAAAAACCATACACCATTTATTATATCAGGAAGAACCTAACCCTAACCGAATTGAATTATACTATAACTAAAATGGAATTCCTTTTCATGGTTTCCATAAATAAATTTTGTCATTATATTATTGGATATCTTGAATTTATACACATTGATCACTTTTCCATTCAATACTGCATCAATAAACCTATTACTCATGGTAGAGTGACCAGATGGCTTCTTCTTCTGTAAGAATTTGATATTACTATCCATGATAAGTTAGGAAAGGAAAATTTCATTGTTGATTTTGTATGATAGATTCATAAAAAAATGAATATATTCCTACAAAAGATTTTTTTCCCTATGAATATTTATCTTCTTTATTTACTAACACACCCTAGTTTGAAGATATTGCTACATACATCGTTACATGGAATCTACCCTAACATTCATCACCCAAAGAATGAAAAAAGGTTGTAATAAATAGTTCTTTGTACTCATGGATTGATGGGTACCTATTTCGAACTAGGTCCGATCATGTTTTCATGTGATGTGTTCAAGAAGATGAAATTTACGACCTCCTCAAAGCATGTCATGAAAAAATTTGTGGGGCGCACTTTGCTGATAAAATAACCCTAAACAAAGTTTTACAACAATGATATTACTGGAAAATTAACTTCAAATATCTTAAGAAATATGTTAGAAGCTATGAAACATGTCAATAAATGGGAAAACCAACACAATCTAACAAAATTACAATGCAACGCCCTTTGAAAAGTTGGTGCTCAACTTTTTCAGGCTGACTAACCCACCATCAAAACATAAGGCATACATTTTGGTGTGTATCAACTATGTAACCAAGTGGGTTGAGGTGAAATACCTACCTAAGGAAAAAAAGTAGGTAGTGGTTGATTACTTTTATGAAGAAATATTTTTTCATTTTGGAATTCCTTCGGAGATTGTTATAGATCAATGGATTTGTTTCACTTCTATGCTCCTCCAATCTATTACCAGGAACTTCAAAATTAAGCATCGGATGTCCACTCCATATCACCCTAGGGAATGTGGACAAGTAGAAGTTACTAGTAAGGTTTTGGATACTATATTAACTAGGAAAGTACACTAGTGTGATAAAAATTTGGCTAAGAAAGTCCTAGAAGCCTTGTGAGCCTACAAAGTCACTTGGAAAAATTCTGTTGGTTTTACTCCTCATGAGCTTGTATATAGGAAGTCGATTTTCCTTCCTATCAAGTTTGAAGTCAAGACATTAAGGACATATTTCTAAGTGGGAGTGGGACTTTCCAAGGCTCAATAACATTGATTTGATCAACTGAATGAACTTGATGAAATCTATTAGGATGACATACAAGATACAACTTTTGTTCAGCAGTGGCAAATAATGTGGCATGAAAAGTTCATCAAGGGGAAGAAATTTAAATAATGGGGCTGGGATCTCTTGCTTGATTCAAGATACAAGGATTTCATATGATAATTGTCTACCCAATGGCTAGGACCATATGAAGTGGAAATTGTATTTGATAATGGGTCTATAAAATTCCACACTATTGATTCAGCACATACACCATTAATGTCCAACGAGAATCAATTAAGGTTATGTAAATGACCTAAGTCTAAAGAAGAATACATGAAGGACATAGTAAAAAAATCATATTTACAACTTGTAGAGAAGATATTTGATCCACCCCTTTATGTGATCTCTTAATTTCCAGTATAGTGTTGAGAGAGAGAGTGTGTTGAGAGAGAGAGAGAGAGAGAGAGAGAGAGAGAGAGAGAGAGAAGATATTTGATCCACCCCTTTATGTGATCTCTTAATTTCCAGTATAGTGTAGCGAGAGAGAGAGAGAGAGAGAGAGAGAGAGAGAGAGAGAGACAGAGAAGATATTTGATCCACCCCTTTATGTGATCTCTTAATTTCCAGTATAGTGTTGAGAGAGAGAGAGAGAGAGAGAGAGAGAGAGAGAGAGAGAGAATTTGGTAGTGAAAACTTGGTTTTTCCTACTTCTGGAACTAGTGATATTGGAAAACTAGTCTTCTGGCCAAATCACTAGGGTAAGAAAAATATGATTGTGAAAACCTTCCTTGAAGGCATAGTGGGAGAGAATTTTGCTAGAAAACTAGGAAATAAGCTAGCAGAGTCTGTTAAAAAACTAAAGAAAAGAAAATATATATACTTTCATAATAAAACTGTACTAAGTTACCCTTTATATCCTAAATATGAAGGCACCTAATGATATACAAAGTGTTTTTGAGGATGGATGTGGAAGCACATCTAGAGCATGCACGAGATATCAAGAAAATATGGTGACACCACATTTTTCCTACAATTTAGGTGCTTTATTTTTTAGTCTATTATTTTTTCTTTAGTGGAGACTTTAAAGATACTTAATAAATAAAATGTGTACTTGGATCCTTATCATGTCATTTACCCATTGAAATCTTCTTCTTCTTTTACTTTTTTTACATTCTCATTATCCTAAGTGTGTCCATCTTACTCCCTATCTCATACATTTTACCCTTATTCCTATCCTTCACTTTATTCTAAGGACTAAAATATGAAAAGACTTATATAAAACCCTTTCTATCCCTACCTATACTCTTTCTTTTATCTATGGACTAAAATAAAAGAGGGGATGAGATTTGGTTTAAACCCTTACCAAAGTACTATATCTAATGTATCCCATACAAATATTTATATCTAACATATAACTATAGTTTCCATCTTAATGTCCTCCTAAATTATATAACCTCATACCACAGGAGTTATGTCATGTAGGTTAAAACAATAGCATGCACTATTATACCACAATGGAATATGCATTACTTTGAAATTGGGATATTACCCAAACCGTTTCACTACCGCTTAAGTGACTCGTTGGATTCCAAATAACCCAACTCAATAGTGGATACCTTAGTAGAAAATATTTTCATTCCAGGTGAGAATGCTTCACGTGTTGGTGACCATGTCAATGTTTAATCGATGGACTAGAGCACATAAATTGTTGTCAATTATGGAATTTTACCACTTTACCACGGCATCATTCTGCAACATCTAAATTTATTGTTATGGTAACTCAAGAAATTTTCCATCACTATGATTTGATCCATTCAAATTGTTATCCACCATAGGTTATGGTTGCAAAGGTGAATTGTGCTGTAAACATTGAGTCACAGTTGTAGTGTTTACAAAGGAGAAATATATGGCGGGTGGCATTAACTATGTAAAGCTAGAGAATATCAACACCATCCAAATCAAACTTGATGTTTGGAATGTTTTTGTGGAAGATGAGTGGGTTAAATTCCTTGGTCAATTCCAGGGAAATGACATTGCCATCATGCTAAAGTTTACCCAAACATTCATCGAAGTATCAAAATTTCCACGATAACCAAGCATTCTCAAGATGGGGAAGACTAGTCTAAAAAAGTTCTATAGAAGCCATCCCCATTACTGAATTTAAGAATTGGTATTTGAAGAGATATTCTTCACCCCTTACGTTAGGATGTTGTTTTTTTCATTCAAAAATTTGTGACGTGTGAGGGAATATATAGTATAGTTTAGCACTACCACATTTCAATTTTGATGGATTTAAGAGGGTGAAAACCCCTCAGCATCCCCTATTATCTTATTAAAATATTGATGGATATGGTTACATTTTTTATGAGGAAGAATGAAATCTTCAAGGTGGGGTTTTGTAATCAAGATCTAATTAAAATGTTGATTGACACCAAATTACATAGACTAGGAATACCATGGGATGTTTTCATCTATGGTATTAGAAGTAAACTTTAGGTGAGAGTCCTACACTAAAGAAGACAGATAATCCCTAACACTCCTTCTGTGATAGTGTAGGTATATCCCACCAAGAGATTGGTATATACACATACTCAAAAATGAAAATGCCCAACACTTAGATCTAAATTTTTGAGCTTCACGGAGGAATCACTACCTTCAGTCAATATAGATTCTAACATATTGAAATATATTACAGAGGAGTCTAACAATTCTATATACGAGGAGAATGTGGAGCCTATAGCTTCCAAAAATCAAGAGGGCACCGAAGGAACCGTTTTTGAGGAGATACCATTAACCTTCAAGATTGAGAATAGCAATGTCAAGTCAAAAAAAATTGAGAGCAACAAAGGTAAGATTGTGTGCCCAATAGTGTTTTTTGATTCTTCAACCCTAGCTATTAGGGCCTTCTTTAATAAAACAAAATTTTGATATTGAAAAATTAAAATCTTAAAGAAAAATTACACTCACACAAACCTAAGTTGAATAAGTAAGGAGCCCTGCTTCATGCTATTGAGAAACAAGAAGACCCTACAACTACGACTAAAAAATTCTCTAAGGAATATACAAAAAAGCACCAACATGATATTAATGTCATTTTGGATGACATCCTTATCAATTCCTATGTTTTTCTTGAATTAAATCCTAAAATTCCACAATAGAAGCCTAAGGATGATGTTTTTGACCTAGGGATCATTAATAAGGAAAGTAATTGATAAGTTATAGAGAAGTTAAAAAAAATATGGTATTCTATGTATCTAGTATAGGAGGAAAAAATGGAAAACTAAAATTACCAAAAGGAAAGACCTATATCAAAAGGAAAAAAGACTTAAGAAATAAATTAAGAAAGAAACATGTGATATTACCACTAATATTTCGACCTGTCAGATACCCTCTTATGTTTACCCTATCTACTTACATGATTCATGGGCCACCTTCCTATTAAGGAAAATCAAAGATGATAAACCTTATGAAATAAATCATTGTGTATGACAATTCAAATACATTTTATCATAGTCTAATTTGTGAGTTATATTTATTTAATTTCATCACATCGTCAAATTCTCATTGGAATCTCAACCTTTTCTTTGGGACCTTCAACTTAAAGGTTTTATATCCTACACTACGAATATAGTTAAATGGAAAAAGGCTTAAGACTCTTATGCAAAAATGGCGCTAGAGACTCGGCTAATGGTTTCTGAGAAATACTCATTGATTAGCCTTATTATAATGATTTGGAAAGATTATGGGGATACCATAGAAATTCAACTACCATCTGACACAACTAGGGGTATGCTGCCATAGAATATCAAGAGTTAGTACACACTTATCTCTTGGAGGTTCTCTTGGTGGGTCGTGGCACATGATATCTAGGAGGGGTCACCACCACTCTTATTGGATAGGCATCACATGGGACACCTTTATTTCATCATATCCTTTAATCAGGCGATGTTTTATACTTTCTCCTTACCCACACATAGCTCACTATGGATGGGGATTCACTTCCACTCTCCACTACTTTGGTGCCCCATTAGATTCTATTAATCCCTAATCTAGTGGGATGAAGAAGACGATTGTTCTAATTGGGTAGAAATGGAGAAGACATTAGGGTACTTCAATCTAGGGTAATTTAACCACCATGCTTACAATTGAGGTTATCTACATGTCATACTCCCTAAAAAAGAATAGGTTGCATGAGGACATGCAACCAAGCTAGTTTGGGGAAGATGGCTAGTTACCCATTTCACATCATCTTTACTTACTAAAACATCAATATTTGCCTAAATATCCCTTATTATTTATATCTAGTCATTTATATCTCTCACTTCTTATGATTACAAATATACATATATATGCATTTGTTTGAGTACTTTTTTTATTACCCTCTGATTAAAATTAAAGAGTTGTTAAGAAAGTATTTGGTATGTGGGGCTCGATAAACATACACACACTAAATAAATAAATATAAATATATATATATATATATATATATATATATATATATATATATATATATATTTTCTATAAAAAAACATCTTAGTGAACTAATCAATGTCTGAAGATCTCTTGTATACACAGGATGGTTTTCTATGGAGATATCCACCTCGACAGTTGGTGACGTAACTCTTCAATTGCTGTAGGTGAGTTATCATGTAAATGTTTCTTTACAAAAACTGCAACAGTTGTTTAGCTCCAATGCCACATTATCATGTTCAATAGGTAATATTGAAAGTGAGGATGGCTTCCAAATCTTAGATCATAGTACCTAAGAAGATGCCATGCATACTCATGAAGTTCAACACTACAAATACGTGGTTGCAGCCAATCAACATCACCAGTGGGGAACAACGTTGGGAATTCCATATCTAATAACCCCTCTGTATTATATTCATTCATTGCAGAGGTTCCAATACTGGGCCAATCCATGTCTTCAACATGCGAAGAAAAACATTATTAAGAAATGCTCTAATTTCTTCCACTTCTCTTCATTCATTTGGTAGGCTGGCAACAAAAGAAGAAGGATGAGAGGGAAAATGCTCAGTGGGAAACCCTTCATTATTAGTTGCATTGATCTCAGATTCATCAATATCACAATCAACAAATTTAAGCATGGAGACTTTTGTTGATCTTTCAGGTAGAGCATTCACTTAATCATAGTCAATTACAACATCTCGATAATATTGATCATGTTGGATTTTGAAAAGAAATGCAGCCATCACTTGAGATCTTTTGACATAACATTCATAATATTTAGACTGAGCGACATGTCTCCTCACAATTAGAAAGTCAATATCTTCAACATGTTGGGGAAGACTTTGTACAATTGTAGAAATATCTTGAGGAAAGCTAATTGTATGACCGCTATACTTATATTTCCCACCTCGAGCATGTGTCACTTTCAAAATAGGATTCAAAATTAGCATTTCTTCAACTTGAGTAAGAAATATTAAAATATGAGGTTTCTCACCAGGATCCATGTTATTATATCGACAAAAACGATGGGCTCCTCTTTCACTCTTACATCGTCTGCAAATAGGTTCTTCAAAATGTCTCAAAATCTTGATTCTGAGATATGATTCTTGGAAAATGTGGCACATTTGGACAATTGACAAACTATCTATCTTTTCTCAAAATCTTTTATGCACTATAATCATGTTTTCATCAAAATGAATATGATCACTATTGGCCAAACCATGTTGAGAACCATTTGGAAGAGTAAAATTTCTTCTAAAATGTACTTCATCTTCAGGAAAATGAGATTCCCCTCCAAAATTTGAAGCATGTGGAATGGATCTATGATAGGTTCTTTCCAAATTTATGGTTTGAATTTTGTGAACCTGAGAGGATGTAAATTTATGTTTGTCATAAAAGATTTTAAATTTTAATTTCCAACTAATTATAAATGAAAAAATGAAAAAAGAATCAAATACATTCAAAATTTACATTTGTTTCTTGATGTGGATGAGGGTTATGAGATGGTTGTTCTTCACTTCTAACATTAGTGGATGGAACATTTTGGGAGTTAGTTTGTATACCTATATTCAAATGAGTTGTTTCATGTTTCAAAAAAATAAAATATGTTATAAAACTAAATGTCCAACAAATAAATATTCAAAAATGGAAAACAAATCAAATACATTGAACATCTACATTAGTTTTACAATTTTATGTTTTGGATTCCAATTCTCCAACCTAATGAGATGAAATCATGTTTTCTCCGTAAAAGGTTATAAAATATAATGTCCAACCATTTGTAAATGAAAAAATGAGAAAAATATCAAATGCACTCAACATTTACATTTGGTTGGTGATGTGGATGAACACAATGAGATGGTTCCCCTTCACTTCTAACATCAATAGATGGAACATCTACGAAGTTAATTTGTATGCCTCTATTGAAATGAGTTGTGTCATGTTCGAAGAAAATAAAATACGCCATAAAATTCAATGTCCAACCAAATAGAAATTTAAAATATGGAAAGAAAATAGAAAACATTGAAAATTTACATTAGTTTGGCAATTTGATCATCGAGGAGAATTCACAGCAAGGTTATGACATGCTTCATATTAACTTCTCAAATTAGTAGATGGAACAATTTGGGAATTAATTTCTAGACCTTTATTAAAATGAGTTCTATCTTATTCCAAGAGAATAAAATAACTTATAATTTTATTAAAAAAAGTTTGTAAATAGAGGAATGTAATAACACAACCACTATTGCAGAAAAAATCAAAATATCATTGCGTTACCTCCATTGTTCCATGCGAAATACTATCAGGGATGACTGATTCTCTTGGTGGGACCAGATTACTTTGAGAAGCGGAATTGGTAGATCTGATGTTTCAAGAAACTGAATCCAAACTATCAAGCAAATGGCCAACTAAACTATCATCCAAATCATCACACACAATGTCATCATTACCTCCACCATGGATGTTTTGCAACCTTTGGCCTTGGTTGAAACATGCAATTGGACACACGGAAGGGTGAGGGTGGAAATTTTCATTCACATTATCGATATGATGTTCTTCCTGATTGCAAGATGTTTCCCCAATGTTATGAACATTTTCAAGAGAGCATCGAACAACAAAATTATGTTGACGAGGAGCATATTCTAATAATGAACTATTAACAAGAAATCTTCTTTCCATTGTATCATCCACAGTACGATACTTACAAGGAATGATAAAATCATTTTCAAGAGTGCCTTCACTTGTTCTTCTATGATATGTAGCTCCTATGCTCATTTATGGCATCCTTATTTTGTTGATACCATAAAGGACAACTTTCATTAGACCTGTCACATTATGCTGGTGACAAATTTTGTTTTCTTGTATGCTTGCTTGTGCCTTCAGATGACATGTCTACATTGAATAATAAAATATTCATTATGGAACCATAAACATGGAACACATCAAATATCTAATATAAACAAACACAAAAGAATGAAAAAGGGACAAGTTTTTTTTTGAAATCGTAAAAAAACATAAAAAGTGTATATGTTATTTTTTCCAACCATATAAACTTATCAAAATGTGAAGAATCAACATTATCAAGAAATCCTCTAATTTCTTCCACTTCTCTTCGGTCATTTGGTAGGAAAGAAACAAAAGAAGAAAGATGAGAGGGCAAACGCTCAGTAGGAAACCCTTCATTATTAGTTGCATTGATCTCAAATTCTTCAATATCACAATCAACAAATTTAAGTCTCAAGGAGACATTTGTTGATCTTTCGGGCAAAGCATTTACTAAATCATAGTCAATTACAACATCTCGATAATATTGATCATGTTGGATTTTGAAAAGCAATGTAGCCATCACTCGAGATCTTTTTACATAACATTCATAATATTTAGATTGAGCGGCATGTCTCCTCAAAATTATGAAGTCAATATCTTCAACATGCCGAAGAAGACTTTGTACAATTGTAAAAATATCTTGAGGAAAGCTAATTGTATGACCACTATACTTATATGTCCCACCTTGTACCTCAATTCTCAACCTACATACACCCATTATTATTGTTTAATTATTATTTTGGTGATGAGTGCCTCAATTCTCAACTTACATGCACCCATTATTATTGTTTAATTATTACTTAGAGAATATTTTGTATATCTTTTTTCATCGTTGTTCAATAAAGCTTCAATTATTTTGTTTTTACATAGCACTATATCGTCGTGATTTGGAAAAAAATAGACTAAAATATGCACAACAACTTATATTTTAATAAAAAAGCGTAATAAAATATGCACAGCAATTTTATATTTTAATAAAACATCTTTAGAGAATCAGAATAATGAGAATCTTAAGAAATTCTTCACCAGAAATGAAATGCGAAAAGAGTTGTCAACCAAATGGTCCTTCATTTTGACACGTCTAGAGTTCGAGGAGCACCCTCCCAATTCACATTAAATGCTAATTAATTCATGTGAATGATACCCAACGTCTTTTTATATAAGTCGAAAATTTTATGACCATATGTATTCAATATTAATCTTGGATATGTTCGATCGTATATTACTAATCATGTCAGGGAGGTGTTTCTTTCTCATGTATGAAATTGTTATTGCCTTTAATACATTAATATGCTAGCAATTGTACCGAGAGGGGCAGAGAAACGCTGAAAGTTCAAAATGAAAAAGTTAAACATGGTAGATCATGAAACCACTTCTGGTACTGAAAAGGCTTCTAAAAGCAATGTGATTTCAGCTTATGCTAGCAATTGTACTGAGAAACGCTGAAAGTTCAAAAAGAAAAAGTTAAACATGGTACATCATGAAACCACATCTGGTACTGAAAAGGCTTCTAAAGGCAATGTGATTTCAGCTTCTTGAGAAATGAATTCAACCATGGAAATTGTACATTATGATGCTAGAGATATTATTTCTCAGGATGTGCTAGAATAAAACGAAGTGAGTGATCATACAGACCTCAAAACTTTTCCTGAGGGTGAGGCCAAAGGGCAGACCACAGTCCACAAACCCTTCTGCTAATACGACCATTGGGTACGATGATATGTTTTAAAACCCTCTCGGCTCCAAATAGAAAACCCTCACGAGGTCCCATTTACGATGCTCCTCTTTACGACGAAATTTTTTTTGGGGGGCGTACAAGGCGTGAAGAGCTCATCCATGACAGTCACATATGATGACATGTTAAGCATTTTAAAATCACATACGATGACGTGTTAAGCAAGACAACAAGATTCAAATTCTTTCCACACATAAGTTTATTACTTGGAAGGAGGACGAAAACAAGAGATTTTGATTCGCTGCAATGAAAAGTGTTTTTACACCAAAAACCTATAGAAATGAAATGGTTTTTTCATGATGTCCACGAGACCTCGCAGTCTAACGAACCACCCACTATCACTTAATTTATATTCAAATTTTTTTCTCGGTTAATTTTACTATTATGGATTTTGAGTAGGAAATTTGATGTTTTGTGAAGCCTTGTCTTGTCAAAAATCTCACTAACACTGCCCACTTTTAGGTTTCTATCAAACTGATGACGGGTAACTTCATACACTGCACACTTTTTGATAAATGTCATTCTATTTCTACCACCCCTTTATTGCAAAAAATGCAAGTTGGTTCTTCCCAATCTTCTTTTAGGGACCACCCATCTACTAGTTTCACATCTTAGATGATGGGAGTGATGATGGAAACTAACCCTCAACTGAACAATTAAATTTTAGTTGCAATTAAATTTTAGTTGTTCTCTTAACTGAGGGACTCAAATACTCTTAAGTCTTTATCATCATGTTTCCACGTTACGTTAAATTCTTTGACCTAACATGCTTTCTTTTTGCCTAAGAGAATGGTTACCGTAAAACCTGTAATTTGGAATGATTGCAAGTCTACCAATTTGTCTGCTCGGAACGAGTTCTGTTTGGCCACGTCATCTTAAAATTTACCGTAAGAAACGTTGTTATGTAAATCCTGTTAAGCCACGTCATCTCAGACATTACAATAATCGTTATGGAATTCAAAGCATGGTTCATACATGTACCAGGTATTGGATTCAGACCATTGAACCAGAACGCAGGCTATGTCACGTCGTTTCTTGAATTCTTTAGGGCTGAATCGATCGTCAGATCCGTGAACGTGAACAACGCGGCGAGCGGAAGAGAGTATCGAAGTAAAAATCATTTATGTTTAGTCAAAGAAGTGGTAATCGCAAAGGAAGGACGCGAGATCAAAGTCGGGCGTCGTTTCCCTTACGGGGTTCTCTACGGGTATTGACTTTCATCAATTCATACTTTCATTTTTTCGTATACGAAAAATCATGGTTTGAACTATTCAACCGAGAGATGTGGGTACACTATTTATATCTCTGCGGGCATTTCATGGGTCGTACTGTGCAAGAGTGGGCCTATATGTAGAATTAAATATATTTTCTGTGTTTCAGTTGTGATATTAGAATCGTGAATTTTCCTTTAAATAGAATTGATTACCTGGGCTCCTGAGACTCGAACCTGTGACTTTGTGTTCAGTGTTTGCCTGTCCCCGACTTGCATAGCAGATCGGCAGGTGGAAAACTGAATAAATCCACCATGTGATTGCGCAATGGTAATTTAGAGAATTCTTGTGGGTGTTCTTGATTTGAACCCATCCAAGTGTGTGCAAGCCAGGGAGAGGCATTTATTGTTTAAATTATTGGTGGTGTTCGTAATTTGTGTTGTCAACATCGTTTTGAGTTGTTTCCGGGACTCTCGAATTTTACAAAAGCTGCTAATTTTAAAGGGTTCAGTGCATCAAGACTGAAGCATAGTGGGGTTTTCGAACCTAAAATGTCAGGGCTTGTGAAATCTACTGCACAAGAGGGAAACGTGAATCATCCACGGAGATTGCTCGCAGCTGCAAGCACATTGGATGGGAAGTGACCCTCCTCGCTCACATCCCGCAGTACCTCACGAGGTCGTGGACCGTGGTATCTCCGGAAGAATCAATGCCCAGGAAGACCCCTCCAACCAGCCCACCAGGGAAAAATCCAGACAACCCGTTAGGGAAAGGCCCTCCAATCTGGAATTACGTAGAGCCGCCAAAGAAACAACGGAAAATCCGCCAAAGGAAAAAGAAGAAACCAACCACGTGTCAAATTTGAATAGTGGGAGGAGGACGAAATTTAAGTTCATTGATTCGCCGCAGTGAACCGTGTCTGCACAGCAAGAGAGAGAACGCCTTTGGCCTAAATATATTAATTAAAACACGTTAAAATATAATTTGATTAATAAAATTATACATTTATCTATTAATTTATTAGGATGGTTATTAAAATCTTACTGTGTTTCAATATATTATTTAAAACATTTATTAAAAGACTTATAGATCTAAGGAATTAATATTATAAATTTAAGAAAGAAATTATGTTGACTATGTTAGGGTTTAAACTATTGATGCATTAATATATGTTTGAGTATTTTTAACATGGGTATAATAGTCAAGAATATTCACTATGATTACCATGGAAAACATATTTAGTTTAACAATTATGTCCTGTTTATAAGTGACCTATAATGAAGCACAGTGGATGGCCATGGTAGACTATAGAAGCTTATAATAGATAGCTAAGGTTAACAATATTAATCTTTGTGTTTACAATATTAATCCTAGGGTTTATAATATTGGGATTTAATACATTTAACTTAGGGATTATAATAATAATCTTAGGGTTTATAATATTGTGTTTTATAATGTTAAGGTGTTGTGTTAGGGTTTAATATTATGATATTGGAATGGTACAAAAATCTATCCAAAATTGCATTGCGACAAACATTAGAACATTGGATAAATTCCTTACATTTATAATCCCTTGGGTTTATAATATTAATCCATTGGGTTTATTAATATTTTGAGTTTATAACATTATTATCCCCTTGTGACAAACGTCGTATCGTGACAATGTCCAACATCGCATTGTGACAAACATTGTTATAATACGATAATCAATCTCACAATTATTGTAGCAAAGGTACATTACATTGCAATTTATTCAATGTCACATTGTTATATTATCAAACTGAGGTTTTAATTAGGTTTATAATATTAGGAATATTTAATATTGGGTTTATAATATCAAGGTTTAATATTCGATTTATAGTTTATAATATTAGGGTTTATAATATTAATCCTATGCTTTATGCTATTAAAGAATATGACAATCATAGTTATAATGTTTATAATCCCTTGGGTTTATTAATCGATTGGGTTTATAATATTAATCACTTGAGTTTATAATATTAATATTCCCTTAGGTTTATTAATTCTTTGGATTTATGATATTAATCTTAAGGGTTTATAATATTTTTTTTTCTACGTAAAACTATATCTATTATATTAACAGGGAGATAGTAAATTTACATCATGACCGAAGTCAAGCACTCTGCTCCTGCAGGAGGTAGTTCTGTCCAAAACAAGCACATTTGAAAATTGTCTAATTTTGTTTCCCACGCAGGGGAACGATCTTTGAAACATAAGACAATTCAAAAACTCAAAAAAAAATTGACGGATACCAAAAATCCCAGAACCAAGTCGCCTTACAACTGTGCCCAGTGGTGAGGGGCATCCTACCAGAAAAAGAAAGTCCGTGCCTCCCTAACAAGTCACTGGAGGATGATTCAGTTGGGGCTCTTCTCGGCTGCCCCCTACGGCTACCCATGCTTGGTCTCAGTCGAGGCATCTTGCAGTTGATGGTGGCCCAGGTCCGGGATTGTAGCTGCAGAGCAATATCTTGGCTGCGGCGTTCCCTACTTGTTGAGCCTCCTCTACCGAGTTTGGACCCTTCCCTTTGGTGTGACAAATCCCTGCGCGTGTGCGAGACCCAAGACCAAACAAAGAGATCAGTTGCCAAGAAATGTGAATGAGAGGGCCAATTTGCAATACTTGAGCGATACTTGGGGAGGAGAATAACTAGCCTTGCAAGGAAGGCCAAGACCATCAGCGCCGGGATCCAATTCCCCTCATTCTCCCTGAAGTTCTTTGCATGATCGAAGGTATGCTGGCGGAGCGACAGAGCCAACGAAATGTCCATCCCCCTCGGCCTTTCTCTGGCTTTAACTTTCCCTGCCTTGTCTCGGGAGTCTCCTCCCATTACTGCTCCCTTGATGGCTCGTGCTCTCCGCTGCATGCTGGTGCGTGTGAGGCTTAACTCCTTCACTGCAGACCTGGTGTTCCAGCTGAGCCGATGGCCTTGCGTATCCTGATAACTGTTCATGCGATTGTGCCGTGCGCCAAGTGCCATAACCACTCCACGGTTCTTGTACTGGTCGGGCAAGTGGCATCCTGCCCTGCCCAGCCCCTGTCCCGTCAACTTATATCTCATTGCAATCACCCGCATCTGGGGGAGCAGCTTCCTTTTGAACCAGAAGTTTGCATTCCTGTGCATGATCATGGTTTTGGATTATGTCGAGCGTCCCTGTGATAAGAGTGTGATTAGAATCCACCCCCAGGTTGGCTAGGAGGTCCGCAACCTTATTTCCTTCCCGTTTAACATGAGTGAAGATGATGGCTCGATTATTGTGAAGCCATTGTTCTAAGGCCTCCAATCTAGCTTCAAGTCTCCAGCTTTTGGCAATTTTCCTAGCATGAGTCCCATTGAGAATTTGCTTGGCCATGTTGATGAGGACGAGGGAGTCACCCTCAATTTCTAGGGGGTGAAGTTGTGGAGTCTGGAAAGGAGAAGTCCTTGCCATAGTCCCTCCAGTTCTGCTGAGTTATTGGTGTCCCATCCTATGTTGCCATAATAAATAAGGAGGGGTGAGCCTTCATGATTTCTGAATATTCCCCCATATCCAGCATTTCCGGGATTGCCCTTTGATGCTCCATCAAAGTTGAGCTTGAGAGTGTGCTTTGGAGGTGGAGTCCAGGTATCCATCTTTTCTTTGCTGCTTTCTGAGTGGGCTTGAGATGGTTTTCCCTGTTGGAGTGGCAAATTACAATTTGCCCAAATGGCCTTCTCATTTTCCAGAGTAGGAAAATCATCTGACATCCATGTGCGGAGCGCTAATGTCTCCTTCAGGTTCAAACAAAAGTTGCTCCAGATAATCTCTATGGGGGTTGTTTGGTCTTTGAATATGCGCTTGTTCCTTTCCTTCCAGATACACCAAGTGAGGAGCCCTGGTATTAATCTCCATAGTTGATTGAGAACTTCACTTTTGTATGGATTCTGGTGCCATTGGTGAATTGAGTTGGTGATATCTTCTGATACCCTACATCTTCTTTGGCATCGAAAGCTGGCTTTCTCCCACATTTGGTTAGCCAGGGTACAGGAATCCAGAAGGTGCTGAAGGGTTTCCTCCTGCGATTTACAATTAACACATATTGAGGGTCCATGATAATTTCTTCGCCTGAGTTTGTCCCATGTTAGTATTTTCTGGTGCCCCACCAACCATAGGAAGAGTGAGACTTTGGGCCAGTTACCAGCTGACCAAATTCTCCCCCATATTGGATCTAGGGGCAATGTATTCGAACTTATGATCTTGTAGGCTTCTGTGGTGGTAAAAGTTCCTTTTGGCAAGTAGCTCCAGTGTAGGATGTCTTTGCCCTCGGAGTATCTCACCCGACGTTTTTGGAGCTCCCCTTCTAGTTCCTTGATGGTCTGATGATCAGCTCTCACTACAACAAAACCAGCGATTAGCGTCCCTTTTTACTTCTTTTTTTGCATCTAGAGCCCATTTTTGGTGCTATTTGCATCCATTTATCAAATATGGTGCAAAACTTGACACAAAATTTGCATCAAGTTTTGCACCAAATCTTACACCAAGTTTAGCACCAGGTATTGCAATAGGTTTTGCACCACGTTTGGCACCAAATTTTATGCCAAGTTTTGTGTCATCCTTTACACCAGGTTTTGTTCCAGGTTTTGCATCAAGTTTGGCACCTAATTTTGTTTGACATACTTTTGCATCCTCATTTGCATCCACTTTTTGCACCTACACTTGCATCAACTTTTGCATCGACTTTCGCATCCTTTTTTGCATCCTTTTTTAAATCATTTTTTGCATCCATTTTTTCATCCATTTGTGCATCCCTTTTGCGCCAAGTTTTACATCGTGTTTTGTGTCTAGTTTTGCATAAAATTTTGCATCTACTTTTGTTGCATCCACTTTGCTTGTTTGGCATCCATATTTACATCCTCTTTTGCATCTATTATTGTACCCACTATTGCATCTAATATTTTTGTGCCACAATTAGCGCCTAGTTTGGCCCCTCCTTTTGCACCCACTTTTGATTATAATTTTGCATCCACGTTTGCATCCTCATTTGCGTCTAGGTTTTCATCAACTACTACATCTATTTTTGCATCCCTTTTTGTATCCAATTTTGGACCGGGATTTGCATCGGGTTTTGTGTCTCGTTTTGCATCTACTTTTGCATCGACTTCTATTGCATCCACTTTTGCACACAATTTTGCATCCACTGTTGCACCCATTTTAAATTTCACTTTTTGCATCCCTTTTTACATCTTCATTTGCATCATACTTTGATTCTTTTTTTGCATCTATCATTACATCCACTTTTGTTATGCCACAATTTGCACCATGTTTTGCACTCACTGTTGTATCCACGTTTGCTTCCAATTTTGCATCCATGTTCACATCCTCTTTTGCATCAAATATTGCATCTATTTTTGCATCCACTTTTATGTCAGGTTTATGCATTGGGTTTTGGATCTCGTTTTGTATCTACTTTTGCATCTACTTACATTATATCCATTTTTTGCATCCAATTTTGTTTTGCCTGTTGCATCAATGTTTGCTTCCACTTTTACATCCATTTTTGCATCTTATTTTGCATATTTTTTGTCTATTGTTACATCCACTTTTGTTGCACCATATCTTGCGCCTACCATTGCAACCACATTTGCTTCCACGTTTTCATCCCCTATTGCATCCACTTTTGTTTCATCCATTTTTGCATATACTTTTGTTTCCGTTGTTGCATCCACATTTGTTTCACCACAATTTGTGCCAAGTTTTACACCTACCATTGGACCCATGTTTGCTTCCACTTTTGCCTTCATGTTTGCATCAAAGTTTGCATTGACAACTGCATCTACTTTTGCATCCACTTTTGTGTCAGGTTTTTCATGTTGTTGTGCATCTACTTATGTTGTATCCACTTTTCATCCAATTTTATTTCTATTGTTGCCCCCATTTCTATGTTCGCTTTTGCATCCCTTTTCCAACACTCATCATATTTTCTGCATTGATGATATTCCTTATGGCATTGACAATTATGAACAATTGATGACAATGTCAATAATATTGACAATGATGAAAATGAAGATGATGGCGATGACATGAATTGTGATTATGATGATAAAGACGATAGTGGTTACAATGACAATGATGATGATGGCAATGATTATGATGATGACAATGCTAATGACGTTGGCGAATCTTCCCAATTTTAGATGTTGTCATTGTCATAATCATAAGCATTATCTTTGGTGTCATGATCATCATTTTCATCTAGGTCATCATCAAAAACAATAATGGCATGAATGATGATGATGCATGATTACAACAATGTCGATAGAAATTACATTAATGATGATGATGGGGATGATAAAAATGACAATGACGATGATAATGGTGGTGATGATGATCATCATCGATCATCTGTCAAAAATAGAGTTGTTATTTCTCTTACGTATATCAATGTGTCCTAAACAACCCTTTTCTAGCACTGATCACATTTTTTGGGTTGATGATATTTCTTACAACATTTACAATTATGAACAATTGCAAACAATGTCCAGAATGATGATGATGATGGCATGAATGGTGATTATGATGATAATGTAATGATGGCAATAACAATGACAAGGATGATGGTGATGATGATGACAATGATTATGATAATGAGAATGACCTTACAATCTTATGGATTCGTGAACAATTACTAGTTTCAATACCATCTTCTGGATACGTATTACTATCATACTTTTTAAATTTTTTGTCTCTCTTGAGGTATCTTACTATAATGGTGTTGTCAACACTAGAAAAATATCTTGTTGTAATGGTGGTTCTAATGTTAGCACTAGCAAAGTTTAGAAGGGAGGATGCTACTACAAGAGGAATTCCTTCTAAGTGACTATGGCATTCAAAATGAGGCTTTATGGGCTGCTTGTTAACACATGTTCTCATGCTCATATAAAATTAATGTGAAAAGTTGCTTTAATTGGTTCCCATGCATAATTGATATTGATAATGGGGTGGTATAAAATTGTAATGGGCATATCCGTTAGTTAGTTATGATGGGTCAACAACATTGAAACCATCCAAGTGACATTTCACCTTGGAACAATCGTCGCTCGTGCGAAAACACGAAGTTTATGTAAATGAAAGTTGTGATTGTAGTGGAATTAAAACCATCGAGAAATATCAAAGAAGACGCTGCCTACCAGTTTTGAAAGACAACCAAGGCATTGAACAACTATTTGCGTTAGGATGTAGTGAGGGAATCGAAGGAAATTTGGCAGCCCTAAGTTGCCATTACTATTGCCAATCACACATTCAATAGTAACCATAAAAGGTAGCCACATATAAACAGAACCTCGAGGTGTTGACAGTCAGAATCTATTGTAATAGCTTTGACGTATATATAGTTTTGTGTTTAGATGAGAATGAAGTGGGCTTCATCCAGGGTTCGGCTCAATCCTCGTCCATTCCATGCAGTGGTGTTTAATTCGCCAAGCAAGAGAATATTACGTGAGTGTTCAGAGTTAAATTAAAAGAAATCAAGGATGTGTGATTGTCAAATTATTGCTCCTCCCTTATGATTGAGTGCTTGATGCGATGGTCATTATCCTTGGGTGATACTTTTATTCCCCATTTTCTATTGAAAAAGTAGCGTTTTTCTGTTCGATTATGATAGGATTGGATGAACGCTGGTTTGGGTGGATGTAGACCCATGTTTTTTTGTGGTGATCTTCAAATGTCTTGAGGATAAGAAAAAAATCCTTGACCAAGGTCCATGGTTTTGGGGATGAGTTGGTCTTCTAGTGAAGCCATGGTTTCCCAACTTCAATCCTCTCACTATGTTGCCGATGACTACTCTAGTATGGGTAAGATTCCCAGTTTTCCCATTCACTTTACCCATCTAGATCTCTTAGAAAAAGTGGGCAATTTTATTGGAAGATTCGTCAAAGTAGATAGGGAAAGACTTTTGAAAGGCATTTTCACCTATGTTTGCATATGTGTTTAGGTAGATCCCAATGAAGTTTTGCGAGATAAAATTGAGCTCAAGTGGATGGGAATTGTGTATTCCCAACCCTTGGACTATGAAAATACAACTTTTCGATATAGGAATTACCAACAAGATAGACACCTTCAAACTGTCTGTCCCTTTCCAATAGGGGCTTCCTCCTTACAGTCATCTAAGAACTCTAGCTGCAGTTGGAGGGATCTTAAGGAAAGAGAGGGATCCAAAATGTAACACCCCTCCCTTGTGTGTCAAACTTTGCAAACCTAAGCTGAGAAAAGTTAGGTATGATGTGTAATATAAAAAGTAAATACATTATTAATAAATTAATCACTTGGAAAAGCGAGACACCAAGAGATGAGATTCTTGCCAAATCACATTGGTGAATGGGAAAGGATAATCCTTTCATGGTAAAGCTTCTCGATTTAATTCTAGATAAGCTGGATGGATTGGAGATAAATATCCATTGAGAAAAACATAAAAGTTGTGCGGGAGAGAAAGGCAATCTTCTATGAGGAAAATCCTCATGGGAGAGAAAGGTGAGCTTTTATGAGATAAGCCTACGCAAATGGATAAAAAGATCCATAAAAGCGAGACACCGCTAATGGAAACCATATCCTTCCATATGCTAAGGTCAATGGTGAAGTGGGTCTAATCTCTTGCTATGGAACTTCATGCATGGACAAGGAATCAATATCTACCTACTATGCCAAGGGGAATATTAGAAGGGTACTAAATAGGACTAAAGACTATTGGCTATTGGAATGGCTAAGTTATACTAGATCTAGATCTTTATCTCGGTAGAGAAGAGAGTAAAGAAGTGAAACGTAGAGATGCGAGTATCATATGTCTAGACGAGTATAATATGTATAGAGCTCGAAGAGAATGAAATTCTCTGAGAGCTAGCCATGGCTCAAAGAGCCTCTTTTTAGTTGTTGAATTTAATGTCGATTTCTTTCTCCTTGCCCTTATTTCTTCTCTCTTATTCTTTTTTCTTTTCTCCTTTCTCTTATTCCCCTGTCCTTTTCCCCCTCTCCCTACCCGTACCCCACCCTCGCCCGGACGGCCCTCAAGCGTGCCTTCCCCTATCCTCGCCCTATGATCGCTTACCGCTTATCTTTTTTCTTGAACTCGTACCTTTGATGGCTCCTCCGGAGAGCGTTCCGTTCTCCTGCGGTGCCGCCCCTTACCTCTTTCAGAGTAAGATAGACTTCTTTCTTCAAACAAGTAACAGTTGTTCGAAAAAAAAGAACAACCAACAACACCCAAAGTACTCATACCGACTTTCTCTCCTACCGAACCGAAGCAAAGCGTAGGTAACCGACTTTCTTTCTCTCGATACGGCAACCGAAGCGAAGCGTAGGTAACCGACTTTCTTTCTCTCCTACTGAAGGTAACTACCAAAGGTAGGCATTCATCTACCGAAGGGAGGACGACAGGTAACTGACTTTCTTTCTCTCGATACGACAACACAACTACCAAAGGTAGGCATTCTTTCCGACATCTTTCCAACTCTTGCTCTTACCTCTCTTTCCAAAGGAAGGAAGGGGGGTGTGGGCGGAAGGAAGGATCAGCATCCTTCCCACCGCCAATGAAGGAAGGGGGTTGTAAGGAAAATATTATTAGTGCCAAATGAAAATTTATGTTAGGGATGCTTTCACATAGTTAGTTTTGTAATTATTATAAACATCACATACATAACAACCACAAATAAAAAAAGTATGTAATATATAAGAACAAAACTAATGAAGTTGTTAGTACTAAAATGAGGCATATACTATCACATGTAATCTTAGATATACTTAGTGTGAAACACCATGACATCAATGTCTGAGCAATTTGTAAATGTGCAACAAGGGCTCAATAGGGGGCTAATATTTATTTGATAGTCACGTTCTTGGCTTTGTTGCTTCATTTGAAGGAAGGAGGACACTATTGAATTATTTCAATTACATGGTTCACACCTTCCAAGTATTAGTTAACTTGCCTAAAAAGGTTCCTAACACAAGTGATCAATGCAAATATCACCCATAGGCTACTTTTGTTCACAAAACTTAACTCTCCCACTTTATTTTTGTAAAGACCCACTAATTCAAGTGTAGCCATGGTAGTTGATGCACAACCTCATGTGCACCAAAAAACATCCCATAACCAACCTCCTCGAACCAAGCTTACCCTTCCACTCCTAACACCAAAATGTGCAACACTTATCATAGGGTCCAAGGGGTATTGTCCTTGGTGGCCTCTCATCACTATTGATAACTAGGGTTGAAATGTCACACCCCATGCTTGTGAAACATCTACATCATTTGGCACATTGAATTCCATCCATGCGCACCAAGTTCTAATATGCATGCATGCTTATCCTATATCTGCTTATATTTAGGAATGCCAACCATGACATAACCATTACAATATCTTTCTTCTTATTCTTCTTCTTCTTATTACTATAGAAAAAAAGCACAAACATTGACAAAAAGATTGTAACTTCTGTCATTACAATGGGTTGCCAGAAGACAAGGCATCACGACCCAGAAGAAGAGAAAAAGAAGTTGTTGTAAAACCAGGGTTTTACAATTTTTTTTTCTTCTGCAAATTATAAGACTGACTAGAAATGACAATAGCATGCAACCAAAAATTGTAGAAAGTGTATTATACAACCACGAAGAGGGCCCTACTATGAGAAAAACGAAGACAGTGACTAGAAATGGCATTAGCCTGTAACAAAAAATTCCCGAAAGTGTATTATACAACCATGAAGAGGCCCCTGTCAAGAGAAAAAGAAAGACATTGTATTTGAGGCTAATTGAAATCTGAATGTAGACTCACTTGAAATTTATAGTAAGCTAGTTGATAACTAATTGAAAATTTAACTTAAAGCTGATCCATATTAGTATATGGGCATCGAATGAGAACTTTGAACTGGGTTGCCAACTAATTCATCATAATATATGTAACTTGTCTCCAGACAAATAATTCTTTTTTAGAGAGAATCTACAGTTGTATTTAGCTCCCTATGGATGTGATGGAAATTGATTTCCTAGAAGTGGTTCTTTAACTCCACAATTTTGCTTTTCTAGGAGGATAAACTTATAACTTCCAACTATGCTTTACTGTCATTTTTTTTTGGCTCCATTACAATATTTGTATGTCAACAACATGGCACACTACAACCAAGAAGATGAACAATTACATCATTAAGAGTTACAAAACCATCTTGCCATCGAATAACCAACATTAATTAAACAACCATTTAACAACATAATAGCAATTACACTATATATATATATATATATATATATATATATATATATATATATATATATATATATATATATATATATATATATATATATATATATATATATATATATCACATTACACGTATAAATACCGCATTTCAATAGAAGTTAGATGAATTGCGCTAGTCCCAAAGTTTTGCTTTGACTTGAAATTAAACTCTTCTTCACTTTGTGATTTTTGTGTTATCCACTAGCATAGACCCATCTTAAATATAGATATAATATGAGCGGAGAGGGATCCAATTTCTTCATTGGCAATTATTTTTTATGAGCAAACATTATTTAAATGTTTTGTATTTTTTTTTTTTTTTTTTTTTTTTTTTTAATTTATTTTGGCCGACACTAGCAAAATTTCAACTTTGATGATGGACAAACATCGCTGTAACCATACTAGGCTGTAGAGTGAGCTTGGCATATTCATATTATTTTCATCCTCAACATTGAGGATTGTGTAAAGCTCAGTGGAAGATGCCCCTTGGAATGATGGACAAACATGGTTGTAACCATACTAGGCTGTAGAGTGAGCTTGGCATATTCATATTATTTTCATCCTCAACATCGAGGATTGTGTAAAGCTCAGTGGAAGATGCCCCTTAGAATAGTTTTGATGCCCCCAAAATGACTTCCATTCTCAACCCCTCCCCATGACATTTGAACTTAAGACCTCGTAACAACTAAATCCCATACAAACCAACTACCCTACAACTTATCATGGATCAACCACAACAATACTTATTACGCCGTAAGGCGTTCCCTTTGAAATAAACTCCCCTGTTGTATTACGTGTTTTACTATGATCCGTTTGATTTGATGTTAGACGATTAAAATGTTCACCACCGTTAGATTAAGGTTCTCATTATAACTGAAACTATACCTGTGTTACCTCTTCCGTAGGTTTTCTGAAACACTGTTCTACGATGGAGTGGCGAGGACTTGTGTGATTCAACATCTTGCTTGAATCTACTGGCCACTGTGACTGGCCTTGAAATGAGTCTTGGATTATCTGCAAGCCTACTGGTGATCTTTGAATATGGTGGGCGGGAAAAAGGTATTTAGAATATGGCTAGTTTATAACTCGAGGGTGGGTCTCTCTGCAACCTATGAATGGACTCGGCTCTTGACAGATTGACCTAAATGGCAATTTGTTGGAAGAACGATCAATGGATTAATACACAGACACCCATGTTGGTGACAGAGAACAAAATCTCTTCAGGGAAGCATAGAGGTGCCTGTGGTTGGCTTTGTTTGGTAGCGGCATGTAAAATTGGACAACCTGTTGGTTTGAGAGTCCTCACTGGTTCAAAATTGGGTCTGAACCCATTGATTTTAGCATTGGATTCAGTTAGAAGCACTAAAGTACAAGGAAGCTACACAACTGCATTGAAACAAGACAAAATTTGGGGATTGGGGGCAAAGAAAGAATCTTATGTCCACCATCTGAGACAACAACACTTTTCCAGGCATTGACGTGGGACAGCGCAGGGATTTGAAGATAAATTTGGGCAGCATATCACCCGCAGCATATCACCCCTTTGTGGCAACAAGGATTTCAGGAGTCCAACTGTAGCAGCAGACAGATTTTAGGGCATTGAGGTAGGCTGCAACCTATTTCCAAAGGCCCTGTTCGATAGCGGCCTAATCCTGTGACAACAAAGAAGGTGTGCTAAATTCCTCTTGGTAGCGAGGTATGGTGGAGAGGGTTTGGAAGCAATGGAAGCCCAGATTGGTATCAACAACAACCTTGAGATAATCTCACGCAGTCTGGAGCAGTAGGAGGTACAAAGTACCAAGGATACAGGTAAGGTCAAATTAAGTAGCCCAGTAGGATTTGTGATAGAAATCACTGTGTTTTTGGATTGTAACGAAACATTGAGAGGACTGGTCCTAAGCTCTCTATGTATTGTGGAATTGGTTTCATGTGAATAAATTGTTGACTGCATGGTTACCTTATTGTACTTCAATAATGAATTTGGTTGCAATAAATTGAGGGAATTATTGTTGAATTCAAATCTATCATGAGCTCTTTCCTAACCTTACGGGAAGTTTCAAAGAAAGAGCATTGAAATCCAACATAAATCCGGAAATGCCAAAACAATATTTTTTATTTTTTAATGCTTGTGGATTTTTTCAAGAATAATTCCAAAAACATGTTTTTTGGACTCCTGCGAATTTTTTTATCAATGCTGCTGAAATCCCCAATATGCAACTATATGTATTGTATATGCCAATTTTAGCAGGAAAAACCCAAAAAATAGTGGATATTTAAGTTGCACAACTGTGCTTAAAAATACCACATTTATGGGTCACAAGTTCAATTCCAGTCAAGTCCCTCTGGGTTACCAGCCTCTATTGTGGCTAGCAGATCAGCTGCCCTCCATCCAAATATTCCAAGGAATGGGGGAATCTCTCATAGTATTCTTTGGAAAAAAGAAAAATTGCAATACATTTGAAATTGATAGATCAAGCCAATCAGTGAGCTCATACACAACTGTGCATAGTCAAATCCAGACCAAAGAGATGAATAAGCAAAATTCAGCTGACTTCAATGCTAGATATATGGCACAGAGGCATCATAATTAATTTCCAATGAAGATTGGGGTGTCACCAATAAATTTGATCTACTATGTCAGCCCTGAGCATTAGCTCAACTGGTTGAATCATCTTGCAACCGATAAGACATGTTGTTGACAGGGAATTTATAAGCTACAGGTTCAAATCCAGCCAATCCCCTCGGGTTTGTCAGCCACTACTGTGGCAGTTGAGCCATCCTCATACGGATATTCAAAGTTGACGGGGAAGGATCCCACAAAGGTTTCCTTGGAAAGAAATTTGACTTACTATCTCTTAAACTAGAGATTTTACTTTATTTATTTAGTCCACAAAGAAATATCAACATCAAACTACATAGTACGACTCGGGATGAACTAGTGGTTATAATAACCCTTCTTTTTGGCATTTCGAGGCTCCTTTATATTTTATATTGTTGAATGGGTATGCGATTTTACTTGGAGGAATTGCTGCAGTGTTCTGTTCTTCTGAGCATAATGCAACCACCGCCTCCTCCTTTTTATATGGTATGATGTTGAATGGATATAAACTTTTCTTAGAGGAATTGGTGCTATGTTCCTCTGCAACTAGTTAGTTATCAAACAATTTATAAATATATTGTCATCTTAGGGTTTTTCATTATGTCTTGCTATATCCATATGTAGCAACCTGAAACCTTCTGCTTAGCATCTGCCCGAGGAATGTGAGCTTCACGTCCCTAACATGTGTAGTCATATGAATAACTAGTTGGCTTTCCATATTTCTGGTCTGAACGTGCTCCCAAATGTTTATTTATGTAGTCATAGGAATAACTTGTTGGGTTTATCCATGCTTCCAGTCTCAAGATGTTCCCAAAAGCTTATTTGCTGCCATTCACCAGTGAAATCTTAGCAATAATTCTTTTTTTCTTTTAGATTGATATCAACATTTCCAAAATAAAGTGCAAGTAATTTCAAAACATGTATAATGTAGCATTTATGATTCTGAATAATGAAAGATACTCAAATGAACACAGAGACCCTATCAAGAGATGATAAAGAACATAGTATACTTGCTCTCACACTATACTTCAGATTAAAACAACAAGGATTAATTTTGAAAGATAAACATACACAGAAACTATTAATCTTATAAACTGAAAATAAGAGAAGTAAATTTATGTGGTTTCTGGTTTCTGATAGATTTAGTGGATGTCGAGGCCACTCACTCTGTAGCCTTTAGCTTATTGAACCACATAGCCTTTAGCTTATTATATTATTATAAGATATTTATTATTTATATTTACAGCCAAAAGAAGTTGTAAGTCATTTCACTTGTTAAATAACTGGAAAATCTTGTTTCGTGACAAGATACCTATAAAGGTTTTTTTTAAGGTTTAGATTTAGTATTTTCTAAAGTACTATTTTGGTATCGATCAATGGGTGTTTTGAATTGATTTTTCGGGTATGCATTATTCTTATCTCATGTGAGAGGTTCCTCTGGATATTTTGCTCATGTTCATAATCTATTTTTGAAACTACTGTTATCTGAAATACCTGTTACTTCATTGTCTCATGTGAGAGATACATGTGTAGTCATATGAATAACTAGTTGGCTTTCCATATTTCTGGTCTGAACGTGCTCCCAAATGTTTATTTATGTAGTCATAGGAATAACTTGTTGGGTTTATCCATGCTTCTGGTCTCAAGATGTTCCCAAAAGCTTATTTGTTGCCATTCACCAGTGAAATCTTAGCAATAATTCTTTTTTTCTTTTAGATTGATATCAACATTTCCAAAATAAAGTGCAAGTAATTTCAAAACATGTATAACGTAGCATTTATGATTCTGAATAATGAAAGATACTCAAATGAACACAGAGACCTTATCAAGAGATGATAAAGAACATAGTATACTTGCTCTCACACTATACTTCGGATTAAAACAACAAAGATTAATTTTGAAAGATAAACATACACAGAAACTATTAATCTTATAAACTGAAAATAAGAGAAGTAAACTTGTGTGGTTTCTGGTTTCTGATAGATTTAGTGGATGTCGAGGCCACTCACTCTGTAGCCTTTAGCTTATTGAACCACATAGCCTTTAGCTTATTATATTATTATAAGATATTTATTATTTATATTTACAACCAAAAGAAGTTGTAAGTCATTTCACTTGTTAAATAACTGGAAAATCTTGTTTCGTGACAAGATACCTATAAAGGTTTTTTTTTTTTTTTTTAAGGTTTTAGATTTAGTATTTTCTGAAGTACTATTTTGGTATCGATCAATGGGTGTTTTGAATTGATTTTTCGGGTATGCATTATTATTATCTCATGTGAGAGGTTCCTCTGGATATTTTGCTCATGTGCATAATCGATTTTTGAAACTACTGTTATCTGAAATACCTGTTACTTCATTGTCTCATGTGAGAGATACCTCTGAATATCTTGCTCATGGACAGAATGGGTGTTTGAAACTGTTGCTATGTGCAATACCTGTTAATTTTTGTCTCATGAACTCTGGTTCATTACTGTGCATAGATCAGTGGTTGAATATTACATTTACTATTTGCTTAACGATTGTGTATGTTTCATTTTTTGCGTCATTTGGACACATTTTATGATAAGGAAATAGTTTTCTTAGTCTTACAAGGAAATCTTGAATGTCTAGTAGCAATGGAATGTGAGAATAGGTTTCTAGTAACATTGAAAAATGAGGCATGTTTAGGTATAGTTTGCCTGTCTGTTTTTTTTTTCTTTTTTCAATTTCAAGAATTTTTTTTCAAGAATTATTTATGATGGAATGTGTAATTTTATGTTTCTTTTTTAATTTGGTGCCCTCTTTGCTGTAGATATGTAGATACGTTCTGAGAAAGTATCATCCAATTGTCCAACCAAGCTAGCTAGATCATCTGACATGGTGTCAACAAAAACCCTGACAATTCTCCACTCTTGAGATGTTGCTCGCAAGCTGAACCATGTCAGGAATTTTTGATGGAAATCTTTCTGAATATGACAGTCCCGTTCCAACCAACGAATGAACTTAACACAATACTCGTAATTATTCTCCAAAGAACCAGTTAAATCTGGTGAGGACAGCTGAACACCATTAGGCACATTCCTATCACAATCATGTACACCATGTCTGCTTAAAACTCTCTTCCTTGACCCGCCAATTTGTGGTTCACCAACTGGGACTTCCTTGATTGGTTCACAGCTCAGTTTTCAGAGTTAACATTAGGCTTTGCATGAGAGTTTCTCAAAGTTCCAACCCCTGTATCATCCCCTTTTCACATGCTGATAGGAACTACAGGATGTGAACAATCAAAAGGTACAACTTCCATCTCATTTCGAGTGGGCATGCCGAATTCATTATTATTGGTTGCTTCCTCTAACAATGTAGCTTTAGAATGATTTTCATGATAAATTTTAGGCAGACCCATTGTCTGATTATTATCACTTGAATTTGTTGAATCCCTTTGTGATTCTACTTGAGCAAGTGAACCATTTCCCTTGCCCATTTAAGCCATTTTCCGTTCCTCATCCAGAATAGAAACAGAATCTCCATGCGCATCTTCAGGTTCTGCAGCTTGATTCATGTTAAATCTTGTCTTCGCTTCCTTAGATACCTTCAATTTAGGGGTCAAACTTGAATTTACACCCCAATCACTAGAGTTGACTGGCTTATGAGACTCACAACCCTGAGTTTTTTCGCAATAAGGATTGTGGTAAGAGGGTTGATCATTGTTGGGACATTCAGATGTGCCATTAGAACCCTATTCTTGGGCCCAAGCATTATGCATAATATTTCCAAAATAGAAACACACAGCATAAATGTTTTGGCATTTAGGTTGGTAAATTTATTTTTGAAGATGAGGAGCAACATTTTTCCAAAATCATCTAGAACCCCTCCTTGTGCAAATCAGTTGGGAACGGGTAAACGGTTGATATTATAATATGAACAATTGCCTTAACATTCATCAAATTTTGTTCATCTCTTGCTTTTATGAGGTCCTTTCTCCAAAGTTTGGATATCAGAACATACATACAATTAGCCTTGTCTCCATATTTTCCAAACCAGAAATTAATCATGAAGATTTCCACACTTGGGTCTCTCACAATCAATTCCCCACTCTCATCTCCCAAAGGCAAATCCCCTTTGATTACGGGGGAATTGATATTCCCAACAAGTACAACAAGCAACCCATTTTCAAGTAATCAATTGAGTCTTGGCAATGTGGTATTAAGGGCTTCTCACAGCTTCAATGGCAGAACCATCAGTGCCAGTTTTGCAACAAAAGAAAAGAGGGATATTACTTTCAGGAGGAAAAATGATCACTATGCTCTTTTGGGTGTCTCTTGTCATGCCTCCTGCAATGATATCAGGGTTGCATACAAAAGACTGGCACTGAAATACCACCCTGATGTCATGCCTCTACACCAGCTTGAGACAGCCACTGACCTTTATTCTGAGATAAATCAGGTTTATGATACTGTGTCTGATCCACAAAAGAGAAAAGCATATGATGATCTGCACCTCATACCCAACTTTGACACTGTCAGGGTTGCAGCATCCCCATCCTCATTTGAGCATTGGAGAGGAAGGAATTGGGAAACAGATCAATGTTGGTGTTGAGGGGGAATTGTGACCATGTTCTTATTTCTAACTCCAGTGCGTGGATTTTGGTTATGTATTAGAGATGAATAAGACCTTTCAAGATCATACCTTCTAGAGAAGGCAAAGGACCAAGATATGTGGTGAAAATTTTCAAGCTGCTTGAATGTACTCTGGTACTCTGCTTCCTATTTATGTATGGTGTGATGCTTGGACCCATGCCCTCTTGTTTAATATATGTTATTATGTATATATTTCTTTATGATGGGATGACCTTGTAATTAGTTTTGGTGGGATATTTGTTTGGAGG
Source organism: Pinus tabuliformis (assembly GCA_031772625.1). Taxonomy (NCBI): domain Eukaryota; kingdom Viridiplantae; phylum Streptophyta; class Pinopsida; order Pinales; family Pinaceae; genus Pinus; species Pinus tabuliformis. The sequence goes on from CM062815.1 coordinate 708,454,318, forward strand.
ATTCTTACTGCTATCACAATAGTCAAGATGGTCACTTCTAACTTTCTTGTAGTCGAAGCACATGGACATCATTGGATAATGGAGATCATCACAATGCAGCTTCCTACAAGAATGCTTGGGACATTGAAGAAGCCATCAGATTTTTTGTGCCTCTTGCCATCTGTCCCCTCCCTCAACAATGGCTTACAACATCTATGGTATTTTATACAAACTTTTGTGCAAGATCAAGAGATCCATGCCTAACAGTCAACTTGACTTATCGTGACTTTAGTCGTTATATAAAAAAAAACATGGATAGATACATTGATTTTGATTAGAATTGTAACTTGTTTCCAATATTTATTTTTATACAATATCTATCATATGTTTATTGTAGATATTATCTAGCACCTTTCAAAAGTTGTTTCCAAGGAAAGTACCTTCAACATTCTCGTTTGTGTCCTCATAGGGTGATCATAAGCCTATTTTCCAGGGCTTTATATTGTTCTTTGTCGTGGTAATAAAAGTTGATTGAATGATCTTGGACATTGTAAATATATAATTTTGAAACATTATAATGATGTGTAGAGATTGCATCGATTTTACAAGACACTTCAAGGTACTAGTTCCTTTCCTATTGCCTTACGGCGTTTTCTTTGCAACATCTGGTGCAAATGCTAGTTATAATAATTTAAAACCAATATTTCTAATTAATTTTCCATATTTATCTCATTTACAAACCCCTCAACCCCATCCCATTATTATTACAATAAACACAATAATATATCACCGAGGAAAGAGTTCAAAATTGCGAAAACAAAAAACGCACAACAACCTCTGGTCCCAACATGACAACATGAATGAAGTAGGCCTCTCATGTTGGAGATGATTTAGGGGTTATTCCATGGCCTTCTCTCCCTTTGAAACCCCCAAACCATCCCTGTAATAATTTATTATATTATCTTTAACGATGCTACTTTTACTCTCAATCTTTAACAGCTACCGGCCTTCCCTCTTCAAAACCCTTATATAGAGTGTTTTCTCTCCATCGACCTCAAAAACCCTTATATAGAGAGTTTTCTCTCCGTCGACCTCTTTGCCCTTTGCCTTCGAAGCATTTTTGCACAGTTAAATCCTTTGTCCAAAATCCTCAGGGTTTCGCATTCGTGTCTGATATTGGGCGAGTTTCTGGCATATTTTGGATCCATCGATTTCATTCGAGCCCTCCCTCTGTGCACTATCTGGTATTGGGATGGCTGGAACTCAGGAGGATCCTGTTCTTACACGGGCAGTAGATGACGATTCGAGAGAGAACGAGGATGATGCCGGAAAGGAAGAGGACACTCGAGCTCAGGTTGCACCCATTGTTAAGCTTGAGGAGGTTACTGTCGCCATAGGCGAAGAAGAGGAGGATGTCCTTCTTGACATGTAAATTTCTTAATCCATGTCTATTTCATGATTTTGTTTTCTCAGTTGAAAGTTGTTTTCATGGCCTCTTCAGTGGCCCTTTTCCTGTGCACATAAATGGGACCTTGACTATAATGAAGATGCATTTGGGCAGTTATTTACTTCTAATTTTTCTCCTTTTTAGTAAGATCTGTTTTTATCGGGTTCTCGATGTTTTGTTCGCCTGTTGATGATGATCGGATTTGTCATTTCAATGGGGTGCTGAAGAAACTCTATGGTAGATGCATTTAGCGGGCTATGGTTTGTTTTATCGGGTAATTAGGGTTTTGCTTTTCTGTGTATTTTGTGAGTTTCTTGTTGTTTTGATGTCCCATTGATATTTTGATCAGCATTTTTTGATCTCATTATGGTCTGTAATAATTGTTTTCCTATGTTGATAGGCTGCCGATGAAGATTTTTTCGGGGATGCATTTGATGGTTTATTTGTTATCATTGGGGGTTTTGTATTTTGACGAGTCTTTTTATATTTTGTTGAACTATAGGCCATCCTTTTTTCAATGTCTTTGAAGAATCTATGATGGTTTCTCTGTTATTCTGGTTTAGTGGGGGGTGTGATGGTCATTTGTTATTGTTAAGCATACGGGGTTTCGTATTTTTTGGTTTTTGGATTAGCCATTGAATACTGAATTGGGCCTATTTGATAATCTGTCTTTTGGTTATTGGCATTAGGGTGATTTGTCTTTTTATGTTGTGAGGTGGTATGATTCAGGCATATGTCTGTTTTGGTCTTCTGTCAACTGTTTTCGTTGACTTTCTATGATGTTTTGAACAGGCTGTTGATCATTTCTGTACTTTATGGGGATGTATGGGATGAGCATTCTTTTGTTATTAAATAGTTGATGATTTGTATTCTTACATGTTTGATGTTATTATTGAGCTTTTTTGTGGGATCCTTTTCGGTAATGTTAAGGAATATCTCCTGTGTTTTTAATAGGTCGTTGGTAATTTATCTTTGAATGCATTTGATATGGTGGGATATTGCGGACGTTACTTCTAATGGATGCCATGGGCTCTTAAAATGATCCTAATGCAGTTTCATTGTTTATTAATATTCCCATTCTTTTTTATATGTTTGACCCTGCAGGAAGGCGAAGCTGTACAGGTTTGACAAGGATGGGAATCAATGGAAGGAGCGTGGTGTAGGAACAGTAAAGTTTCTTAAGCACAAGGATACTACAAAGGTTCGGCTGGTCATGAGGCAATCCAAGACATTGAAAATATGTGCAAACCATTTAAGTATGTAAATTTGTTTGTTTGTTTTTTTTTTGTGTAATTTCCCCCCTGAGATTGTAATAGCTTATCTTACGTCCAAGTTTTAAGAGGCTTTCTGTGCCGAGAATTTGTGTTGATCCTTATTATCTGGATTATATTGTTTTTTTTTTTTTTTTCCTTGCAGTTCATTCCCCAATGTCACTTCAGGAGCACGCAGGTAGTGATAAAACTTGGGTCTGGCATGCAACTGATTTCTCAGATGGGGAACTGAAGGAAGAACTCTTCTGCATTCGTCTTGGCTCTGTAGATAGTGAGCACTGTTCTTAGACTCTTCTAATCCTTGTTATGATCTTTTCTTTCTGTCTTGTATTTTTCTTTGATAAAATCAATGTTTGAGTACCTATATTCTTGGATCATTTCATTGAAGGGTTGATTTTGCATATGTTCTTAGGATGCTTTTCTGCAGATTATAGTGGGTTGGTAAGGGATCCCCCTCCCCAAACACCCTATCAGCATAGTTAAGACTTGAGTTTAGGGTGGCTTTAATTATCTCTGGTAATAGCAAATGATACGGAGGATTGTGCATAACCCACCCCCTTTTTTATTCCAATAAGCAGAGGTGGTCACTATGGTAATCCGATTTCAATTTGTAGTTAGAAAATGGGGTCACAACTTTCCATATTTTTTGTTTTGTTTTGTCTTTTTACATCAAACAATAGTATATTTATTAGAACCATAGTCAACTAAACAAACAGGAAACAATTTATTTGACAGGTGGAAGAAGTGATAGGCTTAGAGCAATTGAATTGTAGGCCATGCTTATTGACAAATTGATGAACATATGTCTCCTTACTTGAGATTTAGGTTGGCACCATGGCACCATCCTGTCCATCATTATACACTAATCTTGTCATTATCTTCTTCACTGTGAATGACTGGCCTGTTCCCTGCAAATAGATCTGGGCATAGAGGAGCCAATCCAAGAACAGTAATCTCTAGCACAAGACAATATTAATGATCTAAATACCTAATCCTGAAGCTTGAGTTTGATTTTTCTCTACTGGTTCTGAATCTCTGATTGAGAATCTCCCACTCATCATTATCAAACCTTCTCCTTCATCATTGGCATCAGCTGCACTGCTGAGGTACTTTGGTTGGTTGTCATTGGACTTGAGAGCTTGAAGTTTCAAATGATTATAGTAACAGACAGCCAGAAAATCCAGTCCACACCCACTCAAGTGTATGACTGTAACCTTTTCATTTATTACAGACAAAGATTATGTTATGAGCAGCCAGTCCTTGACAAGACCAACAACATTCATAGTCAAGGCTGAAGTCTTTCCTATCAGAAGAAACACTGCAAGATTAAGAGCCAAGGCACAAGCATAAATGTCATGTAATCCAAATCAAAGGAAGAGACCCTGATTATCAGAAATGGGTATTCTACTAAGGCCCAGGGGGTGCTGAGAAAAACAAGGCAACAAGGAGCAACAAAGACATGATGGGATTCAACTTAATCCCTTTTGATGTTCGTGGAATTTGTATGAGAACCAATTGGGTAGTCTCACATGCAACTGCACTTAACTGGAGAATCACCTCCCATGCATTCATCTTGGCCTCCCCATAAGCTGAAATAGTAACTCCAATGGATATGGCCAACATATTGGCCTCGGGCTCACCATTATAAGCTTCTTTCTTCAGGGAAACCACAATCAAATACACAGCAATGGGAATTAGAGCTTTCAGCATTTGAAATAATGATACTGAGAGGAAAACATAGGCATAATTTGAAAACCAAAGACCCAAAGAATACACTTATCAATACTATGGGTTCAACGAGCTTGAAGACTCTTACAATAGCAACAGCCAGTGTTGAGTAGAAGCCCATGTGAATCATGGTGGGACTGATCACACTAAAGTTGTCAAGCAATGGCAACTCTAATGGATATGGCTAACATATTGGCCATGGCCTCACCTTTATAAGATTCTTTCTTCAGGGGAACTGCAATCGAATGCATATCAAATGGGCACAAGAGCTTTCAACATTTGAAATATCGATACTTTGAGAGACATGCACCAAGGGCTGCATCATTTAGGATTTGTACTCAGTTTAGGTGTCATATTCAAGGGGAAGTTGATATGCTTTCCACCACTTCATAGATTGTTAGAGTGATGAAACAAAAGAGGCTCCCTCTTGAGGCTAGATTATGTCATTCATATCAGCTGTGTTTTTGATGTCCTAGCTCAGCCAGGTCTTGCCAAAACTCTGTTGAGGTTCAAAATTTATTATAAACTGAAATGTCTTCACAAGAATTGACCTCATAAAATGCCATAATCACAAGATATGCCATACATGGCTGTGATTATGGCTCGCAAGACCCTTAGACTTTGAGCAATGAGGCTCGCAACATCACTTATGATTATGCACTCTACAATTCTGTGACCAGCTGAATGTCAAGCAATTGAACCGCGATTTAAATCCTATTTTGTCAGCAATAAGTACTGTACTTTGTCTTTATTTAGTGTAGAGAACCAAGCACTTATTCTGCTCATCTATAGAAGGGACAATGGTTGTTTGCCTATGAGGTATAAGGAAATCCTATCATATGTTTTGTATTTTCGTATGGAATTGAATCATACTCCTGCACACTGTAACATTCATATATATCAACCTGTAGAGGCTTTAATAACACCTGGTATTCTGGTTAGTGATTTTATTGGACCTCATGTGCATATCCTACATGCACAGGATGGACTATTCATATGTTACAGGGTATTATTCTTATTATTTAGGGTGCACATCTTCAGGTGCTCAAGAACGATTACTAGAACAGTCAGTTAATTCTGCAATTTAAAGGATGAAAAAGGAGGTTATAGGAGTCTAGTTTTGGTTCTCATCCACAATGTCACACTAGTCTGCCTGGGCATGGTTCTCATGGTTTAATAGTGACTTGAGGAGTCATAATACCACAAATCACTAAACACGAACAGCTAAGGTAGCCCAAGGACAATAGCCATCTTTACACATTAATTAACAGGTCTTACATTAATTATCCTAGGGGGTTTTAATACTTCCAAATGCTTAAAAAACAGTTAGCAGAGCATTCACATTACAAATTCCAGCAATCTTTTCTATAAACCAACCAAATGCAGTCAGGAGAGCCCTCCTTTTAAACTATACAACCTTATTGTTAGTATGATCAACCTTATTTTAATATATAGTGTGACAAACCGTATGTGACAGGCAGGTGGAAAACTTTTCTCGCAATTGACTAAGCAACGTCCTGTGAGCCAGACTTGAGACGGAAACCCTCGTCAGAAGTATATGCTTGGCTCTTTTCCAAACAAATGAAGAGTCAATGAGGTTTTGTGTAACCACTTCTGGTATCGTATTGGGTTAACCCACCCCTTTTTGATTCCAATAAGCAGAGGTGGTCACTATGGTAATCCGATTTCAATTTGTAGTTAGAAAATGGGGTCACAACTTTCCATATTTTTTGTTTTGTTTTGTCTTTTTACATCAAACAATAGTATATTTATTAGAACCATAGTCAACTAAACAAACAGGAAACAATTTATTTGACAGGTGGAAGAAGTGATAGGCTTAGAGCAATTGAATTGTAGGCCATGGTTCTTGACAAATTAATGAACAGATGTCTCCTTACTTGAGATTTAGGTTGGCACCATGGCACCATCCTGTCCATCATTATACACTAATCTTGTCATTATCTTCTTCACTGTGAATGACTGGCCTGTTCCCTGCAAATAGATCTGGGCATAGAGGAGCCAATCCAAGAACAGTAATCTCTAGCACAAGACAATATTAATGATCTAAATACCTAATCCTGAAGCTTGAGTTTGATTTTTCTCTACTGGTTCTGAATCTCTGATTGAGAATCTCCCACTCGTCATTATCAAACCTTCTCCTTCATCATTGGCATCAGCTGCACTGCTGAGGTACTTTGGTTGGTTGTCATTGGACTTGAGAGCTTGAAGTTTCAAATGATTATAGTAACAGACAGCCAGAAAAGCCAGTCCACACCCACTCAAGTTTATGACAGTAACCTTTTCATTTATTACAGACAAAGATAATGTTATGAGCATCCAGTCCTTGACAAGACCAGCAACATTCATAGTCAAGGCTGAAGTCTTTCCTATCAGAAGAAACACTGCAAGATTAAGAGCCAAGGCACAAGCATAAATGTCATGTAATCCAAATCAAAGGAAGAGACCCTGATTATCAGAAATGGGTATTCTACTAAGGCCCAGGGGGTGCTGAGAAAAACAAGGCAACAAGGAGCAACAAAGATGTGATGGGATTCAACTTAATCCCTTTTGATGTTCGTGGAATTTGTATGAGAACCAATTGGGTAGTCTCACATGCAACTGCACTTAACTGGAGAATCACCTCCCATGTATTCATCTTGGCCTCCCCATAAGCTGAAATAGTAACTCCAATGGATATGGCCAACATATTGGCCTCGGGCTCACCTTTATAAGCTTCTTTCTTCAGGGAAACCACAATCAAATACACAACAATGGGAATTAGAGCTTTCAGCATTTGAAATAATGATACTGAGAGGAATACATAGGCAGAATTTGAAAACCAGAGACCCAAAGAATACACTTATCAATACTATGGGTTCAACGAGCTTGAAGACTCTTACAATAGCAACAGCCAGTGTTGAGTAGAAGCCCATGTGAATCATGGTGGGACTGATCACACTAAAGTTGTCAAGCAATGGCAACTCCAATGGATATGGCTAACATATTGGCAATGGCCTCACCTTTATAAGATTCTTTCTTCAGGGGAACTGCAATCGAATGCATATCAAATGGGCACAAGAGCTTTCAACATTTGAAATATCGATACTTTGAGAGACATGCACCAAGGGCTGCATCATTTAGGATTTGTACTCAGTTTAGGTGTCATATTCAAGGGGAAGTTGTTATGCTTTCCACCACTTCATAGATTGTTAGAGTGATGAAACAAAAGAGGCTCCCTCTTGAGGCTAGATTATATCATTCATATCAGCTGTGTTGTTGATGTCCTAGCTCAGCCAGGTCTTGCCAAAACTCTGTTGAGGTTCAAAATTTATTATAAACTGAAATGTCTTCACAAGAATTGACCTCATAAAATGCCATAATCACAAGATATGCCATACATGGCTGTGATTATGGCTCGCAAGACCCTTAGACTTTGAGCAATGAGGCTCGCAACATCACTTATGATTATGCACTCTACAATTCTGTGACCAGCTGAATGTCAAGCAATTGAACCGCGATTTAAATCCTATTTTGTCAGCAATAAGTACTATACTTTGTCTTTATTTAGTGTAGAGAACCAAGCACTTATTCTGCTCATCTATAGAAGGGACAATGGTTGTTTGCCTATGAGGTATAAGGAAATCCTATCAGATGTTTTGTATTTTCGTGTGGAATTGAATCATACTCCTGCACACTGTAACATTCATATATATCAACCTGTAGAGGCTTTAATAACACCTGGTATTCTGGTTAGTGATTTTATTGGACCTCATGTGCATATCCTACATGCACAGGATGGACTATTCATATGTTACAGGGTATTATTCTTATTATTTAGGGTGCACATCTTCAGGTGCTCAAGAACGATTACTAGAACAGTCAGTTAATTCTGCAATTTAAAGGATGAAAAAGGAGGTTATAGGAGTCTAGTTTTGGTTCTCATCCACAATGTCACACTAGTCTGCCTGGGCATGGTTCTCATGGTTTAATAGTGACTTGAGGAGTCATAATACCACAGATCACTAAACACGAACAGCTAAGGTAGCCCAAGGACAATAGCCATCTTTACACATTAATTAACAGGTCTTACATTAATTATCCTAGGGGGTTTTAATACTTCCAAATGCTTAAAAAACAGTTAGCAGAGCATTCACATTACACATTCCAGCAATCTTTTCTATAAACCAACCAAATGCAGTCAGGAGAGCCCTCCTTTTAAACTATACAACCTTATTGTTAGTATGATCAACCTTATTTTAATATATAGTGTGACAAATCGTATGTGACAGGCAGGTGGAAAACTTTTCTCGCAATTGACTAAGCGAGGTCCTGCGAGCCAGACTTGAGACGAAAACCCTCGTCAGAAGTATATGCTTGGCTCTTTTCCAAACAAATGAAGAGTCAATGAGGTTTTGTGTAATCACTTCTGGTATCGTATTGGGTTAACCCACCCCCTTTTTGATTCCAATAAGCAGAGGTGGTCACTATGGTAATCCGATTTCAATTTGTAGTTAGAAAATGGGGTCACAACTTTCCATATTTTTTGTTTTGTTTTGTCTTTTTACATCAAACAATAGTATATTTATTAGAACCATAGTCAACTAAACAAACAGGAAACAATTTATTTGACAGGTGGAAGAAGTGATAGGCTTAGAGCAATTGAATTGTAGGCCATGCTTCTTGACAAATTGATGAACAGATGTCTCCTTACTTGAGATTTAGGTTGGCACCATGGCACCATCCTGTCCATCATTATACACTAATCTTGTCATTATCTTCTTCACTGTGAATGACTGGCCTGTTCCCTGCAAATAGATCTGGGCATAGAGGAGCCAATCCAAGAACAGTAATCTCTAGCACAAGACAATATTAATGATCTAAATACCTAATCCTGAAGCTTGAGTTTGATTTTTCTCTACTGGTTCTGAATCTCTGATTGAGAATCTCCCACTCGTCATTATCAAACCTTCTCCTTCATCATTGGCATCAGTTGCACTGCTGAGGTACTTTGGTTGGTTGTCATTGGACTTGAGAGCTTGAAGTCTCAAATGATTATAGTAACAGACAGCCAGAAAAGCCAGTCCACACCCACTCAAGTTTATGACTGTAACCTTTTCATTTATTACAGACAAAGATTATGTTATGAGCAGCCAGTCCTTGACAAGACCAGCAACATTCATAGTCAAGGCTGAAGTCTTTCCTATCAGAAGAAACACTGCAAGATTAAGAGCCAAGGCACAAGCATAAATGTCATGTAATCCAAATCAAAGGAAGAGACCCTAATTATCAGAAATGGGTATTCTACTAAGGCCCAGGGGGTGCTGAGAAAAACAAGGCAACAAGGAGCAACAAAGATGTGATGGGATTCAACTTAATCCCTTTTGATGTTCGTGGAATTTGTATGAGAACCAATTGGGTAGTCTCACATGCAACTGCACTTAACTGGAGAATCACCTCCCATGCATTCATCTTGGCCTCCCCATAAGCTGAAATAGTAACTCTAATGGATATGGCCAACATATTGGCCTCGGGCTCACCTTTATAAGCTTCTTTCTTCAGGGAAACCACAATCAAATACACAGCAATGGGAATTAGAGCTTTCAGCATTTGAAATAATGATACTGAGAGGAAAACATAGGCAGAATTTGAAAACCAAAGACCCAAAGAATACACTTGTCAATACTATGGGTTCAACGAGCTTGAAGACTCTTACAATAGCAACAGCCAGTGTTGAGTAGAAGCCCATGTGAATCATGGTGGGACTGATCACACTAAAGTTGTCAAGCAATGGCAACTCCAATGGATATGGCTAACATATTGGCCATGGCCTCACCTTTATAAGATTCTTTCTTCAGGGGAACTGCAATCGAATGCATATCAAATGGGCACAAGAGCTTTCAACATTTGAAATATCAATACTTTGAGAGACATGCACCAAGGCCTGCATCATTTAGGATTTGTACTCAGTTTAGGTGTCATATTCAAGGGGAAGTTGTTATGCTTTCCACCACTTCATAGATTGTTAGAGTGATGAAACAAAAGAGGCTCCCTCTTGAGGCTAGATTATGTCATTCATATCAGCTGTGTTGTTGATGTCCTAGCTCAGCCAGGTCTTGCCAAAACTCTGTTGAGGTTCAAAATTTATTATAAACTGAAATGTCTTCACAAGAATTGACCTCATAAAATGCCATAATCACAAGATATGCCATACATGGCTGTGATTATGGCTCGCAAGACCCTTAGACTTTGAGCAATGAGGCTCGCAACATCACTTATGATTATGCACTCTACAATTCTGTGACCAGCTGAATGTCAAGCAATTGAACCGCGATTTAAATCCTATTTTGTCAGCAATAAGTACTATACTTTGTCTTTATTTAGTGTAGAGAAACAAGCACTTATTCTGCTCATCTATAGAAGGGACAATGGTTGTTTGCCTATGAGGTATAAGGAAATCCTATAAGATGTTTTGTATTTTCGTATGGAATTGAATCATACTCCTGCACACTGTAACATTCATATATATCAACCTGTAGAGGCTTTAATAACACCTGGTATTCTGGTTAGTGATTTTATTGGACCTCATGTGCATATCCTACATGCACAGGATGGACTATTCATATGTTACAGGGTATTATTCTTATTATTTAGGGTGCACATCTTCAGGTGCTCAAGAACGATTACTAGAACAGTCAGTTAATTCTGCAATTTAAAGGATGAAAAAGGAGGTTATAGGAGTCTAGTTTTGGTTCTCATCCACAATGTCACACTAGTCTGCCTGGGCATGGTTCTCATGGTTTAATAGTGACTTGAGGAGTCATAATACCACAGATCACTAAACACGAACAGCTAAGGTAGCCCCAGGACAATAGCCATCTTTACACATTAATTAACAGGTCTTACATTAATTATCCTAGGGGGTTTTAATACTTCCAAATGCTTAAAAAACAGTTAGCAGAGCATTCACATTACACATTCCAGCAATCTTTTCTATAAACCAACCAAATGTAGTCACGAGAACCCTCCTTTTAAACTATACAACCTTATTGTTAGTATGATCAACCTTATTTTAATATATAGTGTGACAAACCGTATGTGACAGACAGGTGGAAAACTTTTCTCGCAATTGACTAAGCGACGTCCTGCGAGCCAGACTTGAGACGGAAACCCTCGTCAGAAGTATATGCTTGGCTCTTTTCCAAACAAATGAAGAGTCAATGAGGTTTTGTGTAATCACTTCTGGTATCGTATTGGGTTAACCCACCCCCTTTTTGATTCCAATAAGCAGAGGTGGTCACTATGGTAATCCGATTTCAATTTGTAGTTAGAAAATGGGGTCACAACTTTCCATATTTTTTGTTTTGTTTTGTCTTTTTACATCAAACAATAGTATATTTATTAGAACCATAGTCAACTAAACAAACAGGAAACAATTTATTTGACAGGTGGAAGAAGTGATAGGCTTAGAGCAATTGAATTGTAGGCCATGCTTCTTGACAAATTGATGAACAGATGTCTCCTTACTTGAGATTTAGGTTGGCACCATGGCACCATCCTGTCCATCATTATACACTAATCTTGTCATTATCTTCTTCACTGTGAATGACTGGCCTGTTCCCTGCAAATAGATCTGGGCATAGAGGAGCCAATCCAAGAACAGTAATCTCTAGCACAAGACAATATTAATGATCTAAATACCTAATCTTGAAGCTTGAGTTTGATTTTTCTCTACTGGTTCTGAATCTCTGATTGAGAATCTCCCACTCGTCATTATCAAACCTTCTCCTTCATCATTGGCATCAGCTGCACTGCTGAGGTACTTTGGTTGGTTGTCATTGGACTTGAGAGCTTGAAGTTTCAAATGATTATAGTAACAGACAGCCAGAAAAGCCAGTCCACACCCACTCAAGTTTATGACAGTAACCTTTTCATTTATTACAGACAAAGATAATGTTATGAGCATCCAGTCCTTGACAAGACCAACAACATTCATAGTCAAGGCTGAAGTCTTTCCTATCAGAAGAAACACTGCAAGATTAAGAGCCAAGGCACAAGCATAAATGTCATGTAATCCAAATCAAAGGAAGAGACCCTGATTATCAGAAATGGGTATTCTACTAAGGCCCAGGGGGTGCTGAGAAAAACAAGGCAACAAGGAGCAACAAAGATGTGATCGGATTCAACTTAATCCCTTTTGATGTTCATGGAATTTGTATGAGAACCAATTGGGTAGTCTCACATGCAACTGCACTTAACTGGAGAATCACCTCCCATGCATTCATCTTGGCCTCCCCATAAGCTGAAATAGTAACTCCAATGGATATGGCCAACATATTGGCCTCGGGCTCACCTTTATAAGCTTCTTTCTTCAGGGAAACCACAATCAAATACACAGCAATGGGAATTAGAGCTTTCAGCATTTGAAATAATGATACTGAGAGGAATACATAGGCAGAATTTGAAAACCAGAGACCCAAAGAATACACTTATCAATACTATGGGTTCAACGAGCTTGAAGACTCTTACAATAGCAACAGCCAGTGTTGAGTAGAAGCCCATGTGAATCATGGTGGGACTGATCACACTAAAGTTGTCAAGCAATGGCAACTCCAATGGATATGGCTAACATATTGGCCATGGCCTCACCTTTATAAGATTCTTTCTTCAGGGGAACTGCAATCGAATGCATATCAAATGGGCACAAGAGCTTTCAACATTTGAAATATCGATACTTTGAGAGACATGCACCAAGGCCTGCATCATTTAGGATTTGTACTCAGTTTAGGTGTCATATTCAAGGGGAAGTTGTTATGCTTTCCACCACTTCATAGATTGTTAGAGTGATGAAACAAAAGAGGCTCCCTCTTGAGGCTAGATTATGTCATTCATATCAGTTGTGTTGTTGATGTCCTAGCTCAGCCAGGTCTTGCCAAAACTCTGTTGAGGTTCAAAATTTATTATAAACTGAAATGTCTTCACAAGAATTGACCTCATAAAATGCCATAATCACAAGATATGCCATACATGGCTGTGATTATGGCTCGCAAGACCCTTAGACTTTGAGCAATGAGGCTCGCAACATCACTTATGATTATGCACTCTACAATTCTGTGACCAGCTGAATGTCAAGCAATTGAACCACGATTTAAATCCTATTTTGTCAGCAATAAGTACTATACTTTGTCTTTATTTAGTGTAGAGAACCAAGCACTTATTCTGCTCATCTATAGAAGGGACAATGGTTGTTTGCCTATGAGGTATAAGGAAATCCTATCAGATGTTTTGTATTTTCGTATGGAATTGAATCATACTCCTGCACACTGTAACATTCATATATATCAACCTGTAGAGGCTTTAATAACACCTGGTATTCTGGTTAGTGATTTTATTGGACCTCATGTGCATATCCTACATGCACAGGATGGACTATTCATATGTTACAGGGTATTATTCTTATTATTTAGGGTGCACATCTTCAGGTGCTCAAGAACGATTACTAGAACAGTCAGTTAATTCTGCAATTTAAAGGATGAAAAAGGAGGTTATAGGAGTCTAGTTTTGGTTCTCATCCACAATGTCACACTAGTCTGCCTGGGCATGGTTCTCATGGTTTAATAGTGACTTGAGGAGTCATAATACCACAGATCACTAAACACGAACAGCTAAGGTAGCCCAAGGACAATAGCCATCTTTACACATTAATTAACAGGTCTTACATTAATTATCCTAGGGGTTTTAATACTTCCAAATGCTTAAAAAACAGTTAGCAAAGCATTCACATTACACATTCCAGCAATCTTTTCTATAAACCAACCAAATGCAGTCAGGAGAGCCCTCCTTTTAAACTATACAACCTTATTGTTAGTATGATCAACCTTATTTTAATATATAGTGTGACAAATCGTATGTGACAGGCAGGTGGAAAACTTTTCTCGCAATTGACTAAGCGACGTCCTGCGAGCCAAACTTGAGACTGAAACCCTCGTCAGAAGTATATGCTTGGCTCTTTTCCAAACAAATGAAGAGTCAATGAGGTTTTGTGTAATCACTTCTGGTATCGTATTGGGTTATTGTTAGAAGCGATAATTGGATTCGGATTCTCATCGAGTGAGTTGTTCTGCTTTCTCAATTTGAGAGGGTTTGTTTGGAGGGAAAAACGAAAGAGGACATACAAGAATAGTGAGGGGAAAGATGCAGAGGAAGAGGATTGAGAACATCGCCAGCAGGCAGGCTACATTTTCCAAACGTAGGTGGATTGCTGAAGAAAGCTTACGAGCTCTCGGTGCTCTGCACTGCAGAAGTTGAACTTGTGATTTTCTCCCCAGCAGGAAAGCTCTATGAATTGTTTTTTAGTGCAAATCCTACTATTTTGATTCTAATAATCATGGCTATGCAAACCTCATGAGATTCTTACTAATAACCCCGGTGGTGCAAGCCCTAGTAAGCTCGATGTTGAAAAACTTAGTGTAAAACCTCCAAATCGCTGGTTTTGTTGTAGTGCTTATTGGAGAGTATATAAAAAATTTCACACCTTTTTATGAGATATGGGAGGAAAACATGTTAAAGATTTTTAATAAATATAAAATTTCCAAAATGATGCTAGTTACGTGTGATTCTTTTTTCATTGTTTGTGATTATGAAAAATAAAACTCAATGTTTTTTCATTAGTGCACACATATTTCATTATATAATTGCATATAGAAAAATCATTCCAGAGCCGATAACAATAAAAGTGAAGAATTTATGGTCCAACGTTATATTTAAGGGAGATGTTTAAGGATGACGTTTGAATTTTGTTTTTCATTTTAAGACATTTGGAGCAAATATTAGGAAGGACTTTGAGAAAGGATTGTCCTTGATTTTTGAAAATGGAGTTGTTCCTTTCCAGCCATATGCCCCAAGTGACCATCAAAGGGAGAGCTCATATGTTTTTTGGATGTTTTCTTTATAGCCATTTTTTTACACATATCCATAGAGTCCCCATGCCATTGATGTGAATTACTTGTTCGGTTTTTTTTAACCAAAATTTTTAACCAAACAAGAAAAAATAAAAAAATGCCTCAAGTTCAAAGACTGAAACAAAGACCTATTGACATACCTTTTAAAGTATGGAAAGAACTTGTAAAATCATATGAGAAGTTGGATGCACAAAGAAAAGCCGGCAATGAGAGCATTCAGGTATTGAATTTTTCATTAAACATTATTTAGAATGTATTAATACTTATAAGTATCTTAGACATGTATTTGTGTGAAAATAAATTGAATTGGTTTATGTTTAAGGACAAGGCATCCAAGGCGAGGTTAACCAAGACAAAAGTCACTCATCGTAGTGGCCAGAAAGGTTTAAAAGCACTGATAACAACCTTTGTAAGTATATTAAACATGTGATATTTTTTTAATAAATTTTGTACTAGAAGAAAGTCATTGTTATCTAATTTCTCCCTATTTACTGATTGATAGGAACTAAAATATGGAAGACCTCCAAATCATTTGGAAAAGGAGGTGCTGCAGCAAAAGAGATGGGTTGAATTTGTTGTTTGGATGGACTCTATGGTATGTAATCTTAGTTGGATTTCCAATATACTTTTAAACCATATTTTCATTTTATTTTTTAGTACTATTAGATATTATATCTTACCTCATTTTATGGTTAACATTGTATAACAAAAACATGCGTTGTGTTATGTAATTAATACTAACATGTAATATTGATTTTTTTTGTCAGAATGCTATAGGTAATGATTGCCAAGACGATGATCCAAATTATGTTCAACATATATCAGGAGATGATGAGGATGAGGATGAGGATGATGGTGGTGAAGGAGGAGATGATGATGATAGTTGCGGTGTTGGTGATGATGTGGATCAGAGTAATGAGGATGGTCAAGATGATCATGAGGATGATCTTGGTGGTGGTAGCTAGGCATGCACATGCATTGTTTTTTATGAATAAATTATTGTGTAGAATGACATTGCTATGTTTAGATGGGTGTTGTGAATTTACCCTATATCAATGAGACATTTTGATTTTGTAATCATACGATGAGTTTGATTTATGTATGTTGTTAATTTATCGTAGAATAACGATATTCATGAAATATTTTGATTTGTTAATCATATTTGAATTTTACTTGTTTTGATTAAAAATAATACTGATTTTATTAGTATTATGTTGCTATTTTATACATGTTTTGAAAATTGTTAATGACACATTGTTATTTTTTTGGATGGATGTTGTCAATTTCTCTTAAATTTCTTTACAAATGATTTTGAATTGTGATATCTGCTTTAATGATATTTAGAAACTATCATATATTTCACTATGAATCTATAAAGGGGGTCATATATGTAAAGAAAAATATACTCTATATAAGAAGTCAAATGCGGATGTAACCATGGATGCAAAATTGAAAGTAAAATTGGATGTTAAACTAGGAATTAATACAAAATGCAAACAATTGACATACAAAGTGTTTTAAATTAGAAGTGAAAAATTGTGCAATAGTTGACACAAAGAAGGGAACAAAACATGGCATACAAAAGGATATCAAATTGGGCAAAAACAAGGACACATAAATGGGCACCAAATTAGATGCAAAAAAAGACAACAACTAGATGTAAAATAAGATGCAAAGTTGAGCGTTAAAAAGAAGCAAAAAACGTTACAAATTAATATGCCAAATGATGATGCAAATAATGGTGTAAATTTGGGATGCAAACTTGAGTGCAAAAAAGGAAAAAAAAAAGATGTAAGAAAAGACATAAAACAAGATGCAAAATGGGGCTGAAAAAAGGTGAAACCAAGGATGTCATATTGGATGTAAAAAATGATTCCTAATCACATGCAAATTTAGGCTCGAACTTAGACACAAAATTATATGAAAATGTGGACACAAAATGAGGCAAAAAAAGATGCAAATTTGGATGGTGAAAACGATGTAAAACTAGACACCAAAAAAATGCAAAATTGGATGAAAAAGTCGGTGTAAATAATGGTGCAACATTTGACACAAGTAGACACAAAAAAATGGTGCAAAAAGGGGCATAAAATAGCTTAAAATTGGATGCAAAACTTGGTGCAAAAACAAATACAAAAGTAGACGTAAAAAATGGCTCTAAATTGAATGTACCATTAGACACAAAATAAGATGCAAAGGTGGACACAACACATGACTCAACATAAGATGCAAATATAAATGCAAATTTGGATGCTCAAAATGATGTAACATTAGATGCAAGAGATGGTGTTAAAAATGATGCAAAATTGGATGAAACAAATGACGCAAAATATGGTGCAAAATGAGATGGGAAAAATGGAGACAAATCAAACGTAAATGTGGATGTAAAAAATGGTCCAAAACAAGATGCAAAAATGGGCACAAAAATGGATGCAAAATTTGGTGCTAAATCAAATTCAACACATGGTGCAAAGATAGGCACCAAAGCTGGTGCAAAAATAGAAGCAAAAACTAGTGTAAGACTAGATACAAAACCTGGCGTAAGACTAGATGCAAAAACTGACACAAAATGGATGCATAAAAAGACGTTAAATTGGATTCAAAATACAGTGTAAACTTGATGCAAATGATGGTGCAAAAATGGAAGCAAAGAATGACACAAAATAGGAAGCAAAAGAGAATGAAAAATAGATGCAAAAAATGACACAAAACTAGAAGCAAAACCTGTCATAAAATAAGATGCAAATCTTGGTTCAAAATTTGACGCAAAAAATGATGCATAGTTTGGTGTAAAAAATGATGCAAAATCTAGCGTGAAAAAGGATGCAAAATCAGGTGCAAAAAAGGACGCTTTAAAAATTGTACAATAGAGCCAGATTTAGCACCAGGTTGCTCATCACAATTACAAAAAAAATGCACTAAAATCTAGCGCTAAATCTGGCGCAAATCGCTGGTTTTGTTGTAATGTCTACTGATTATCGATTCGCTTTGCTGCCACTTCCTGTATCCTCGATCTGTTTCCTGAGTCCAATAGTGCCATATTTTTTCTTGATGCTGCTCTTCCCCAGAGTGGCCTGGGAGTTGACTGAGAAGGCTACTGAGCTTTGGCAACTGGTTCCAGGCATCCATCCAAAAACGTACTGTTCTGCCATTTCAGACTTCCCAAAAACTGTGTTGTTGTATCATTAGGAAGTGTTGTTTAGCTGCATTCCAAATGAGTGAGCCTTTTGCATTGGGTATGGATAACCATTGCCACCATATTTTTGCGCACATTATAGCATTGTTGTGACTGGGGTCTCTCAGTCCAATGCCCCCTTGCTCCTTAGGCTTGCATACAGTAATCCATTTAACCAGAGCCCATTTGCGGTTTGTGCCAATCGCTCCCCAGAGAAAGTTGCGCTGTAAATTCCTTATTCTTTTAATCACCCATTTAGGAGCTGCAAGGATTGAAAAAAGATAGAGCGGCATTGCCTGTAGAACAGCCTTGATTAGTACTAGTCTGCTGGCTATATTCAGAGATCTATGAGTCCATGAGTTGAGCCGGTGGTCAAGCTTCTCAAGAAGCAAGCGCCAAGAGGTATGCTTGATAGCCGAGTCAATGAGGGGGGCTCCAAGGTATTTGGATGGGAGGGAGTCAATGGAGAAACCCAGAATACGAGCAATGGCCCTCTGAACAACAGGAGGAGTGTGGAAGAAAAAAATATGAGATTTGGATTTATTAATACTGGTTCCTGAAGCCTCGGTAAAGTCATTCAGCAGGGATTTGTACATTGAAGCTTCTTGAACAGATGGGTACCCGAACAACATGTTGTCATCGACAAACTGCTGATGGGTTATAGCAGGGGAGTTATGGATGGAAAGGCCTTTAATTTGCTGGGAAAGGCGAGCCTGAGTAATATGGCGTCCTAAACCTTCCGCCATGAGAACAAAGAGGAAAGGCGAGAGAGGATCGCCTTGCCGAATGCCTCTTGAGGGGCTGAAGGGGCGGGATGGAATGCCATTGACAAGGATGGAGAAGAAAGTAGAAGAAATGAGACTATGAATCCATCGTACCCATATTGGAGAGAAACCAAAAGCTATTAACATTTTTTGTATGTATATCCAATTTAGCTTATCAAAGGCTTTTGACAAGTCCAGCTTGAGTATCATACCTGCTTGCTTGGTGTGCTTGAGAGAGTGTATGACTTCGTGCGAGAGGATGATGCCATCCAGGATCTGTCTTCCTTCCACGTAGCCGGATTGTTCAGGCGAGATGAGCAGGGGCAACAACGGATTTAATCTATTGGCTATGACCTTTGATATCACCTTGTTAATTACATTGCACAGAGCAATTGGTCGGAACTTGTCTGGGGTAATGTTGCTTTCTTCCTTTGGAATGAGCGCAATAAAGGTATAATTGAGAGAGGGCAGAAGCCAGTGCAGTGTGCACAACTCCTCTACCACTTGCCAGACTTCATCTTTGATTAATTCCCAGAAGGCATGGAAGAAGGTGGTTGTGAATCCATCCGGGCTAGGGGCTTTTCCTTCCTTGAGCTGATGCATTGCAGTGTCTACTTCCTGTTGTTGAATAGGGAGAAGAAGGAGCTTATTGTGTTCTTCAATAATGATTTTTGGCACATTTCGGATGATTTTTCAATGGCTGGCCTTCTGTCGTTTTGGGGCTCTTGGTGAACCTGCCGAAAGTACCTTGTGAATTCTTGCTCAATCTCGTCATGCTCTTCTACTCTTTCCCCCCCCTGCTTCTGAATGAAAGGGATAGTGTTGTGCAATCTCCGTTGTATAGTTGTTCTGTGGAAGAACTTGGTGTTTCTCTCCCCCTCCTTCAGCCACCTTATCCTTGATTTTTGCTTCCATAATATTTCCTCCTGCTTTCTCCTCTCCTCCAATTGACTGTGAATGCGTTTCTCCTATTCCAAAGTTTCTTCGTTGTGTCCCTCTGTGATTATTTTCTGTTGGAGCTGTTCCATTTCCCTGTTTAGGTTCTGTTGCACCTGAAAAATGTTTCCAAAGATTTCTTGATTCCAGAGCTTGATATGAGTTTTGAGATACTTGAGTTTCTGTTGAAACTGGTACATTTTGGAGCCTTCAGGCGGATGGAAGTTGTTCCAAGTATTTTTGATGAAGTCTTTGAATGCGGGGTGAGTGAGCCAGAACGCTTCAAAGCGGAATGGTCTTTTATTGGCATTGCCCGGTCTTTGCCACTGAAGGGCGATGGGCCAGTGGTCAGAGCCTGCATATGGGAGAATTACTGCTGCTATGTCCCCTCCTAAATGGACTGCATTATCAGACAGGAGGAATCGGTCTAGTTTGGATGCGATTTGATGCCTTCCAATCCTTTGATTACTCCATGTATGTGTTCCATTACAAAACTGAAAATCGATAAGGGTATTGTTTTGAATGAACTCCTTGAAGTGCTCATTTTCCTGCTCCATCCTGGTTCGACCTCCTTGCTTTTCCTCTAATTTAGTTATCATGTTAAAGTCTCCTCCAATGATCCATAGGGGGTGGACTCTGTGTAGACTCAGTGCTTCTATCGTGTCTAGTAAAGCCATTTTATTGCCCGCCTCCTGTGGGAAATAGACATTTGTAAGATGTCCGTGAATGTTAGTACCTAGAATATGAAAGGTTGCTTGAATAATGTGGTGGGAAGCATGTATATCTGAGAGCACTATCGCTTGCGGATTCCACGCAATAGCTAGTCTGCCAGATGTCCCAGAGGCATCCACTGCTACTAAACTGCTACCTATCCAAGCTCTGGAAAGTATGTTTTCGAGAGTGTCACTGTTACACTTCGTTTCCTGAAGGAAACAAATCTGTGGCTTTTCCTGCTTTATCATGTTCTTAATCATTCTGTGTTTCCCTGGGCTATTGAGCCCCCTTACATTCCATGATGTGAGCTTCATCTTTCACTATTGGTGGTGGGTTTGTAATACTTGGTCAACTTCGCGTATCTTCCTGAGTCAACCAGGATTTTCCCTAATGCAATTGTTCGTTGAAGATCGGTTCTTCTCCCCCTCTTCTTGGAATCTCTTGGAGTGAGACTACCGTCCCAATAACTGCCCGGTTGGATGCCTAGCTGATGTTGCTGGTACGCCCTGGCTAGGATAACTTCCAGTGTGTTGAGTTGGTGCTCTGGAATCTTGTCAAACTCCTTCTTTTTGCATGCTGCTTCGAGCTCCAGGATGTCAAGTCCTCCCAGGTCGAAGCTTTCCGGTTCTTCGTCCATCACTTGTGGCTGGTTCATGTCTTCTGGGGCTGTGGCTGTACTCATAGTGTGGATGGAGGGGGCATCCACTTCCATATCCTTTGCCTTTCCGCTCAAGAGCTTTCTGATTTCTTTAGGAGGCCCGTGGTCCTTTTCCGGATGGCTAGGAATGGAAGAGGATCCATAGGGAGGAGGGTTGGCAAAGGCCGAGAGGGGTGGGAGCCTTGAGTTCGAATGCAGGGGCTGATCTTTAGAGGTATTGGCCAGGATCTCGAAGCTATTGCTGGTAGAAGGAAAGGATGCGGCTTCTAGCTGGGGTTTTTTCCCATTTGAGGGTTTTCTATGCGATCTTTTGCGATTAGTAACCTTGGTGAAACCGTCTTGGGTTTGCATGTCAGAGGGATTAGGGGATTGGGGCTTAGCATTCAGTGGGCAGTCCCTGAAGAGATGTCCAAGAGCATGGAATTTGCAACAACGAAAGGGTACAGGTTCATAATCCAATGGTTGAGTCCATTCATAATCATCGTGAGAGAGACTTATCGAATTCGGTAAGGCCTTATCCAGGCGCATGAAGACGCAGATGCGAGCGTAGGATGTGTATTTGCGCAACTTCGTTTCTTCTGCAGCTTTTATGTATTCCCCCAGCCAGCTTCCTATATCTCTTAGCGATTCTTCATCCCAATATTCCTCTGGCAGTGAGTACATCCTGATCCACACTGGCGCCCAGCTGAGATCCTCCTTGTCTGGGTTGAATCTTGCTACCCATTCCCTTAGATAGAGGCCCGCAGAGTTGAAAAAGTATGGCCCTTCATCCATTACTCGGTTCCTGTCTTCGATGCAGAGAAAAATCACCATGAAGAACCCTTTTGGTCCTAGCTGCAGTGTAACATGACCCTTGGGTTTCCATTTAGCCGAGATCCATCCATGCAATGCTTTTTCTGTTGGCCAGAATCCAATAAATTTTCCAATGAGTGCATGGTCCCTCATATACTGGATTCTCCCATTGATTCTGTGACTGGGTAGTTCTATTCTGGGCCTTTCAGCTGCTATGGGTTTGCATGTATTCGAGGTTACCTTGGGTACCTCTGTGTGCACTGTATTTCTTTCTGGTATCTCGTTGTTTCTTCCTGACTGGTTGAGGGGCGCATTTGTTTTGTCTTGCAGAGGGGGTTCTCTATGGACCTCTTCCTCATGTTCCGACCCTGAAAGTAGCGATCCGATTTGTGCCGAGGGTTCTCGTTCGACTTCTGGGGAGGGCTTTGAGGCCCCCCCTGAGATTTGCCCATATCCGTTCTCGCTATACCAGTGTCTTGTTGTTGATCTTCGTTCAACTGCTGCTGCAGCGTCGCTGTGATGGTGGACTCTGCGCCGTTGTAAGGTTTCCTCAAACCCTAGTTGCAGAGCACGCCTTCTCTCCTATGTCAAAAAACCCCACCTATATCCTTTGAGCAAATGTTATGATAAGGGTTTATAATATTAATCTCTTGTGTTTTTAATATTAATCTCTTGAATTTATAATATTAAAGATCCCTTAGATTTATAATATTAATTATATCACTAATATTACCATATTATTAAAATATAATAATAATTATTTTAAATTATTTTTTTATCTATTTTTTATTATTATAATTATAATTATAATATAGTAGTAATAATATATAAAATAACATTTATTTTTATAATATTGTTATTATAAATATATATTTATTAATATTAAATTTATAAAATTGATGCTTATCAAATCAATGTCTATCAACTATATTTATTAAAATAATTATGTTAATAAAATATAAATTATTAAATAATATTATAATATATATAAAAACTTGTCAACCCAATTACTTTGTCACAAACTCTCCTCTAATAAAAACAAAGAATGAATATGCATGTTTAGTTAGTTTTAATTAAAAGTATTGTAAAATACCAATCATCTTAAAAATATTTTTCTTGATCTTAGTTATAAATAAAATATTTGCATGTCTACATTATCTAATATAATTTCATATCAAGTTTTAAAATATATAAAGAAACTACAAGTAAAACATTGTGTGAGTAAGATGTTTAAACCTTATACTTTAAAAAAAAATTCAACCAAGGATTTAAATAAATTATTTTAAGAATTATCTTAACTAATATATGTTGATTGATTCATTCATATATATATGTGTGTGTGTTAACAAACAAATATTTCAATGTTGTATATAATAAAATATTGAATGTCCAAAGAAAAAAAATGTTTGAAAGTTAAAAAACAAAATAAAAAATATTAAGTAATTCAAAGAATAAGAGGGAGAGGTATAATTCATTTATTTTTTAATATAAAATTAATATGTTACATTTAAAATTATTCATGTTAATAAAAAAAATTCTATGTGGGTCATCAATTTTTTTTTTTTTTTTTTTTTTTTTATATGCATGATTAAGTAATGTTGACTTAAAAATTATATTAATAACGGAAAATCTATTTTAATGTGTACAATGTAGTCCACAAATAAAATATGTCAATGCATATGTTATGTAAAATATTTTAATGTAAATTTTATATATAACATATCTTGTTTGAAAAAAGTTATCTATACATCATATAAATCAATTGGAAAAAAATAAAAATTATTGAAGTAGTTTCACTATTTTACATTTTGATCATTTTTTAGGTATATTTTTTTTGTCAATTTTCCTTAAAATCCAAAAAATATTTTTTGGACTTACAAGTTTAAGTTATGTACTCTATATAACATTCAAAAATGCAATTTAAATAATGAAAAAATACACATTGATTATAGAGTGAGATAACCATTATAGATTCATTGGGATCTATCAAGAAATCAGAGAAATGCAATTGATTTTTCAAAATTTCCACAAGATTACAACTCAAGAGATTTGATCCCTATTAACACATGTTAAATTTTTGCTTAAAATAAATTTATACTGATTAAAATAACATTTAAATAAATAATATATTTAATAAAAAACATAACACTCTTTTCATTACTTTTCAATCCTCCTCTATGCTCTTACGAATAAATTTCGTATATACACAAAGTAGATGAGATATGCCAAATGTACACATATATACACAAACTATATGAGATATGCCAAAGTCTACGCATAGCTACTAATTAATCCTAACAAATGAATGGATGTAATACACACTTTCAAGTTACATAACCATACAAAAGAAAGAATGCAAATGTAGAAATGAAAAACTATATGGGAAGAAAATAATAACTTCATCAAAATAAAAAGGTAAAAATAGTATAGTAGAAAATATTTAGAAATATGAAATAAAAGATGATGCTCTTCTTTCATCTCGTAACCCTAATTCTCTTTATTTATTCATATACTTTCATTCTTAAAGTTTTTTTTAATGAGGAAAAGGAGGATTCATAATGAGACATTAGTTTCATCAGATATTACTAGAATAAGAGAATTGAGCAATTAAAGAATGTTAATATTCCTATTTGGGATTCGAAGGTAAAATCTATGAATTCATTGTGATTGATCAATGTGTTTATTATTCATATAATCTCTTAGATATGTTTTATGTCATACTCTTATTTCTGGGAACCTATTTCAAATCATTAGTTTATGTTGATTCATTGCACCTCTATTTCAGACCATCAGACAGATCAATTATTAGAGTAGTCGATGACATGATTGACTAGACAATCAATGGATCAACTCGTGGAGTAGTTGACTAAATGCTCAAGTAGATAATTAATGGTTCGACTCATCAAATAGTCAATCAAGTGGTCAATGATATGTCCAAATATATGGGAAATTCAATTTGGATAGTAAACTAGCCAAAAAAATAATGTATATTTATCAGAATCAGTTACAATCATGGACCATTACTTCTGGACTCGATCCTCCCTAATTTAAGGAATTTCATTAGGTCCAAAGAAGTATAAATAAAGAACCCATGGGTTGATTCAATATAACTCATAATGAACTACTTTATCATGCATAATGATTTTTTGATCATAATACTCTATAATTAACAATTGTAACATTGTCTTTGCACACCACTCATAATCTTGAAATGCATTTAAGTTTTTTTTCTTTTTTTTGAATAAATTATGTCATTCTATAGGTTATTCCTAATTCCTTAACATGGTATCTAAGATGATGGCTCTAATATATCCCCTTTTTTCCCCAAATATTTTTGAGCCTGACTTATAGTGATTAGCTCTAGGATATTGATTTCTTAGTTGTAACATGATGGAGACCAAATATGTAAAGCATCTAAACATGGTCTAGGATTGATATTTTTATTATGAGTGGGCTCAATTATGTTATGTGGCACCTGATATGGAGGATTTATTGAAAAGTAAAGATATCTAATAGTACACCATAACCATGATTCTATATCGAAAGGATGACGAAGAAAAGTTTCTTATCAATAGAAAGAAAGATGAGACCATTAGGGTCATTATGATGTACATTTTTGAAGACATTTTTTTTCATGCAAGTAGGATAAAATTTCCTTGTGAAGTCTACAAGGAGTTGATGATGCTATTTTCTAAAGTTGATGAAAACAATTTTTTACAAATAGATAAAGAGAGTTGACGTCTCTTAATCCCCATTCCTTTGACAGGATTAAGGACTATGTTAGTCTAATTTATGGGCATAAATTAGGACATGATAATTTAACCAATCCAAGTATTTGTAAATTTAGAAGCACATGACTATATGTAGATAATTATAGCTAGAATTGTAGTCACATTAAGAAATAGAAAATGATTTATTGTCTTAAATATTAGAGCTTAGTTGATTAAGTGAACTAGTAGGAAACTCTAAATTAGAAAAAAATGATGAAAGCATAAAAAAAAAACTATGGTTTAATAAATAAATAACTAAAAGAAACTAATCACACTCCTTAAAGCCATACTTCTTAAAAATAAAGGTGCATTGTTTGCTTAAAATATTTTTGGAACACCAAGCATGTACTAACATCCCACAAGTTGTAGTTTCATTGAATTCAAGTGCCTAAAATGGTTGATTCATATGTCTTGTATTTTCCTAACTTTGTTCATCTCAAGTATTAAAGTAAAGGAAACATCTAAAAATGGAAAGAATGCTTGAGTAGATCTTGTTTGGTGGGCTTGTATGCATTAGGACCTTTTCGAAATAGATGGGAACTACCTATGTTTTACCTCACCCATCAATAAGCTTGTTTCTCAATACATTTACTAATATATGGAAAGAGAAACCCATAATTCTTTGATTTAACAGTAGTTTGATAAGATATGCATGGACTATGGCCTTTTCCAACAGATGAACACTCTTAGTCTTTTACTTATCCCATCAATAAGCCTACCATCAAGGCCATTAAAATAATATATGATAAAAGAAATCATTTTGTTCATGGCCTTTTCCAATGGATGAACACTCCTAGTCTTTTACTTATCCCATCAATAAGCCTACCTTCAAGGCCATTAAAATAATATATGATAAAATAAATCATTTTGTTCATAAAAATTAAAAAAGCATGAAAGTAAAAGGTTTTCTTGAATACATATTTATAAGAATAAAATAAAAACGCATGAAAGTATGTGATAATATTGATAGTTGTGGATAATGAATGGAAACAAGTGCATACATTAGGATAGTGGGGGCACTCGATGCTTTGGATTGCACACTAAAGACTGCCAACTAATGAAAACTCACAAAAGATGCATGTATTACTGATAAACAAGCTGAAATTCAAGTTTCCATAATGAACTTTCTAGGAACTAAGATCACGATACAAATTTTAAAAGAGACATTGAATTAAAAAATTAGTAAGCTTCATTATATTTCCTTTTATAAACAAGTTTTGAAACCAACTACTAAAGTCCCTCTCTGCTACTAACAATAAATTATTATAGGATTTCTTCATAATTAACTTGAACTGCCTTATGGCTCACATTGTGGAAGAAACCACATTTTATCAAATATGGGTGGATTCATTCAACAAACCTACATTTTAGGAGCCATAGTGGTCGCATTGACTAAGCATTTACTATCCTTCTACGTGTAGTTTTTCACTGAACTAAGGGGTATTTTTCCATCTCAGGATCATACGCAAAATAATGCATGTCTTCGTTTTATCTTAGCTAGCCTACAAGTATTAAAACGAATGAGCATTTACAAGAACTAATAATTTCCAGTAAAAAGATCGTAAATTAGTTTTACAATGGAAACAATTTCATGAGATTATAAAAATTAAAAGAGACGGAAAAAATACATTTTATGGTCAAATATGTTCAAAAAGTGACAAAATTGACATAAAATATATTTATGTTATTTAAAGAGATTCAATTTTTTCTTAATGCTGTTTAGAATTCTATGTGGTTGGTTTTGATGGTTTTGGATGATAACGTTGATAATCATCATGTACAGATGGTGTTGGTAGTGGTGACGAATTAAAGGGAGGAGTGAAGGCTAGAAAATGTTCAGTGCTAGTGTCAAGAGGAATTGATGTCAACAAATTCTCTATGTCCTCTTATTACCCAGTGTTCGACAAACCCCCACTATCCTTCAAATGGTTGTTAGGTCTACCATAAAACTAGGAGTGGTGGAAAATATTTTCATTTCCATAGATTCATGGGAATATCTCGTTGACTTCATGATTATTCAATGTAATGTTAATTTGGAGGCTATCAATTAATCCTAAGAAGACTTTGGCTAGCCATAGTAGATTGCTATATCATTTGTATGTCTAGGGATATGACGATTTCCCATGGAAATTCTACTAAGAAGCATATTATTTATCCTCCCGCTAAACCATCCTTAGACCATAACAACGCTATTTGGTTTGAAGATAGTGATGAAGAATCTACCCAACCTCTCTTAACCCTTTACGTAGTCCCAACTTTTAAATAATAAACTAAGGATGATCTAATTTGTACCTTTATAACATATCCTCATATTGGCTACAATTCACCACTGAGTCAAGTTTTATGGAAACAATCTCAAGAAACATGTTCACCCATTGAACGAGTGCACCAACTAGATACAATAGCTCCACATAATCTTGTTATAGAAATAAAATTAAATATATTGACATTTATCCTATATTTTTTTAAATTAATGCCCAGATGGAACCGTCCCAACAAAAGAAACTTATAGAAATGCTTATGAAAAATAAAGGCGCTTTTTATAGTAATTATACCAACATGAAGGAAATTCCTCCTAATTTGTTTACACATCATATTTATATAGAGTATTTTAAACCGATTAGGAAACCCTAGAGGAGGATGACTCTAGAATTCAAGGTCATAGTCAATAAGGAATTACAAGATTTGTTGAACGGAATTTTTATTTATCCCATCTCTAGTAGTAAATGGGTCTCACCTCTAGTCATTGTGCCTAAAAATAATTGAAAATGGTGAATGTGCATTCATTACCAGGAACTAAATAATGTCACTCTACAATATTATTTTCCATTTCCTTTCATTGATCAAGTTCTAGATACCTTAGAGGGAAGAAATCATTTTCTTTTCTTAATGGATTCAATGGTTACAATAAAATCCAATTAGCCCCTGAATATCAAGATAAAACGACCTTTACTTATACATTGGGAAATTATGCATATCAAGTACTCTTGTTTTGTTTATGTAATTCTCTAGCAACCATCCAACAAGTTGTCCTTGGAATATTTTTTAACATGACCAATGACTATCTCGAAATTTATATGGATGACTTTATGATATATGGGAAACTTTTGAAGAAGCCTTGAGGAATCTTGAGAATGTATTAATTCGATGTTAAGAGACAAACCTTTTTCTTAGTAATGAAAAATTTCAAATGCTTCTCACTAAGGGAATTGTCTTAAGTAACCATATCTCTCTTAAAAGGATTAGGGGGTGTCCCACTAAAAGAGAGGTATTTCTTTAATTATCAACCTCAACTATACAAAAGGATGTTTGTAACTTTGTAGGATATGCACTATATTATAAAAGCTTTATAGAAACTTTTACAAAAATAACTTCTCCATTACTCCATATCCTAAAAAATGATGCATAATTTTATTGGATTAATTAATGTTAGAAGGAATTTGATACCCTCAATGAAAAATTATCCAATGCTCCCATTTTGTGAGGCCCTAAATGGTCCCTACCTTTTTGTATTCATTTTGATGCCTTGGATACAACCATGGGGTTGTATTAGGATAAAACAAGGAATAAAAACCATACACCATTTATTATACCAAGAAGAACCTAACCCTAACCGAATTGAATTATACTATAACTAAAATAGAATTCCTTTTCATGGTTTCCATAAATAAATTTTTTTCATTATATTATTGGATATCTTGTATTTATACACATTGATCACTTTTCCATTAAGTACTGCAAGAATAAACCTATTACTCATGGTAGAGTGACCAGGTGGCTTCTTCTTCTGTAAGAATTTGATATTACTATCCATGATAAGTTAGGAAAGGAAAATGTCATTGTTGATTTTGTATGATAGATTCATAAAAAAAATGAATATATTCCTACAAAAGATTTTTTTTCCCTATGAATATTTATCTTCTTTATTTACTAACACACCCTAGTTTGAAGATATTGCTACATACCTCGTTACATGGAATCTCCCCTAACATTCATCACCCAAAGAATGACAAAAGGTTGTAATAAATAGTTCTTTGTACTCATGGATTGATGGGTACCTATTTCAAACTAGGTCCAATCATGTTTTCATGTGATGTGTTCAAGAAGATGAAATTTACGACATCCTCAAAGCATGTCATGACAAATTTTGTGGGGCGCACTTTGCCGATAAAATAACCCCAAACAAAGTTTTACAACAATGATATTACTGGAAAATTAACTTCAAATATCTTAAGAAATATGTTAGAAGCTATGGAACATGTCAATAAATGGGAAAACCATCACAATCTAACAAAATTCCAATGCAACGCCCTTTGAAAAGTTGGTGCTCAACTTTTTCAGGCCGACTAACCCACCATCAAAACATAAGGCATACATTCTGGTGTGTATCAACTATGTAACCAAGTGGGTTGAGGTGAAAGCCCTACCTAAGGAAACAAAGTAGGTAGTGGTTGATTACTTTTATGAAGAAATATTTTTTCATTTTGGAATTCCTTCGGAGATTGTTATAGATCAATGGATTTGTTTCACTTCTATGCTCCTCCAATCTATTACTAGGAACTTCACAATTAAGCATCGGATGTCCACTCCATATCACGCTAGGGAATGTGGACAAGTATAAGTTACTAGTAAGGTTTTGGATACTATATTAACTAGGAAAGTACACTAGTGTGATAAAAATTTGGCTAAGAAAGTCCTAGAAGCCTTGTGAGCCTACAAAGTCACTTGGAAAAATTCTGTTGGTTTTACTCCTCATGAGCTTGTATATAAGAAGTCGGTTTTCCTTCCTATCAAGTTTGAAGTCAAGACATTAAGGACATATTTCTAAGTGGGAGTGGGACTTTCCAAGGCTCAATAACATTGATTTGATCAACTCAATGAACTTGATGAAATCTATCAGGATGACATACAAGATACAACTTTTGTTTAGCAGTGGCAAATAATGTGGCATGAAAAGTTCATCAAGAGGAAGAAATTTAAAATGGGGCTGGGATCTCTTGCTTGATTCAAGATACAAGGATTTCATATGATAATTGTCTACCCAATGGCTAGGACCATATGAAGTGGAAATTGTATTTGATAATGGGTCTATAAAATTCCACACTATTGATTAAGCACATACACCATTAATGTCCAACAAGAATCGATTAAGGTTATGTAAATGACCTAAGTCTAAAGAAGAATACATGAAGGATGTAGTAAAAAAATCATATTTACAACTTGTAGAGAAGATACTTGATCCACCCCTTTATGTGATCTCTTAATTTCTGGTATAGTGTTAAGAGAGAGAGAGAGAGAAAGAGTATTTGGTAGTGAAAACTTGGTTTTGCCTACTTCTGGAACTAGTGATATTGGAAAACTAGTCTTCTGGCCAAATCACTAGGGTAAGAAAAATATGAATGTGAAAACCTTCCTCGAAGGCATAGTGAGAGAGAATTTTGCTAGAAAACTAGGAAATAAGCTAGCAGAGTCTATTAAAAAACTAAAGAAAAGAAAATATATATACTTTCATAATAAAACTGTACTGAGTTACCCTTTATATCCTAAATATGAAGGCACCTAATGATATACAAAGTGTTTTTGAGGATGGATGTGGAAGCACATCTAGAGCATGCATGAGATATCAAGAAAATATGGTGACACCACATTTTTCCTACAATTTAGGTGCTTTATTTTTTAGTCTATTAGTTTTTCTTTAGTGGAGACTTTAAAGATACTTAACAAATAAAATGTGTACTTCGATCCTTATCATGTCATTTACCCATTGAAATCTTCTTCTTTTTTTCCTTTTTTTACATTCTCATTCCTAAGCGTGTCCATCTTACTCCCTATCTCATACATTTTACCCTTATTCCTATCCTTCACTTTATTCTAAGGACTAAAATATGAAAAGACTTATATAAAACCCTTTCTATCCCTACCTATACTCTTTCTTTTATCTATGGACTAAAATATTAAAATAAAAGAGGGGATGAGATTTGGTTTAAACCCTTACCAAAGTACTATATCTAATGTATCCCATACAAATATTTATATCTAACCTATAACTATAGTTTCCATCTTAATGTCCTCCTATATTATATAACCTCATACCACAGGAGTTATGTCATGTAGGTTAAAACAATAGCATTCACTATTATACCACAATGGAATATGCATTACTTTGAAATTGGGATATTACCCAAATAGTTTCACTACCGCCTAAGTGACTCGTTAGATTCCAAATAACCCAACTCAATAGTGGATACCTTAGTAGAAAATATTTACAAATTGTTGTCAATTATGGAATTTTACCACTTTACCACCGCATCATTCTGCAACATCTAAATTTATTGTTATGGTAGCTCAAGAAATTTTTCATCACTATGATTTCATCCATTCAAATTGTTATCCACCATAGGTTATGGTTTCAAAGGTGAATTGTGGTGTAAACATTGAGTCACAATTGTAGTGATTACAAAGGAGTAATATATGGGGGGGGGGGGGGGGGGGGCGCATTAACTATGTAAAGCTAGAGAATATCAGCACCACCAAATCAAATCTGATGTTTGGAATGTTTTTGTGGAAGATGAGTGGGTTAAATTCCTTGGTCAATTCCAGGGGAATGACACTGCCATCATTCTAAATTTTACCCAAGCATTCATCAAAGTATCAAAATTTCCACGGTAACCAAGCTTTCTCAAGATGGGGAAGACTAGTCTAAAAAATTCCATAGAAGCCATCCCCATTACTGAATTTGAGAATTGGTATTTGAAGAGATATTCTTCACTCCTTATGATAGGATGTTGTTTTTTCATTCAAAAATTTGTGACGTGTGAGGGAATATATAGTATAGTTTAGCACTACCACATTTCAATTTTGATGGATCTAAGAGGGTGAAAACCCCACAACATCCCCTATTACCTTATTAAAATATTGATGGATATGGTTACATTTGTTATGAGGAAGAATAAAATCGTCAAGGTGGGGTTGTGTAATCAAGATCTAATTAAAATGTTGATTGACACCAAATTACACAGACTAGGAATACCATGGAATGTTTTCATCTATGGTATTAGAAGTAAACTTTAGGTGAGAGTCCTACACTAAAGAAGATAGATAATCCCTAACACTCCTTCTGTGATAGTGTAGGTATATCCCACCAAGAGATTGGTATATACACATACTCAAAAATGAAAAGGCCCAACACTTAGATCTAAATTTTTGAGTTTCACGGAGGAACCACTACCTTCAATCAATATAGATTCTAACATATTGAAATATATTACAGAGGGGTCTAACAATTCTATATACGAGGAGAATGTGGAGCCTATAGCTTCCAAAAATCAAGAGGGCACTGAAGGAACCGTTTTTGAGGAGATACCATTAACCTTCAAGATTGAGAATAGCAATGTCAAGTCAAAAAAATTTGAGAGCAACAAAGGTAAGATTGTAGCCCAATAGTCTTTTTTTATTCTTCAACCCTAGCTATTAGGGCCTTCTTTAATAAAACAAAATTTTGATATTGAAAAATTAAAATCTTAAAGAAAAATTACACTCGCACAAACCTAAGTTGAATAATTAAGGAGCCCTGCTTCATGCTATTGAGCAACAAGAAGACCCTACAACTACAACTAAAAAATTCTCTAAGGAATATACAAAAAAGTACCAACATGATATTAATGTCATTTTGGATGACATCCTTATCAATTCTTATGTTTTTCTTGAATTAAATCCTAAAATTCCACAATAGAAGCCTAAGGATGATGTTTTTGACCTAGGGATCATTAATAAGGAAAGTAATTGATAGGTTATAGAGAAGTTAAAAAAAATATGGTATTCTATGTATCTAGTATAGGAGGAAAAATGGAAAACTAAAATTACCAAAAGGAAAGACCTATATCAAAAGGAAAAAAGACTTAAGAAATAAATTAAGAAAGAAACATGTGATATTACCACTAATGTTTTGACCTGTCAGATACCCTCTTATGTTTACCCTATCTACTTACATGATTCATGGGCCACCTTCCTATTAAGGAAAATCAAAGATGATAAACCTTATGAAATAAATCATTGTGTATGACAATTCAGACACATTTTATCATAATCTAATTTGTGAGTTATATTTATTTAATTTCATCACGTCATCAAATTCTCATTGGAATCCCAACCTTTTCTTTGGGGCCTTCAACTTAAAGGTTTTATATCCTACACTACGAACATAGTTAAATGGAAAAAGGCTTAAGACTCTTATGCAAAAATGGTGCTAGAGACTCGGCTAATGGTTTCTGAGAAATACTCATTGATTAGCCTTATTATCAATGATTTGGAAAGATTATGGGGATACCGTAGAAATTCAACTACCATCTGACACAACTAGGGGTATGCTGCCATAGAATATCAAGAGTTAGTACGCACTTATCTCTTGGAGGTTCTCTTGGTGGGTCGTGGCACATGATATCTAGGAGGGGTCACCACCACTCTTATTGGATAGGCATCACATGGGATACCTTTATTTCATCATATCCTTTAATCAGGTGATGTTTTATACTTACTCCTTAACAACACATAGCTCACTATGGATAGGGATTCACTTCCACTATCCATTACTTTGGTGCCCCATTAGATTCTATTAATCCCTAATCTAGTGGGATGAAGAAGAAGATTGTTCTAATTGGGTAGAAATGGAGAAGACATTAGGGTACTTCAATCTAGGGTAATTTGACCACGATGCTTACAATTGAGGTTATCTACATGTCATACTCCCTAAAAAAGAATAGGTTGCATGTCAAGCTAGTTTGGGGAAGATGGCTAGTTACTCATTTCACATCATCTTTACTTACTAAAACATCAATATTTGCCTAAATATCCCTTATTATTAATATCTAGTCATTTATATATCTCACTTCTTATGATTACAAATACACATATATATACATTTGTTTGAGTATTTTTTTATTACCCTCGGATTAAAATTAAAGAGTTATTAAGAAAGTATTTGGTGTGTGGGGCTCGACACACACACACACACTCACTCACTCACTCAACTAATCAATGTCTGAAGATCTCTTGTATACACACAGGATGGTTTTCTATGGAGATATCCACCTTGGTCACTCACTCACTCACTCACTCACTCACTCACTCACTCACTCAACTAATCAATGTCTGAAGATCTCTTGTATACACACAGGATGGTTTTCTATGGAAATATCCACCTCGACCAAGTATCAACAAGGCAAGCTTAATCATCAAGCCAAGGTTTCTCTTATATGACAAGGGGTCCACTATTTTGATCAAACTCGAAAAAGATTATAAATATTGACGATATTTTCATAGCCATGCATAAACATGAGATGTACCCATCTGCATCCACGAGGATTGAGTTCATGGTGACACTTGGACAAGGTAGAACTATGCATCATCACTAGGAATCACAAGCTTGTTTACCGAATTACTTTTGCACGTGATCTCTCCACATGTGAAGACTATTATAACATCATGTGATCAAAGTTTTGTAACACATATGATATTTCTCATATCATAACTAAGTGCTAGTATCTTGGTTGGTTATGTATGCAAATGACATCTTAGACTCACAATTTTTCCAAAACGTGAGATTCTATTGGTTCATTGGTTCAATGCATAGGCAATGGAAGCCACGAATACAAATCAATATCAATGTCATGCTAAAATCATTAACTAGTTATCAGTTTGATCTATATTCTTGCCGTTATTTAGTTCACCAAGGAAAAAAAATTATTGTTACTTGTTCTATGTTAAGACTTATGCTTTTATATATATACTAGCACCTTGAAGCACATGAAAATATAGACATATACTTCATTATTATTATTTTCAATTAAAATATTATTTTATGTAATTCTTTGTGATATTACATTTTGTCCTGCTATCTTGTACGATATTGGAGTTTTAGTTTCTTTCCTAGGTTGAACACTTCACTGTGTAAAGGCACAGGTAGGACTTCATCACGGGCCCACTCAAGGTATGACTTTATTCATAACCTTCACTGAAATAATCAATCATAGAAATACACCACCAAAATTTATACAAAATAGAAGAATAAAAAAATTGTTTTAGATCCTAACATCTTATTATTCCTACAATATTGTTGATCTTAAAATCACTCCAACAATTCCTAAGCTCTCTAAGATATTCCCTATCCAAACAACCCATCCTATTCATAGTTATTCTAGAACTATGACTCATATTCTCTATAATTTACATAACAAATAAAGGAATAAAAACATTTACATTAAGGAATTTTAATTCCTCCTCAAATGTCAAGATCCTTCTTTTGGATTTTTACTTCCAAAATTTTAATGGCTTTCGGAAGCCATGATGCTCCTGCATCGAAAGGTATATGAGTGTATAATGAAACCAAGGGGTCTAGCTTAAGATAGATTTTTAGAGCACAAAAACAACATTTAATTCCTCAAACAATCTTTTAAAGGATAAAAATCTTTATTTTTCAAATTGGGGCCCATTTCTAAAAATGGTCATGTGAGTTGATTCCTTCAATTTTTTTCACTTTGAAAGCATCGATATGATAATATAATTATCCAATTTGGATCAATTATTGATCTTTTTTACTATATTTCTACCGTTGAAAATACGATTAACCCCCCTTGAGATAGAGGTAATGGAATATCCACATATTCTTTTGGTCGAATTTGCTAAGATCAATGATTAGACTACCTTTTTTATTTTCAAATTCACCAAAACTCATGAAATATGACATCCTTGTCAATGAATACTTACGTTATATAATTATACAATATATAAACCTTTTATCCATTACAATATATAATTAAAAGAAATTAAACTATTTTTACATCTAGTTTCCCCCTGTTATCTTACAAAATATGTTAAAAAACAGTAAAGAAAAAACTTTTGAGTGACCAGGTATGGGTCTATAAGAAAACAATGATTCATAAGATACACAAAAATTCACATATCTTTTAGGGATTTTATTTTCTAAATACACATAAATATTAACTGCATTGAACGACATGTTCTTAGAATATTTTTACTCTTTAATAAATTTCTTGGATATTCAAAAATTAGTTTTTTATGCACCATTTTGTTGGCAAACATAAATGATTATTTTTCCTATTCTTATTCAAAACTCAAGAAATATGACATCTTTATGGGTGAATACATAAGTTATAGACTTATACAATTTATAAATCTTTTATCCATTACAATGATTAAAACAAATTTAACTATTTTTACATCTAGTTTCCTCTTGTTATCCTTTGGCATCTGCGAAACAAAAATGTAACCAAAAAAATTCTAGTAACCAATTATGGATATATAACCAAAAAATGCTTCACAAAGTACTCCAAAATATACATATTTTGTGTTAATTCTAATTTGTAGATACACACAATATTATCTGCATCAAACTACATTCTAGAAAAAATTTACTCTTTGATAACTTTCTTGCAGATTCAATAATTGGTTTTTTCAATACGCCATTTTTATGAATATTATAAGGAGATATGGTTTCTTTTCTTATAACATTTCCTTATATACAAAGAAATATATCTTCGCAATATTTCTCACACAAATTTTATATGAAATTTATTCCACGTAACCATAAATATAAACATCTTAAAAATATCGAACACATCATCTTTTTATTTCAAAAATAATAAACAATAAATATAAAAAAAAATAAGAATCACCACCCAAAGATTTAATTTGCATAGGTCTCAAAAAGCAAGTGTCAACCTCCTCACTTGTCACTTCCTTCTTTAAATACATATTCTTAACATGTATCAACCTCCAGCTCCGTCTCCAATAAATTCAAACCTTTAACCATGATATCTGTTTGCAATATCAAAACATCTCTAAAATTATATTCAGTTTGCATATCTCAAATGCCATAATTGTTCTGTTGTGTTACTTTTTTTTCGACAAATATTTATGATTTCCAATGAAAACATGATGTTTTTACTATCCTTGTCCTTTGATACTTTCATCAATAGCCTTATAGCCATTTTTCATATCTTTAACTAAACACCTTATCTTTACAATTCTTTTTCTTTTTTAATTTTTATTAACATTTCAAATTCAAATTCGGGAATTTAAGAAGGAATCCCAAGTAATCTTTCATTCCTCTATAATTTTCATTGAATTATTTGAACCAACTTCCGTCAAGAGCCTAATCTGAAAACGCTGAAGAATCAATAAACTACTTATTTGATTTTTTTGTTATTGAAAAAATCCAAAATTCATATAAAAGGTAAACAATTTAATTTCTTGAAAATATTATTTAATAACCTTTTCATGAAAAAAATTATATGCTATTTTTTATTTAGGTAATTAACAAATTTATTCTTTCTACATTCATTAATAAAATGACTAATTTCACCTCAATAAAAGTAAATTTAAGTTTCTTGTTTGGAAACACAATTTTTCTTATTTAATGGGTACTACTCTCTTCAATTGGATTTATGTCATATCAATTTGTGCTATCTTTGTTGTACAACATAATTTTGTGTTTTTCCTTGTTTGCTTTAACAACTCTTTCCAATTCTCGAAAATATTATTATCAATTAAATTTTGGTCATTTTCAATGGCTACAAAACTTGCCATAAAAATATTATATTAATTAGTCATATCATTTAATAAAATAATAGCAATAGATGAAATTTTTCTCTCAATTCTTTCATCCTTGAGAACTAATTATTAACTAATTCATTCACATTTTTTAATAGAGAGTAGTTTTCATTTAAACCAAAATATTATATTTGCATTTGCAATTTCAAACAAGGATTTCAATAGCTTCCATACATTTATTGATTTTTAGTGATTCTTAATGTGAGGAACAATCTTAATAATTAGAAGTCACTTCACCTAAAAAAATAAAACTTGGGTTTTCGTTTGAGGCATAAGGGACATTCCCTAATCTTTGCTGGGATGGGGTCCACTGGGTCAATTTTAGGTTAAAAACCCAAGTTTTGATGTAAAGGTTGATAAAAAGATGTAAAGTCTCCGTGAATTGGGGATGCAGAGTGTGTAGTTAGTTATGAGTCAAAAATGGTTTTTACCCTTTAACTCTTTATGTAAAGTTGAGTCAGTTTTTGAGATCTAATCCGAAGACCATGGGATTGTATAAATAAGTGTGTCTTAGAAATTCTAAGAAATATCTATGTTGATGTCTATGGGTATGACGAATGGAGTTTTAGAGAGCTAGAACATGAAATTAAGTCTTAGAGGGGGAAAAGGATCTGCAACTCAGTGCGCAGAGGCTTAGAATAGTGTTTGCAGTTGAGCGCACGAACCCCTGCAGTTGAGTGCACTGGGAAGTTTTGAGTCTATAACCTTGTACTAAAGATGAATAAAGAAAATTGTTGGAGAAATTCATATGTTTTATCTGTTTCCTTCTTCTGTTTATGTTTGTAATATATGTTGTGATGAGATAATGTCTTTATGAAACAATGATATATTGATGCATGAAACTACTGGATAAGTCTTATTAACTGAACGTGATTAATGTTAAGTATTTATGCGAAGATCATAATACATTCTGTTACGATTGTCAAGCACTTAAGTAGATCTGAGTAGATTCTGATCTAAGGCCTAGAATAGTGTCCGCAGTTGAGTGTGCGGACCCTTGCAGCTGAGTGTACAGGGAATTTTTGAGTCTATAACCTTATACTAAAGATCAATAAAGAAGACTGTTGGAGAAATTCATATGTTTTATCTATTTCCTTCTTTTGTTTATGTTTGTGATATATGTTGTCCATCTCATTAATGAGAGTCCATGAATCTCTCCTTCTACCTCTAGAGTCCTAATCAAAATAGGAACTGATAAGACACATGTCTTCTTAGAGTTACAATACAATTAGGAGATGTGACACATATCCTCATGATCCCATGATTCTTTCCACTCAAATTCGAATTTGGCCTTAGAGTGCCACATAAGGGTCTTCTAGAAGCCTCCTTTCAACCTACACATGTCAACAATCTCAACCCATTTGTTAGGTATAAGCATATGCACATTATTTTCTAATTTTTAACCACAAATTAATTTAAAAGGCTTAGAATTAATAAAGATTGGAAAAACATAAATATGGCCCAATGATAATGAAAGTGGGATGAATGTGGTGACATAGTAGTAAAATGGAGGTGATATAATGAACATAATAGTGAAAGTGTAATGGAAATGAATGACATTTTCAAGACTCAACATACCCCCCAACTGAAGCTATTGCATGTCCTCATGCAATATATATTACATTAACTCTTTTGATCCTTGAGCTTTGGCTTAACTTTGCATGATATCATTTGATAACTTCATATTTTTGCAAAGTGTTTCACTTCAATTGCAACATGGTTGGTTCTTGTGTTACAACCATTTTTTTTTTTGTTGCCTTCTATTTTGATCTTTCAACTTTGTATAATGATATTTTGATTATTGTTGCAAAGTATATCTTTATTGGATTGCATGATGGTTGGTTCTTGTGTGATAACCATGATTTTGTTTGTATCCAATTTATCCTTTAAGCACTTTTTTTTTCAAAAGCCATTGTATGCTCATAATAACAATGTAATAATTAATATATGTTGGAAGTATGTGAGCTCCTGAATATGATATGGACATGGCAAGTTATGAATATGAATGTATGCCCCCCCCCAACTGATGGTATTGGCAATTTTATGAAATGAGGAAAAGAAATGTTTTTCCAGCAATTATCATTCTAGCTTTTTATGGAATTCTATGGTCAAAAGTTAGAAAATGACGTACCTTCACTTACCCTTGGAATGGATGAGTTGTATGTGTAGTGGCTGAAAATTTCTGATCATATTCTTCTTCAAGTGGCTAAACAAGAGGAGTCATGGATAGAGAGATAGGATGACTTTTTATTGCTTCTACTAAAACTTGCTGAATCTGCTCCAAAATGCTGAAAATAATAGTCTTCATGTCTTCAAAACTCATTGGCACAATTCCTACTATGTGAAAAGATGTTCTGATGTCGAACATAGTAGGAAATTGTTGGCTTAGTGGCCATTAATGGATGCCACTAGTCAACACGAGAACTCTCACCATTGATGACAATGGGAGTCAAGATGCCCAAACACATCTTGCTAGGTACGAATGAATTTGTTGAAGTCGAGTCGCCTAGAAGATCTGACGAACAAGAGACATTAATGTATTCCCATTGTTTGTCAGCATGAGAACTTGCCATTAAGGCATACAAGCCTCAAGGTGTTTTTACAAAGAACTTAGACTCAAAGGACTATGGATTCAATAATTTTCATTGAAGCAGGGCTTATTTGCGGAATGAAAATGACAAGGAATGGAAGATGGCAATGGAGAGTAGAAATGGTAATGGGCAATAAGCATATGAATGAGCCTCTTGCTTTTATTTGTGGGTTATGAATGGACAAAAAGAGATGGAAAGTGTATGTGAATGTAAATGGAAAATATGGAGGAAAATGAGATGAATGGTTTATTATGAAGTATGGATGTGATGGATGGATGTGATGGAGACAATAGTATCTGAAAGTTTTTCAAGTGTTTGGATCTGATTTTGCATCAGCATATTTCCTCTTTGTTGCTGATCATCCTCTTATGAAACAAATTGGTCTCTTAGAGAGACACCATTCTCTTGTAGTCATTTGTCCTTCCTCCTGGAACCTACAAAAAAACTAATACTTCTTCTGCAGTGGAATGTAAGATTATCAAAGGAGAGAGGTGATCAATCTCTCTAGTTATGATATTTACACACAAAACTAAGAATTTGTATTAATGAAACAAGTTCTCAAAGGAAAAATCAAAAGAATTTATACCTGCTTTGGAATTGGTGCCCAAGTTGAATGTTACTTCTTTTCAGCAATTTATTTCATTATTTGCCATTTCAAACTCTAATGATGGATTTCTCATTGTGTAGATCTTGTTGAGATCTTTCCAGCGATACTTAAATCATCAAAATCTGATTTTGTATGAGAAAGATAGGCTGATTTGAACAATGAGGTTTTTCTGACTGCGGAATTAGACTTTAGCTACGGAATGTGCACGGTTCTATAGCTAAAAATCTTGGATACAAAGTTAGGCATTCATTTTTCATCATCAATCCAAAATTAATCAATACCTTCAGAAAAGTGAGCAAATAACTTATTCATTTCATTGATTCAAAATTATTATTTTTTCTTGACATGCAGCGACTCAGTGTGGCGACTCAGTGATAACACACAACTTGACTTCTCTTTGACCGGGGTCTTTTTCATCAAATTTGACCGAATGAATAGGACACCATCCATGTACTACCATTCCCCCAGCTACCCATGTGGCTTGTTTTGCTTGATGACACCTGCAACCTAGAATTTAACAAAACAGCTGCGGAAAGTTAAGCCAGCTGCGGAAAGTTGAATCAGCTGCGGAAAGTTAAGCCAGCTGCGGAAAGTTGAATCAGCTGCGGAAAGTGGCTGGAACAGTCAACCATCAGTTTTGAAATTTTTTTTTCTGCATTTAGGAACTCTGTGAATGGAGCAAAACAGTTTTATTGATGGACTTATAATTTGATAAACAGCCTATAACCATGATCATAACTATTTGGCCCTTTCAGTTCTGCCCTTAATAACCGACCCATCCTTTCCTCTGTTTAAAATTCAATCTGGAATTCAACTGCGTGTGATGGTTTAACAGAGGTAAGATGACTATGTTGCAAGTTTTATGGAAGAATAATGGCTGAAAATGGAAGATGGATACGAGTAACGGGAGTGTTCAGGAGCTGTAAGCAGAAACAGAGGATGAGCAGCCGAGATGAGTTCACAAAATGAAATGGAGACGTATGCGAACGAGGTGCAGCTTTAACACAATGGTAGGGTAGTGAAGTGGAGTTGGAATTTTTGAACTAAACGGCTGCGTGAGAGATGTTATACGTTGATGAAATGGTTGCTCAAAGTACGGTGGAGAGGAGCCGTATGAGTTTTAAACACGTCTTTGTTGCTGGTCGTGAAACTGAAACACAGTCACACGTTGCATGGGACTGTTAGTTATTAAAGACATGTAATTAAGCTTGAATAACAGCACATAGTTGATTCCTATTTAGATTTCTCTTCCTCAGGCACGCGGAATTACATCACAGCCTGTTCATTTAATTAAAATTCCGTTTTTTTTTTCACGCGGCAGTCAAAAATGCACTCCAAAGAACCGCAAATTT
Organism: Pinus tabuliformis; assembly: GCA_031772625.1. Classification (NCBI taxonomy): domain Eukaryota; kingdom Viridiplantae; phylum Streptophyta; class Pinopsida; order Pinales; family Pinaceae; genus Pinus; species Pinus tabuliformis. The sequence goes on from CM062815.1 coordinate 708,497,687, forward strand.
CTCCCAAACCGCCACGAATCTCTTCAAACGGTTTCTGGGTTATCTAATTGACTCAGCTGGCGAAAAAACCCATGTTTTATTTTCTTCAAATTCACCTCCGTTTGGGCAAATCGAGCATTTGAAATTAGACGTTTTTCTGCTGTTTACGTTTTTCTGAGTTAACTGTTCTGCATTCGGCCTGTAGAATTTTTGAATTAGTGGTAAGACAATACGCCTTTGTTTGACAGTGGTAGTTTGCACACTATTGATCCTTATTGGAAATCTATGTGGGAGACCGTCTGATGAGTCAGAAGGAGAAGGTCAGGAGGAGCAGGAGCAGGCTTTATCTCCGCAACAGTCTCATAGGTCACCCGATCACTTGCCCTCACAATTGGTATATGAATAATGAAATCCTTCTGAGATGAACGTAGTTGCTGATTTGGAGGCATTCATTGAAGAGGGAGGGCAGCTACAGAAATTTCCAATCCAACCACAGGAAAGGCACACTAATGAAGAATGCACTATTTGAAGAATCGTGAAGCCATTTCATAAAGAAAAGTGGGAGTGCAGTCATCTATAAGTTGAACCCAAAAAAATAATCATGAGACCGTTTAGGGAGTAAACGTATGGTTTATGGAGTAAGGTCGTGGAATGGTAGTGGAGCTATCGAAATAATCATTGCACATGGTGAGCTTTAATGGTTCAATAACTATGCAAAATTGTGCCTTTAATTGCTATTCGAAAGAAATTTTTGCCCATACCTTTAGAATCCTTGTCTTTGTTTGTCCATTAGCCCTTACTCAATTGCTCCTTATTGATGTCTGTAGATGCTCCATGTACATGTCTTCATAGCATATGCTTAGTCATACCTGCATTTTCATTTTATTACACTAACATCTTGACTGTAAATTTGAAAAACGGAGTGGTGGCTGCGTAAACTACTTCTGGCTGCGGAAACTGATTCCAGCTGCGGAAACTTGGCACAGCAACCACTTAGCTAAATAGAGATAATTAGGCAACAACTATCTGAATGGAAATGATCATGGGAAAAAAAACTTTTATTGATGAAAAGAAATGGATGGCATGGAGTGAAAATGGAAATGAAATGAAGTTTATTTTGTCTCTTCTTTTTTTCTTTTTCTTTTTTTTGAATCAATTGAAATGATGAAGTTTATTTTGTCTCCTATTTTTTTTCTTTTTTTTTTTAGGCATAACAATCATTTTTCTGATCCTCCAGATCACACAAAGTGCAGGAGGAGAGCATACTCAAGAATTATTATTTTTTTTTACTTAACAATCATTTTTCTGATCCTCTAGATCACACGAAGTGCAGGAGGAGAGCATACTCAATAATTGCTAATTTTTTTTAGATGTAAGAAATAAGGTCTCCTAATTACACTTCCCCGGCAACGACGCCAAAATGTCTAGTCAATTTAATGTCTTAAATTGCTCTACATAAATTATCAATCCGAGTATCGTAAACTGATGAAGTATGGTGCACCACACTTCATCAGTTTACGATACCTGGATTGATAATTTATGTAGAGCAATTTAAGACATTAAATTGACTAGAAAACCACGTTCCTGGAAACCTACATGAAACTTTTGCGTGATAGTAAGGCTGTGAAGGGCTTACAGTAGTTGATAAACAAGTGTGCTGGTAAAGAAAGTTCTCATTGCATAAATAGGAGATTATGAGATGGACCAGGTTATTTTGGATTTAGGATCTGACATGAATGTTTTTCTTAAAGAGACATGGAAGATAATGGGGGAACCTACACTACAGTGGTCTCCGATTCAACTGAGAATGGCGAACCAGTAGAAGATTATACCTATGGGATGGCTACATGGAGTCACCATAGATATATAAGGTGCTAGCGCGATGGATGATTTTGACGTAATAGAGATTCTTGATGATAGTAATCCATATCATGCGCTCCTCGGAATTGATTTGGGCCATTGATATGAATGGTGTTATCAACTTGAAGGAGTGGACAATGTCGTTTGCAAGAAATTCGCTCTGCGGTGTAGTGCCATTGGACCCTGCAGAAGGGCGCGCTATACTGAACCGGTCCGTGACTATGAATAAAGTGATGATGACTTTGATCATATTTACAAAATAACAGCGTGAGACCAAGACTAGATTAATCCAACTGCTGATGGATGGATTTCATGGGACCGCGAAAGCTCCTGTACCTCAGATTCAGATGAGGAGTTGGAGCATGGTGAGCACCAGTATTGCAGCAATAATGCTGCAACTCTTGGGGCTTCCTACTTTACTTTTATCAACCCGGTAGTTCGTAAAAAACTTGGAAGCGATGGTGTTGTATGCACAAGTACTAGTTCTTACTGCAAGGTGTCACTTGGTCAGTTGGCGCAAGATCACTAGGAGCTCAAGCCAACTTCTATGGATTCTAGAAGAAGCTTTATATGTGATGAAATGAAGGAAATCTTACTCTACAGAGGCTACTCTATTTGTAGAAAGGAAAAGGATTGAAATGTAAAGTAAACCTAGTGAACCCTACTTAACCAACTAATCCTACTTTTTCAGAAAGAGAGATAAAAAACCATGAAATGAGTGCCATTACCTACTCAGGAAGTAAACAACATCTACTCAAGCTATTTCTAGAAGCAAATGAGTAAAAAACATCATTTTGAATTTTTATGTATTTATAGGTGAAATTGTCATGCATGTAATTTATTTGTTTATGGATGTGGCAGCGATTAGGTGGCGATGGATGGCGACTTTGGGATTTGCAGAAGTGTGGGGAGGTGTGGATGGGTCCTAGGAAGCCTCTGGTAACCTTCTGGAGGCTTTTCCTGCAATCAGACTTAGAAAAGAAGCCTACAGGAAAATCTACAGGAGGCTACAAGGGATCTACAAGAGGTCTACACGAGGATGCCGAGAGACGTTTTGGAGGTTTTGAAGGTGGGAAAGTGGGTGGAAAGGGTAGCTAAAGGCTAGGATGATGTGTTAAGGTGTCCAGGGTTCACCAAAAATTATTAGGAGAGAGAAATATGGTTGGAGTTGTTCAAGGAAATGGAGGAAAGTATATGGGAAAAGTGCAGAAAATTAAGGCAGATTTGTGAGGAACTTGTAGAAATTTTGAATAATTTAAGACATATTCAACAGAGATTATCCTGATCATGTACTATTGTGGAATACATACACAATACATAAGCTCCTCTACGTTGATCATCAATATAGCAGCATCAATAACAATAAAACATCAAGAGCATTCACACATTAACACAGTATGTATCCCGGGGAAAGCATCTCGCTAAAAACCCCAACTATCTGTATATTAATGATTGAGTCATGTAACATTACACAGCATAATACTTCTCACAAGTATCTCCACCTCTGTTACACACAATACAACTCAGATCTGATCTCCAAATCTCTTCCACTGCTTGCCTGCCTCCACTGCTCAATACCTGCTCAAGAACTGATGAGAATGGCTTACCAAACTTGTTTTTCACCTGCAAAATAGTCACTCACACTTTGTTGGACGTGAGAACAAGCTATAATGTGGGCAAATACGTGAGCAAACTCATTGGCATACTCAATCCCTTGATTGTGCAAGATCTGATGCACAACTATAGTCACAACTGATAGCAATCTGATTCTCTACCACCTGTCCATGTTGAACTGAACATGCACTGACATGCAACTGAGTTAACTGATGTATTCATTAGTTGTATTATGAGTTAATAACTTGTGAATTAATTAATAACTAATTCACCCAACTCATCTCTAGTCTATTTGTCAGTTAGACTAAATAGAACCAGTTTAACAAAGCTAAACTGAACACAACTCCATCAACTCCACAATCAACTCCACCAAACTCAACTGATTGAGTTCTAACTGAAGTCATGCATGCAACAACTCAACTGACTCATAAGAAAAGGATATTTCCTTCTGGAAGCTGCATGTGCCACCTTTGTAGCTCAAACTGAAGTGCTCCAAGAGAATAAGATTAAGTTTATAGTCCAAATATTATTGTGAGATAATAATATTTTTTTCTATTTTTGACTTTGATCACTCACACTTTCATCAAAAATAGAAGTCCATCTATTTTTTCCCAACTTGATCAATAATCCATAAACAGCAACCTGCAATCCATAGACATGATCCATATGTCTAAAAATAGACATAGTCTAAAAATAGACTTGCGCCAAAAATAGCCTGCGGGCCCACTTAGTGAAGGCAACTCTTTTCACTAAGCTCCATCATCTTGTTGCAATCTCAACAGAACTTTGGGCGACCTGTGGAACATAGATCAAAGAGAGATGGTGATGGCTGATTGGCTAAATTTTTGTGAGAAGATATTTGCTGCAAGAGAACTTAAAATAAAACAATGAGATCAACCAAGCAAGAAAACTAAGTGCATTAAAAAAACACAATTTTGCATCAAGCTAGTCTAAACTCTGATCTATGAAAGTAAATGTTGAGAAATGATACAAGGAAAGAAAGCATGGAAGGAAATTTATTGCAAAGATAGAAATGAGCATGGTGAAATAGATCTAAATCAAAGCATTAACCTTTTAACAAACTACAACACTAGAAATCCTATGGAGAAGGAAAATCTGTGTTTTTGTGGAAACAAGAGGGTCTTGGCCTCAGTTCATGGTCCCAAGGGGAGGAAAGGAGTCCAAGGCTCTATTGATGGCCTTTTTGTATTTTCTTTCTATCATTGTTTGACCTGCTACAAAAAACATAAATGGAAACAACCTTCTAAATCACTAAAAGCACCCTATTCTTAACCAAGAAAGAGCTTTATCTAACAGCAACTAATTCATAAACTGAAACAAAGCATAGAAATACAAACAAGAGGAGCTTGGCTGCTTGGATTGGGTCATAACCCAAAAGCTTTAGCCCTCTGAGGTAACTCAGTGCTAGCTCAAAAAGGATCTCATATTTATTATCAAAATAATAATAGGATTACATGAAACTGTCAACAAAAGTAAGCTCGAAGTTGAGCAGAGCAAAGCTGCAACAAAAATTCGAAAATTTGACTAACTTCCTAATGAGGCCCTAGGCCTCTCTACTTATACAATTGAAGCTCCCAACAACTTCCTTAAAATCAGGGAGGCTTGGCTCCCAAAACTTGAGATAAACAGAAGTTATCCTCCACTTGCTCGGCTGCCTCCTAGTGCATTGATTTGGCTGTTTGTGCTCCGAGCTTCATGAAGGAGAATTCGAAGTGGGGAGTCATAAATGAGGGGGACACCCTCCTATAAATCCTCTCCCTTGTCTTCTTCGAATATTTGTTGCCAATTGTCCATTAAATCTTTGACTTTGTCTCCAAAATTCAACAAAAATCTGCATTAAACACATATTAGACTCCATGGCATAATAACCAACCCAACTCACTCTAGAAGCATAAATATAATCAAAAAACATGCAATAAGCTAAGAGAATGGTGGATTAAACTAAGTTAGGAGGCAAAATGAGCCCATATAATTACCCATTTATGGGGCTTATCATCACCCCCCCTACTGAAGGTGTTGCTCATCCTCTGAGCAACTTAGTCCATCTCCTCATCTTTGATGGCCTTGATGGCCTCCCTAACATCCCATGTTTCTGATGTGAGGTCCTATTCTTTGTCATGGAATCCTACCTTTCTATCCACCTCTTCCCACTATTGTTGCTCTTCTTCCTCTTTTCTGCCTTCTAGCAGGCCTAGCAGCAGCGGGGGACTCAATTTGAGGCCAACCCAATTGACCCTCAAATTTTACATAAAGCGCTTGTACATTGGCACTCTCCTTAATGCTTCTTTCATCCTTATTGGGGAGTGATACTCCTTGATTTGCAAACTGTGTGGTGTGTTCCACCTCCTCATACAAGCATGAATACAGTCATCCCCAAGTAATCTTTCCATATCCTCAAAATGTGCAATGACCTGATCTTGATCATTGATATACTTAGGGGCAATTTGGGGATTACTTGCACGCAACGGATGTGTGTTGATGAGAGCCATGGGGTCTGATGGCTCAACTCTGATCATTAAGGGCTCATTCTGCTCCTTTATCATCAACTTCCTTATCTCTTCTGCTCTTAATGCCTCATGATTCATCCATGATGCCATGGCCATTAGTTTCAGGTCCCCTAGCCTAGCATTGGGGTCCCACACATTCATATCGGTGAGGGCCATGTTATGCAAATAGAACTTTGCTATTTTTTCCTTGTCTTCCAATGAACTTTGGTCACATAGGTCCATAAACTGTCTATAATCCTGGAAAGGCATTGTGCCTCTCTGTTCCAAAGTATTTATCTAAAACTATAGCCATTGGTCCTTGAGGTATAATCCATATGATTTTGCTTGTGTTCTGCACTGCAGTGCCTCCATACTAGCTGGCCATGCATGCCAATTGTGTCTCTTTTTCTTGCAGCTGTCTTCCTAGCAACTCATTTTCTGTTTCAAGGTGAGTTCTTGTGATTACCTCTCTATGTCTTACAGCACTTAACTCCCTGCCCATTTCTCTAAGCTTGTTCTCCATGTGGCCAATATCCTCTACCCCCTTGGATTTGGCCATTTGCATCCATCTATGGCTCCTTATTCTTTCTTTCTCCAACTCAAAGAAAAGTGATATTGCAAATTTCTGTGGAATGATTCTTCCCCCCTCAAGAAAATTGTAGTAAGAGCCCAAACTAGGCTGGGGGTCAGGTTCTTGTCGCTCTGTAGCTTCCTCCTTTCCCTTTGGTTGTTCTTCTAGTCTTTTTTCAAGTTTTTCGGTCTCTTGTAGTCTTGACAGGGTCTTTTGTAAAATAGTCTGTGCCTCCTGTAGAACTGTTTTTGAGTCCTATAGTTGCACTCTTTCCTTCCAGGTGGAAGATTTGTGAGTCCCTCTATCATATGTGATAGGGGTTTTAGAGGGAGATTCTTCCCCTTTGACAATGGGTGAATCTTCAATTACAATGGGCACTTTAGAAGAAGGTTGGGGCTTCCCTTGTTTGATCCTTGTGCTCTTTCGAGACCTAAAATACATTGAGGTTTGCCTCTTCCTCTTTTGTTTGGGTTTAATTGGGGTGTTGAGGGTAGCAAGAGCAGCTGCTGCCTCCCTTTCTAGGGTCTCAGGAGACACTTCTGTCTTTTCTACCCCTTTTTCCTCTCCTTCTGTCTTTTTCTCTATCTCTGTTGGTTTTGTTTCCTTTTGTTCTCTTTTCATTTCTTCCTCCTCTGTTTTGGTTTCCTCCCTCTTTGTTTGTTCCTCAGTTTCCTCCCCTTCTCCCCCTTGCTACTCTTCTCCCTCACTATCAGAAGGACTGAGATCATATGTGAGGGCCTTTATATCATCTTCTGTTGTCATGTTTCGGAAGATTTCCCATGCTATGGGGATTATGAAGGTATGGAGGGCTTCTTCCACTAACAGTTTAATTAACCCATGGTGAGCCAACTGATCTGGACCTCCTACCTTCAACTTAATGCTGGAGTCTATGAGGGACTGCAAGAGAAAATAGGGGATGCTGAGTTTCTGGGGTGTTGGAGTGTCCATGCCATATCTCAGCTCATGGAGAAGTCTAAAATGATAGCCATAAACTATGTTATACCTCCCTTCATATGAAATATATTTGATATTTCGGTAACTGACCTCATCCCAAGGGTAAGGTATGCTTGTACTTTTAATGCCATTTTTGTCTTCTACAAGATGTTCATTGGGTTGGAAGAAGTTTTTCTTAGCAGATTGTCTAATTGGCTTTTCATCTTTGCTCCAAGGTAATCCAAGAGGAAGGGTGGTAACCCTACTGATAAATTTTGGGGTGATTTCCATGGAGATATCTCTAAAATTAATAGTGGCATGGGTCCTTGAGTGAGGGTCTAAAGAAAGGGCAAACTCTTGAGCCACTTCTTCATTAAACCCTCAGAATTTTTCAAAAAATGGCATCCAATTTGCTCTGGTGAAAATGGCTACTACTTTGGGGTGTTCATGGAGCCTGGTTGAATTTGTGGGCTTCTTCCTAATGAATCCCCCTTTCATTGTGCTTATACCTCTTTTGAACACCCAAGGTAGAGATGGAGACAAGAATTTTGAAGAAACAAGAAAACAGAGAAAAACTGTGTTTTTTTAAGAAAACAGGGAAATTTTTTTTATGGAATTACTCTTCTTCTATGGACACAATTCCTCCTTAAAGTTATATCATTCCTTGCACATATTGATAATCAAGGTGGGCATGCACAAAACCTACCTCTTCAGGCCATAAATTGAGCAAAAATCCTGTGTTTTCCCCTTAAAAATTGCTTTTTGCCCTTCCTGTAGAACTAGTTGTAGGTGCTCCTGTAGAACCTGTTACTGCTGCTATAGAACGTCGATAGCAGGAGGATGGATGAAAGCGATGGAGAATGATTGTTTCAAGGCTATGATGGTGACAAAGAGCTTGATGCAGCTAAGTGGACGAGGATGGAATGAAAGAAAAGGTGGTGAAGGAGTTTTGAGGAGGAATACTTATTTCTTCTTTTAGATATTTTGGTGATGGGGTGAGTTGGCAAAAATGTACGTTGCCATATTTGGACCATTGGTCCCCACTACCTTGTCATCATGGATCTTTCCCACAATCACTTCCCATCATTGCATTGGAGTTTGTATACCCTCCACTATCTATCCTTTGGATTTTTCTGTGAGTTGACTAGGCACATGTGTGGTGGCATCTCCGAATGAGCACAGTCAACTGGATGAGGGTGGCCAGTTAACTAGCCACCTTTTCTAGTTCAACCCTAACCATCTCATTCACTTATGCATATTTTCCAATTACACAAATGCAACAGAGGAGAGGGTTAGTCACTTACCTGCGAGTCGAATGTATGTGCTGTGAGGCATTTTGGTTCCTTTTGCTGCTGCATGCTTGTATTTCAGTTGCTGCATGCCTTTATCTCCTCTGTTGCATGCTCTCTGCTTCCTGATGTGTGGCTGGTTTACTTTGTGCAGGTATCCTCTAGCTGGATCTAGCTTCATATGTCCCCTTCAATCCCATGGTTGCACTTCTTTTGCTGTTGTGGCTTGATTTTAATGGGATCAGTTGCTACAGGAATTCCTACAAGAGCTCCTGTAGCTGCTTCTCCCTTTAAAAATTTTAGCTAATTTTTGTGTTGGGAGCTGTGAGGATGATGCCAGAGATGCTGATGAAGATGGAGAGGTACTTAGTAAGCTACAAGTGAGAATTGAGGTGCTGCTCCCTTTATTGTTTGTTTTTTTTCTAAAAACTGGTTTCTGTGTTTTTTCGGCAGGAAAGGAAAAAATGATGATGATGAGGTGGTGCAGGTGTTGGATGGATGGCAAGGAGGGTGGACAGCTGTAGGAGGGTCTACATGCTCTTCATGAAACCTCCCAGCCCCTCAAACTACTTTTTGGAACCATTTTTGGCTCTCTGTGATTTCTACAGGAGCCTCCTGTAGAACACACACGGCCTCCTGTAGAACACATAGTTTTCGGAAAAAAACATAGTTGGGTGGAAGAAAGGTCAGAAATGATGGAAAAGAGTGTGGGGGAGATAAAATAGGCTTTGTGGCATCTTCTATTGCTCCTTGTGGTCCACCTGTAACCTACAATGCACATTAAAAGTCAATTATCTTTTCCTTCCTTTCTCTATTTTTTCTTCTTTCCTTTTCTTTTTGAAAGACAGCTAGGGCGCCTCAAGGAGGTTTTCACCTTAATTGCCTACCCTGGGCCCCTCCAAGGGAGGTTTTCACCTAGGTATCTTATTCTCTCCCTTTTTTTTGTTTTTGTCATCATTGGGCTGCCTCAACAGAGGTTTTCAACCCAATGATGGGACTCAAGCGCCTCATGGAGGTTTTCACTTGAGTCCTTGTTATTTTTTCTTTTTTTTCTTCAGTGAGTGAGTGAAGTGGAGGCTAAGACCTGCTCTACTACCATCACTGTCTTATTCAAATCTTCAGTGGACTCTCGCATGGAGAGGGTCTTCTTGTAAATTTTCAACCTATGTCCATTGACAAGCATGGGGATGGCTTCCTCATCAATGGTTCTGATCAGAACTGAACCATTGTCATTGCATTTTTCCATAGTGTAGGGTCCCATCCATCTTGTCCTTAGTTTGCCTTTGAAGTCCTTAAACCTTGAGTCATAGAGCAGTGCCCAATCTCCCTCTTCGAATTGCTTCTCCTTGATATTTTTGTCATGCCATATCTTCCTCTGAAGCTGAACTACCTCTGTGTGGAGAAGGGCCTACAATCTTTTTTCATTCAATCCATTGAGCTGGAGTAGTCTTTCCCTCTATGCATGGCTGAGGTCTAGGTCTAGCCGAGCTACCATTCTTAGTGTATTGTATTCAAATTCTATTAACAGCAAAGCCTTCTTCCCATAGACCAGTTCATAGGGTGTGAACCCTGTGGTGGTCTTCCATGTTGTGTTGTAGGCCCAGGTGGCCTCAAATAGTCTATCTGCCCAATCTTTTCTGCTTCTACTCACTACCTTGGTCAGAATTCCTTCAAAAGCTCTGTTAGTAACTTCCACCTGCCCATTGGCTTGTGGATGGTAAGGGGTGGAAGTCCTATGCTTGATTTTATAATGTGTGAGTAGGTCTTCAATCAACCTGGAAGTGAACTAACTGCCTTGGTCTGCGACCATTTCTCTTGGATACCTGAACTTATGGAATATGATTTCTCTCAAAAAATTAGCTACTTTTTCCTCTGTTGCTGCTTTGATTGCTTTTGTTTCTGCCCATTTTGTCAGATAGTCAGTGCACACAATGATGTATTGCTTATGTTTTGAAGGAGGGTTGATAGGACCCACAAAGTCCATGCCCCACTTCTCAAATGGCTCAAAGGTCACTTGAGGTTGCATGGGCATCTCATCCTTTGGAGTAGGTTTCCCCATCCTTTGACACCAATCACATTGGTTGGTATACCTCCTCACATCTTGATGAAGAGTGGGCCAATAGTAGCCTGCTTGCAATATTTTAAAGGCAGTCCTCTTTGCTGCAAAATGGCCTCCACAAGGCCCATCATGACAGGTTAGGAGAATGTCAAAGACTTCCTCCTCCCTGACACATATTCTCAAGATCTGATATGGACCAAGTTTGAAAAGATTGCCCCCAATCCAGGTGAAAGGGGCGCTTTTCCTCACGATCTTACTCTTCTCCTTTAAGGACAGGTGTGGTGGAAACTGTGCTGAAACCAAGTAGTTTTCTATATCAGCAAACCATGGAGAGAGTACTGAGATAGAAAATAGGTGTTCATCTAGCATTTGATCATCCACCATTCCTTCTTCATCTATAGGCAAATTTACTTTAGAAAAAAAGTTAGCAACAACATTTTCTTTACCAAGCTTATCAACAATGGTCAAATCAAACTGTTGTAGTAAAAGCAACCATCTAATAATGCGAGCATTTACATATAGTTTGTTCATTAAATATCTGATTGCTACATGATCAGTGTGCACAAAGGTTTGATAGCCTGTGATATAATGTCTAAATTTGTTTAAGGAATGCACCACAACTAGGAGTTCCTTCTCAGTTACCGTGTAGTTTAACTCTACCTTTGACAAATTTTTACTTATAAAGTATATGGCATAAGGTAACTTTTCATCAATTTGTCCTAAGGCCACTCCTATTGCTTTTTTCGAGGCATCTGTGTAAGTGTGGAAAGGCAAGGCCCAGTTTGGGCCTCTCAAAATTGGGGCAGTCACAAGTTTTCTTTTCAAGGTATCTAGGGCTTCTTGACAGCTTTTAGTCCATATAAATTCGACATCTTTCCCTAAAAGACCAAACAATGGAGAGGCTAACTTGCTGAAATATTTAATGAATATTTTGTAATATCCAACTAAGCCTAGGAAACTTCTGAAATCTCTCACCTTTTGAGGAGGTGGGACCTTTTGGATGATGGCAAATTTGTTGGGGTCCACCTGCAATCCTTGTTGAGATATTGCATGACCTAGCACGGTCCCTTCAGTCATAAAAAATTCACATTTTTCCAGACTGAGGGACAGGTTCATTTCAATACACTTGTCCAAGACTTTTCCTAGGTTAGATAAAGCTTCCTAAAAGTTAAAACCATAAGGAGAAAAACTATCCATATATATTTCCACTCCATCATGAACCAATTCAGAAAATATACTCAATACTGCTCTCTGGAAAATGGCTAGAGAATTGCACAAACCAAAAGGAAGGACCCAATATGCAGAGGTACCCCAAGGACAAGTAAAAGTGGTCTTATCCTGGTCTTCCGAGCTGATTTGAATCTAATTTTACCCACTAAACCCATCTAGGAAGGAGAAAAACTTTTTCTCCGCCAAACCATCTAACACTTGATCTATGAAAGGAAAAGGAAAATGGTCCATTTTAGTGGCTTTGTTCAATTCCTGATAATCGACACAGATTCTCCACTTACCATTTTTCTTTGGCACTAGCACCAAAGGAGAGACCCATTTGTTGCTAGAGATGGGTAGATGAATCCTGCATCAAGTAATTTTTGCAATTCTTCCTTAACAATGTCTTTAAGGGCTAGATTCATCCTCCTTTGAGGCTGCCTGACTGGTTTGCAATCTTCCCTGATGTATATATGATGAGTACATACTAAAGGGTGCACTCCCTTCATCTCCTTATAACTCCAAGCGAAGGCATCTAAATGTTTTCTCAATAAGCTGCACAACTCCTTCTCCTAGGAAGTGGATAGGAATGAATTGATTTTCAAGGTTCTTTCTGGGCCGAACTCTATATTCTTAACACAAAGAGAGGTCAAGTTGGCCACATAGAGATCAGTTAAGGGATTGTTTTGGGTTTCTTTCACTATGTCCTCTAATGGCAAGGTACTGGGGGGTGGATTCTGAATCAAATTTTCAATGATATCATCCTCATCTTGTGGTTCCCCCCCATGGCAGTTTCTACTGTACAAAGTGGTGCAGAATAGACTTCATCCTCATCCTCCTCCTCCAACTAGAGTGGTAGATCATGTTCTAGCAAGGGTTGGGCAGGAGGGTATAGGACTAACTGCTTGGACATATGCCCGTTCTTGATGGTCATGTTCCTAGCCCGACAGCTGATATAGGCATCGGCAGTAGCCAACCAGGGTCTTCCCAGGATGAGAGGATACCCAGTGAGCTTTTCCTTCGGCTGGAGAACTAGGAAATCAACAGGGTACTCCCAAGAATCAATGGATACCATCACATCTTCCACAATCCCTTCAAGGGTCATGGTGGAGCGGTCTGCTAGCTGCAATACTGTCGTGGTCTTCCTCAAGGAGCCCTAGAGGTTAAGTTTGAGCATGGTGTCCTTTGTCATCAAATTAATGGCAGCTCCCAAATAAATTAAGGTGTGTGGGATCATGGTGCCATTGATGTGGACATCAACTACTGGGCTTCCAGGGTCCAGATATTTCGGACAGATTACTTGCCCCAACATTAGGTCGGACAGTTGTCCTTTGACATTAATGGTTGGGGAATCTCTCTTGCACCTGCCTAGATGCCTAAAGCACTTCTCTTTAATCATCCTATTGTATATAGGCACATCTTTTATGGCTTGGAGAAGTGGTATCTTCACACATAACTATTTCAATTCTCCCAGAAGTTCAGTTTCCTCTGGGGTAGGCTGTGTTGTCCCTGACAGTCTCTCAGGAAAGGGTGGAATTGCTTTAGGTTCACTTTCCTCTTTATCTTCCTCAACCTCCTTAGGGGGAGGTTGGCTATCTAGGAGAACCTTCCTAGATCGCAGGTTAATCTCCTGAATCTCCACAACATAGGTTGGGCATGAAGTTTCCCCACTATATACTTGTTGGGCCTGTCTGTTGTTTGGGTTTGGGTTCGACTGGGCAGGAATTTGGGGTTGCTTTAGTGGAGCAGGAGGCAATGGTTGCGGTTGAGCAGGTGGTGGAGGCAAAAGAGTGGGAGGAGAGTTGTACTGGGGCCTCCACCCCTGATGAGTTGCATTCCACTGAGGTTGTGGCTGATCATAAGATTGAAATGAATGGGTGGTTGGTTGGGCATGATATGGAGATGTGAATGACCAAGGAGGAGGTATGGACCAGGAAGGATGAGCAGGGGGGGCCAAGAAGGTATGGAAGTGACTTGATTGGGGTTGTAATATGACTGGGATGTCCCTTGCATCCCTTGCTAGTATGTTCTAGGTCCATGCGGTCTCCTCTAGTTCATGGAATAGAGCGGTTCAATGGCTCCTTCAGCCCCTTGGTATACAGCTTTAATTCTAGGCAAGGAGGGGCACTTATCTGCAGAATGATCTTCTTCACAGACTGAACAAACCTCTATAGAGTTCAATGGGAATTTGTTCCTAGGATGCCTCCTGGTGCACCTAGGACAAAAGATGGCCAAAGCCCTCTCTGCTTCCTCTTGTTTCCTTTTGATATGCAAGGTATCCATTTGCATGGCAAGAGTCTACAACATCTCACTCTTAAAGTCTTCCAGCATGTTTCCAAGTTCACCTTTGATGGATGAATTGGATGAGGAGGTATTGGCTATGGGTTGACTCCCCCTACCTCTCTTTCTTGCTGCTCTAGAATGATTTCTAAAGACAGTCTTTATGTCCTCATAAGGTAGTTGGTAGATATCTCCCCCAGCTAGTAAATGGAGGGTGTCTAGAAGGTCTTCCAGAATTCCCCTGAGCAGGACCAACTTTAGAGATTCAGGGTCAAGTGTACACCTGGCCCTTTTGTAACTGAGCTAGAACCTCTCTTCATAATCTTCCAAGGATTCATCACTTCCCATGGTCATCTGAAAGATTTCTTCCTTGGTATCTTTTGACCTACAGTAGTCTCGGTATTTGTTATTAAAGGCCTGCTGCATCTGAGCCCAAGTTGTGATGCTATTGCCAGGTAACCCCATGAACCAGTGCAATGTTGCATCCTTGAGAGTAGAAGGAAATAGTTTCAACTTTTTCTCATCTTCTGCATAGTCATAGGTTCGACAAATAACAACAAACTCAAACAAAAAGGTGTTAGGATCTTCTGTAGTCAAACCATGGAAGTGAGGTAGCGATGAGGGACTTATATTCTTCATTTTGGTGTTCACATTGGCTTCCCATATGGGAAAGGTACCCTCTACTCTTTCTCCATTCCCCCTGGCATTTCTGTTTTCAGCCATTGTCTCAGGAGGGATGTCTTCTTCTTCTTCTTCTTCTTCCCCTATAGGTTCTTCAAATATCTTTGGTTTTTCACCTAAAGGTTCTTTTTTATCACTACCATCGAAGAAGAGAGAACGGTGGCTATGTGATGCAG
Organism: Pinus tabuliformis; assembly: GCA_031772625.1. NCBI lineage: Eukaryota > Viridiplantae > Streptophyta > Pinopsida > Pinales > Pinaceae > Pinus > Pinus tabuliformis. Next base: position 708,512,845 of record CM062815.1, read on the forward strand.
TGGGGGTGTTGGGCAAGAATTTTCCTGAATTATCTCTATTCCTATGAGGCATGAAAGGAAATCTTTTTGGTTGGTTTTTTGTTTTTTTCACTGCTTGTACCTGCAAAACTGAAATTGATTGAACAAACAAATTGCAACTAACTGAAATGAACTTGTTGAAATGAAATTTCAGAACTGGAAAGGAAAAGTGAATGAAATGTAGAACTTAAAGCAAAGAAATGACTAATCTACTTTTGCTGAAATGAAGCTGCTGAAATGAAATTTGCAGGATTGGAAATGAAAGCAAATGAAATGCAAAACTGAAAGCAATGAAATGACTAATCTACTTTTACTGAAATGGAAATTGCAGAATTGGAAACAAAAGCAGGGAAATGCGGAAACTGAAAGAAACAACTACTCTACTTGTGCTGAAATAAACTACTTAGCAAAATGTTGCGATAGAAAATAGAAGAAAGAAGTAATCACAAAATACTCTGACGCTTCCCCAGTAATGGCACCAAAAATATGGTGAGCACCAGTATTGCAGCAATAATGTTGCAACTCCTGGGGCTTCCTACTTTACTTTTATCAACCCGGTAGTTCGTAACAAACTTGGAAGCGACGATGTTGTATGCACAAGTACTAGGTCTTACTATAGGCTGTCACTTGGTCAGCTAGCACAAGATCACTAGGAGTTTAAGCCAACTTCTATGGATTCCAAAAGAAGCTTTATATGTGATGAAAGAAAAGAAAGCTGACTCTACAAAGGCTACTCTATTTGCAGAAAGGAAAAAGACTAAAATGTAAAGTAAACCTAGCAAACCCTACTTAACCAACTAATCCTACTTTTGCAGAAAGAGAGATAAAAAACCATGAAATGAGTGCCATTACCTACTCAGGAAGTAAAAAAAATCTACTCAATCTATTTCTAGAAGCAAATGAGCAAAAAAGATTTTTTTGGATTTTTGTGTATTTTTAGGTGAAATTGTCTTGCATGTAATTTATTTGTTTGTGGATGTGGTAGTGATTAGGTGGTAATGGAGGGTGACTTTGGGATTTGAAAAGGTATAGGGAGGTGTGGATGGGTCCTAGGAGGCCTCTAGTAGCCTTCTGGAAGCTTCTCCTGCAATCGGACTTCAAAAAGAAGCCTACAGGGAAATCTACACGAGGCTGCTGGGGATCTACAAGAGGTCTACAGGAGGATGCCAAGAGCAGTTTTGGAGGTTTTGAAGGTGGGAAAGTTGTTGGGAAAGTGGGTGGAAAGAGTAGCTAAAGGCTACAATGATGTGTTAAGGTGTCCAAGATTCACCAAGAATTATTAGGAGAGGGAAAGATGGTTGGAATTGTTCAAGGAAAGGGAGGAAAGTATATGGGAAAAGTGCAGAAAATTAATGTAGATTTGGAGGAACTTTGGGCGGCCAGTGGAACATAGATCAAAGAGAGATGGTGATGGCTGATTGGCTGACTTGTTGTGAGAAGATTTTTGTTGCAAGAGAACTGAAAACCAAACAATGAGATTAACCAAGCAAGAAAACTAAGTGCATCAAAAAAACAGAATTTTGCATCAAGCTAGTCTAAACTCTGATCTATGAAAGTAAATGTTGAGAAATGCTACAAGGAAAGAAAGCATGGAAGGAAATTTATTGCAAAGACAGAAATGAGCATGGTGAAATAGATCTAAAGCAAAGCATTAACCTTTTAACAACTACAACACTAGAAATCCTATGGAGAAGGAAAATTTGTGTTTTTGTGGCAGCAAGAGGGTCTTGGCCTCAGTTCATGGTCCCAAGGGGAGGAAAGGAGGCCAAGGCTCTATTGATGGCATTTTTGTATTTTCTTTCTATCACTGTTCAACGTGCTACATAAAACTTAAATGGAAACAACCTTCTAAATCACCAAAAGCAACCGATTCTTAACCAAGAAAGAGCTTTATCTAATAGCAACTAATTTATAAATTGAAACAAAGCATAGAACTACAAACAAGAGGAGCTTGGCTACTTGGATTGGGCCCTAACCCAAGAGCTTTAGCCCTCTGAGGTAACTCAGTGCTAGCTCAAAAAGGATCTCATCTTTATTATCAAAATAATAATAGGATTACATGAAACTATCAACAAAAGTAAGCTCAAAGTTGAGCAGAGCAAAGCTATAGCAAAAATTTGAAAATTTGACTAACTTCCTAATGAGGCCCTAAGCCTCTCTACTTATACAACTGAAGCTCCCACAAGCTTCCTTAAAATCAGGGAGGCTTGGCTCCCAAAACTTGAGATAAACAGAAATTATTCTCCACTTGATTGGCTACCTCCTAGTGCATTGATTAGGTTGTTTGTGCTCCGAGCTTCATGAAGGAGAATTCGAAGTGGGGAGTCATAAATGAGGGGGACACTCTCCTATAAATCCTCTCCCTTGTCTTCTTCGAATATTTGCTTCCAATTTTCTATTAAATCTTTTACTTTATCTCCAAAATTCAACAAAAATATGTATTAGACACATATTAGACTCCATGGCATAATAACCAACCCAACTCACTCTAGAAGCATAAATATAATCGAGAAACATGCAATAAGCTAAGACAATGGTGGATTAAACTAAGCTAGGAGGCAAAATGAGCCCATATAATTACCCATTTATGGGGCTCATTAGAGCACTAGTAGAATAAGATACATGAAGTATCTACACTGCGTTGCAACATGATGACTAAAGCGTCATGCTGTGTGTCGTCGGAGGTAGGAAATTTACCCTAATATGATGGTTTAACTAATGTAGATAAATTTTTGCATGCCTTTGAAAGAGAAGTCCTTGAGGACCATCACTTCCAAGCGCTAGATTTGGCACTGCACGCTATGCCCACACGGTGGTGGGGTACACACAAGGACAACTTTGATGAATGGTGCGATTACAGGAAAATGATAAGGTTACAATTTGGTCATCCTAAAGTGCGATTAACTGAAAAATATGATGGGAGAAATGATCCGTGTGATCACTTGGTGAAATGGACTAAAGTCTTCGGAACGGAGCCGCAGCCAAAGTGGGTGCACTTATTCGGTCATACTTTGGATATAATCCCTATGAATTGGAACCTGGAAACTGAGCTCCGTCATGGCACCATGAAGTGGGATATATTAAGCGAAGGTTTCTTAGTGACCTTCAGTTTTGAGGATGGGTTCGAAAGCATTGATGAAGCTCTACAGGAGGTGAAGGCACCGATCTTCAGAATTCTGCAAGATCCTTTAGAGTTGGTTCAACCAGATTGGAGCACCCATCTGCACCATGCACTGAAATGCTATAATGTGACTGCTAAGGGGGAGGATGAAAATCAAAGAAATATTAATATCCCAAAGGCCAAAGGCCATCATGAGGTCGAGGTTTCGCAGATAGAAAATCTAGACATCACTGCACCACTGAAAACCAAGCAAGTGAACATTGGTACTAAAGCAGAGCTAAAATTTGCGAATATGAGAAATTACTGGGATGATGCCACAGTGGATAAAGTTGCTGAGTTACTTTGCGAGTACCAGGATATTTTTCCTACAATATTTTCAGACTTAAAAGGCATCATAGGTGACTTCGGTGTGACGAAAATTACCTTAAAGCTAGACGTGAAGCCTATTAAGCAAAGGTCATCTCGCCTTAATCCAAAATACAAGGAAAAGGTCCTCCTGGAGTTAGACAAGATGCTTGTGGCAGGCATTATCAAACCTATGGAGGAATCTGATTGGGTGAGCCCAATGGTGGTCCAAGAAAAGAAACAGAAGGGAGAAATAAGGATTTGCGTAGATCTAAGGAAGCTTAAGGATGCTTGCATCCATGATCCTTTTCCCACACCGTTTACAGATGAGGTACTTGATAATGTATGAGGGAAGGAGGCCTACTCATTCACTGATGGATTCCCTGGATATCATCAGATTAAGATCGTGCCAGAAGCTAGGAGCAAAACAACCTTTGCAACAGAAAGGGGTTATTTCCAGTACATGATGATGCCATTTGGACTCAAGAATGCGTGGACGATATTCTCTCGCATAGTCATTGCAGAATTTAAGGAATTTATTCACAAGTTCTTGGACGTGTATTTTGGTGACTCGATAGGGTTTGGGTTAGTAAAGCACCATGTAGCTAGTCTATGCCTATTGTTGGATACATGCCAAAGATATCAGATCGCATTGAAACTGAAGAAGTGCTTATTTTGTGTCCCCTTTGGGATTTTCCTGGGTCATGTGGTGTGTAAGTAACAACTAATGGTGGACCCTGCCAAGATTGCGGTAAAAGTCAATTTGGATGCCCTAAGGAGTGTCAAACAGCTACGTGCAATGCTGGGCCATACTGCATATTATCGAAAATTCATCAAGGCTTATGCTAAGATTACCATGCCTATGGAGAAACTATTGAGGAAGGATACTACATTCTATTGGGATGAAGAATGTCAATGCAGTCTAGATGTATTGAAAGAAAATATGGTCATCGCGTCGATCTTGGTCTTCCCATATTAGAACAAGGAATTCGATCTGCACGTTGATGCCTCATGTAATGCATTGGGGGTAGTGATGACACACGCCAGTGAAGGAGAGATGGATCACCCTATAGCATTTGTGAGCAAGAAATTATCAAAGGCTGAGAAGAATTACTCAACGACAGAGCGCGAAGGATTGGCTATGGTGTATGCACTTCAAAAGTTCAAACACTATCTGTTGGGCATACATTTCAAGATGTACATAGATCATTCCACCTTGAAATACCTGGCCAATAAGCCCGTGTTGGGGGGAAGATATGCAGATGGATGTTGTTATTTCAAGAATATGACTTTGAGGTAATTGTGAAGCCAGGAAGGTTGAATGTAGGACCTAACCACTTGTCGCGGATTGAAATGGGTGAGGAGCCTACTAGTTTGGAGGAATGGCTACCTCACGCACAGTGCTTCATGGTGCACGTAGTGGATAATCATTTTGCGGATATTATCAACTTTTTGACTACCGGAATCAATGTGCCGATTGAGGAATTCCAGATTTATCATCAAAAGAGCACACCATATCATCCTCAAGTTAATGGAATAGTTGAGGCCTTCAATTAAATCTTGAAGAACACACTAACAAATATTTGCAATGCACAGTGAAATGACTAGGACGTGTGCGTACCTACAGTGTTATGGGCGTACATGACTACTTGCAAAAAACTAACAGGTCAGACACCTTTTAGATTGGTCTCTGGCATAGAAGCTGTGATGCCTATGGAATATCTCGTGCCTATTCTATGCATAGCAACTTTTATAGTAATGACGGACTGCAGAGCCTTGGAAGAGCAGTTTGTGTAGCTGATGCAACTCAAAGAAGACAGATTCTTAGCTGGATTCCATCAGCAAGTGCAGAAGGAGCGTGAAAAAGCATGGCACGATTGACACATCAAATTGCGCACATTCAAGGTAAATGATTTGGTTTTATTATATGATAGTAAGTTCGCTAAGTTTCCAGGAAAGTTTCATATGCACTGGTTGGGGCCATATGTCATCAAAGAGATCACAGATGGAGGCACAGTTCAACTCGCAAAGTTGAATGGAGAAATGTTTTCAGGAAGGGTAAAAGGAAACCGATTGAAACCATATAAGGGAGATATGACTTAATGACTATATGATGGCAGGATAGTCTTAGTGCTCCAGGAAGCTGCAAGGGAGTATGAGACGATAAACTACACTGGCCGGATTGAACGACTACGCAGTAAGAGGACTACACACAAAAGGGTGACATTACAGTATCAGAAGTTGTGCGAAGGGAGCTATGCTATGAAAGAAGATACCACGCAGCACAGCCAGAAAGTGACCGTTAGAGTCACTATTCATGATTTGACGATCAGGGGATGGTTAAGAGGAGTGGGCGAGCGGCATTTAAGGCTAAAACATTTGAAGATCTGTTGCCAAACCAGTGTTAATGATCGAATTTTGAGGGGAACGGTCTAATTTGAATTCAAAAACCCCTATAAATTACACGTGTTAGTCCAACAGAGAACACTTTTCACACTTAGAGTTTTTGAGTCGAGTTGTATGTTGCTTATGAGCTACTCATTCTTTGATTATTTGGTCGCGAACCCTACGTTTGCCAATTTTCTCGAGTTAAATCAGAAATTTATCCTAGAAACCATGTTGGGTCTGAGCCTTGCTGAGACTGTGAGCACTAGGGGAGACATTGCATCTAAAGGAGCTACTCCAGATGTGGTGAGCATGGAAGCTCTGACTCTTGTGCCTACGACACCAAGGTTGCCTAGGTCGAAGCCTAAACCTATGTGAGAAACCTAGAAGACAAAGAAAGACTAGCAGAAGAGGTCGGTGCCACTGCACGAGTCACCTAGGAAACATACTATCGCTCAGACACTGAAGAAGGAAAAGCAACCCGAGAAGGTGGTGGATTTGGAAGTTGAATAGGGAAATGAGGATATAGACGCTGAGGGAGCGGAGCCCATCACCAAGTTTCTTGAATATATCCCTTTGCATAAAGGGAAGGCGAATGTCCCCAAGGACTCGACTCAGAAAAGTTCCTCATTCATACACCCCTATTGCCAAAGAAGATAACTTTTGAAGGTTCACACCTTGTGCAGTTTCCCCTGTTAAAAATGAAGGATTGGAACTTGGCTGACCATGAGTGGTTCCCTCACCTTGAAATAGAAAATTATATGAGACGTGTGTATTACCTAGACTCAGGTGTCACTAAGTTGGAGAGAGTTGAATGGGTCCACGAAGTCAAGAACTCTGGGTTGTTTAACCTGCTATGGGTAGCCCACTACCACTGCACTAATATTAATACCACCTATGTGTGGTAGCTACTTACTCTAGTGCATGATGGGTGCTTATGTCTTGGCACACCTACAACCATCACAGATATGCTCATCCACAAGATAATGCACTTGCCGCATGAGGGTTTGAGTCTGGCTAAGTAGTTTGGCGAAAAGGTAGACAAAAGAGACTTGGTGGAGAAGATGAAAAATAAATTTGAGCTTGTCAAAAATTTGCACAACTATTCCATCACATCCATCATTGATCATGCCGAGAAGATTTCCACCCAAATACTGGCTGGAAAGGTTATGAGGAAGTGCCTTGCGAACAAGGTTCCTGCACCTGTGATATCATTAGCTGCATAATGTGCGGAGGGCATGCAGTTTAACTGCTCGCAATATTTATGCAATGAATTCCTTTCGAATTGTCACGAGATCCAAGATGAGAGCAAGCTCTTCCACTATGCATGGCTACTGCTCTCCATTGTGCTGGTTGCATGGGATCTGCTGGAGGACAGCCAGTTTCCATTGAAGCAAGGATTGTTGGAGGCCGCACAATTCACCTCCCTCTAGGACATGAAGGACCCTACGTGGGTCACAAAAGTGAAGATTTTTTGGGTGTTGATGGAAGAACACTTCCGTATGGCCATAAACCAACACCCAAGGTTGTCCCCAACCGTGTATGAGTAATTATCCGAGTATGCTGAATTCAAGGCAAATTTCCACCACGTCTACATTCAGGCATGGAAGGACCCACAACAGAAGTCGTTCAATTTGCTGTATTTGGTCACCGATGATGCCATACAGGAAGTGATCAAGTGATGGTCGGCCGATTGGCACACCCCATATGACTTAGATGCAGGTACCAACAAAGGCGCGGGGAGCTCCGCTGAGAAGAAATGGAAGGATGCAGCAAAATAGGCGGCACAAAAGTTGGCCATGCGGTAGAAGAAGGAAGCTGAAGAGCAGGCTCGAATGGAAAAGGAGTGTGCTGCAAAGGAACAGGTTGAACAATAATAACGCGACTCCAAGAAAAGCAGCAAATCCCCTTCACTTGAAACCAAGGAGGAAGAGCAGTCTGCACAGGGCGGTGGCGACGATGAGGGGCAGAGCACCCCATTTCAACTAAGGAAGCACAGAGAACAACCACAGCAGGAGGGTTCCCGCAAGAAGACGAAGTCAGCTAAAGCACAGATGGATCCCATCACCTTGACAGAGGGCGATCTCGATGAAATCAATGACAAGGTGCACGAAACTACAATGAAACTGTTGCAACAATTCAAGCAATAGTACAAGCAGTCACTGGGAAATGTCCAGAAGGATCTGCATGAACTGCAGATCCAAACTAGTTGAATACAGGTGGGCGCAAGTCAAGTGAGTGCCACACAGATGAGCGTGGCACTGGGGGCAAGACAGGCTGCAGAAGTGGTAAGGGCAGTGGACCTTCAAATAGTTGCACTGCCAGAAGGGTCCTTAAGCACAAAATCAGTCGATGACAAGATCATCATTAGTACCCTTAAGAACATTGGCCTAAATATTGCAGCGCTCCCTAAAGAATTTCTTCATGTGGTATAGACAGGAGTGACAGGGGAATTGAGAGCTTAGGAGTAGTGCGCTCTTAGTTTAATCAACGATTATTGGGTGAACAATGAACAAATGTTCGTAGAAAATATGCATGCCCTGAAAGAAGGGATACTATCTAGGTGCAAAACTCCTAGTTCGCGGCCGCGGTTGAAGAGGCATGCAGAATAGTGCCAGAGTTGCACATACTTAAGGATGCACAACCAGAGGCCAAGATCTAGAAACTAGCTTCAGGCGTGCATGAGGTAAAGGTAGAATTAGCGAGAGTTTAATTTGAACTCAACATGAAAATCATGGAGTTGCAGATCAAAACATAGCCTTCGACTCTGCCCGAAGTCAGGGAACAACAAGAAGCCTCCATTAAGGAAGCGATGGCAATTGTGGATGCTACAGTTGTTGACTGCACAACCTTGTTTGAACAGGTGATGGAGTTGGTGATGACCCTTCAGGAAGACCCTAACCTGAAAATATTGAATACAGATATCTACGAGCTCCAAAAGCAATATGACGAGGATAGGGCGATGGCGTGCTCCATTGCTACAGCGCAGCGCCTTGCCAAGTTGAAGGAGGGGAAGCAACTCCTCGCACAGGTGGAAGCAGCTTAGAAAAAAGAGGCAATGCTTAAGGCCAGGTTGGGTCCTTGGTTAGAAGAATCCTACCGAGTCTCAACCAACATTCAGGAGAAGCTGACAGTATAAGATCAAGTTTTTCGGTGAAGGAACATCTATGGAGAAGTTCATCAAACAAGTGAAGCAGGCAGGTACACAAAGCGTTGTTGAGGTAGCAGTTGTGCAGGTGGAGATGGGGGATCTTCGCAACGAGATCACCGCACCAACCGAGTGACTCGAAGGTGAGTCACAACCTTTGTGCCGGGGACCTATTGGGATGGGGTCCTCTGGGTCAATTTTGGGTTAAAAACCCAATTTTTGATGTAAAGGTTGATAAAAACATGTACAGTCTCCGCGAATTGGGGATGCGGAGCACGTAGTTATTTAGGAGTCAAAAAGTGTTTTTACCCTCGTTTATGTAAAGTTGAGTTGGTTTTTTCAGATCTACCCATGGTCCGCAGACCATGGGATTGTATAAATAGGTGTGTCTTAGAGAGTCTAAGGCAGATCTATGTCTATGTCTATGGGTACGATGAATGGAGTCTTAGAGAGTTAGCACAAGAAAGTAAGTCTTAGAGGGGGAAAGGCTCTACAGATGAGTGCGCAGAGGCCTAGAATAGTGTCTGTAGTTGAGTGCACGAACCACTGCAGCTAAGTGCGCAGGGAAGTTTTGAGTCTGTAACTTTATACTGAAGATCAATAAAGAAGACTGTTGGAGAAATCCATATCTTTTATCTGTATCCTTCTACTATTTATGTTTACGATATATGTTGTGATGAGATAATGTCTTTATGAAACAATGATATATTGATGCGCGAAACTACTAGATAAGTCTTATTAACTGAACACAATTCATGTTAAGTATTTATGCGAAGATCATAATACATTATGTTACAATTTTCAAGCACTTAAGTAGATTTGAGTAGATTCTGATCTAAGGATAATTTATGGTGCACGTAAGTAGGTAATTCATCTATTTAGGGTCCGCAAAAGCTAAACGACAGCCTTTGCTAAGGTCTAGGGGCCGTCCAAAGGGAATTATAGTACCAAGCCCTAAGGGCTTATAGATCTGCGCGGAAGCAGATCTAGGGCATAAAAAGACATCACATTAATCTCTAGATGTGGAAACTTGGTTCCAACATGCCCCAATACTGCTTTGAGTGAGACTTCAGTCCGCACTAAGCGGGTTGATGTCGAAAGGTATAGTAGTGTAGAATTTTGTTTGGCACAACTATCTCTGAACTTGGGTCACGACCCACTAAACCAACAAACTTATAGTAATAGCTTTGAAAACTATATATTTGTTGACAATAATGGTATTACACATCAACAAATCTAGAATTTTATTCCCAATTCAAATAAAGACATGTTCTTTAAGATCTTTAAAAATTTGAGATTGAAAAAAATATATTTATGTCATGATATTATATCAATTTAAAATATCAAAAAATAATATATAATATAGTTTAAAATATCTTTTTCTAAGTTAAAATAAAATATTCAGTTTGATTTGAAGATATCATTAGAATCCCGATTTATGAAATTCAATGATATGGTAAGAACCTTTATAATAAATAAAAACTAAGAAAATATTATGGCATAATGGCATATTTTAATAACTCCAAAATTTTGATTATAAGGTTTTGGTACTTCCTTTAACCAATCAATCTCAATGACCTTTGAGGGAAGTGTATGTGTAAATCTTTAAAAATAAGTTTATAGAGGTGTTTGAGATTTTTATATGGTAAGTAGTGATGTTAATATATATTATTGTATTTAAAATTAATTTTATATATATATATATAACTTTAAAATAAGTTCATAAGGTGTTGGAGATTGTTATATTTTAAGTTGTTATGTTAATATGTATGGTTTTAAAACCATATGAATAAATATTTAAAGTTATGGATAAATGTACTTATAGTTTTCACTTTGGTTTACATTTCTTAATTTGACTTATTCTCAATTTGACTTTTTCTTAATCACTATTAAGGATTATGGAGAGGTTAGATATTGGATTATACTTATATAATTTAAAATGTGTTATGTGATAGTGTTACTTTTGTGGAAGTGAAATATTGTTAGATTTGTGAGTCAATGTGGCACACCATAAGTTTTACATGTAAGCAACATTATTTTAGTTTTATTTATTAAAATAGCTTAGATAAGCTAGACTTAGTTACAGAATCAATTTACCATTAACAATTTAGGGCTCCACTTTTTGATAACCTTATGTTTTCCCCATAATATTCTAATTTAACGTAACCTATTTAAATGCATGAAGATTCAATTGTAATTTTCCTTTCTACCACAAATGATCATTCAGTTGGTATATCCCCCAAGGTCTTACAAGGGAAACATATTGTGTCCATATTTATTTGTTTATATTGTAATTATTTATTTCTCTTGCATTATTATTTTATTACTAATAACTAGTATGCGAGCTAGAACATGGATGGTGTGGTACAGTATACAGGTAGAAGGTTGATCTTAGGTCGAATGTGAGAGTTGGAGAAAATTAATGAAAGAGTTGGAGGTTGGTGGAAGAAAGCACTGGGATGGTGGTGTCCAGGTTTGACACTAAAACATGAGCAAAGATAATGATTTGGACAATAAGAACAAAATGAAGGAGTTCGTAATTGAACCCTTGTAGAATTTTGGAGTTTGCAATTGAACCCTTGTAGAATTTTGGAGTTCAAAATTGAACCCTTGTAGATAGAACTACTAAAAGTGACATGAATTCAATGACAATACCATAAATAAGGTGATGGTGGCCATTAAGTGTTCAAGCATAGTGGACGCTATGGCCGAGTGATGATAGGATAAGTGGTACATTGAGTAACCCAATATCATATCAGCTTGTGTTAGTGAGTACTACCAGAGGCATATGTGCTTGTGTTAGTGAGTACTAGTAAGTACTACAAGAGGCCAATGGAATTGTTGTAGTTATTAAGGTTATTCACATTTAAAAAGTGAGACAAAAATTAGTATAGTAAATTGAGTTCTCTTTTGGTAAAACAAAATCCCCCTATAAATATTTGTTAAAAATTATGAAGAAAATTATAAAAAAAAATGTTCCTATTCAACTAATATTGTATTGTTTTCATAATATTAGGTTTTTTCTATATTTAATGATTTATATTATTATATCATTAAATATCTTTTTAATAATATTAGGTTTTTTCTATATTTAATGATTTATATTATTATATCATTAAATATCTTTTTAACAACAAATAATTTTAATACTGTTAAAAAACCATTAATAATAGACAACATAATATTAATTTTAAAACTTAATATTAGGTGACATTAATATGACCTAACATTAAATCGTATGTTTAAGTTATACCTGTGAATTTTCTAAATATTATGGTTTAGAAAGTATATATCTTAGATCAATCACTTTTAATGTGATTATGCAAGTTACCTAAATTAAAAACCTAATAACAATTATGGAAACTTTTAAACGTCATGCATCAAAGTTATCTTTTTTTGTCGAGAGATGCCGGAATACACGATAGTATAATCACAATTCAAACAAATGAAGTTAATAATAATACATAAAAGTACGGCCTTAAAGCATAAGGAAAATCATTTCGTTCAATGAAAAATCTCTTCTATTCTTCTTTAGTATTTTGTCAATCGATGCTTCCTAGATGTGATGAATAAGCTGTAAAGCATTTATGAATTTAAGCAGCTTTTTGAAAACAAAGAAGACGCACAAGGAAAATGCTATATAGGGAAAGAGAAAACGATACTGGAAGACGAATCACATAATCTTTAAATTTATGTCCAATGGTTTGTAGACAATATCGGCGGTACCTAGCGTAAGGGTTAAGGTTGGAATATGATTACTTTAACCCTGCCAGGTAAAACCAGAGACTATATAAGGGAATTTTTTGGGTAGCCCGGAAAAAGAATCCCCGTCATTTGAATATTTTCTGCAAGTGCCTGCAGCTTCGAGAGTTGGACAACAAAGGAAATCTTCAATTAAGTAGAGGAAATATTTTTTGAGATTATCATTTTTGAGAGTTTGGGGCTGGTGGTCTTGAATTAGCAGAGTTGGGAATCACAAATTGCAAGATTACAGACTTGGTGGTCACTGAATGCATCATATGCGTTATTTATAACCGCACCCCTCTCGTTCCCTTCACTCGAAATGGAGAGATATCAGCTTGCAAGGACGACGGTGGGACGCTGATAGTAAACCTTTGGGTTGGAGATATCGAATTTTCTTGTTACAACAACATTTACAAATCTTTGTTGACCGTTGTTTCTGCGGAAGGCATGAAAAGGATTACAAGCACAGAAATCGAATCCATAATATCAGGGCGAAATACAGAGAGGTGTAAACAACATTTTCCACATGAGTCTCTTAAGTACTGGAACTTCGACATTGCAAATTGTAGAGGTATGGTTTGTATTGCACGTGAAAGAGTATGGAGAGTATCCGAGTTGAGCAAGTATAGACAACTTTTCATGATACCATATAATGAAAGTCACACCCTATGTTTTCAAGGAGAAATAGACCTCTTGTTGTATGAGGTTATTTCCAGGGGATATCCGGGAGTAGAATGTTTCTTTAAAATCTATTGCAAATTAAGTGGACAATTGAAAAAACAATTTTCCCTCCGCGGTTCCCAGTTTGACTGTATTACTTCATGCGGGCGTAACCGATTACTTATCCAACATCCGTATCTGGAGTGCATGCAAATAGTTGATATAAGCTCTGACATCCCGCGACTTATAAAAACAACTGTTTGTTCATTCGGTAGGGCTTTCTGTTTGAACAAGAGTAGCCAGTTCATATGCAAAGAAAAAATCGACAACAGTAACAAGTATGATGTGGAGAACCTCAAAGCGAAAGTTCAGGTTCGGTCATGTCAAAATACGGTGTGCACGTTTTTAATCTTGAAGGTGGGCGTTCCGTCACATTAAAAGATTTCCCACACTCTTCTTTGATCTGTTACATCCCAAGGAATTAAGATGTAGGTATTCTGGTTTCAACGATTCCACTGAGGATCAATATTAATGGCGTCCTTGTTGGACAATCCTTGCGAAGCATCAAAGAAAGAGTTAGCAGTGCGCGCGACAGATTTCTCAGTAATTGCATGACATTTATATAAGATGTCAGTAATTGCATGACATTTATATAAGATGGCAGTAGATGAGATACTCCGATGGTATGTGCCTGATTTTGAACAAAATAGCATCCTTGCTAAAGCTCATGGAGGAGCTGTGGGAGGACATTATGCAGGAAAATCGACAGCGCAAAATATTTTTCGCTTGGGTTTGTGGTGCCCTACACTACATAAGGATACCAAAGCATATTATTGAGCATGCGATGCATGTCAGAGCGGGAAGACCATCACAAAGGGATGAGATTCCACTGAACCCTTAGGTATCATTGCAGCCATTTGAAAAATGGGCAATTGACTTTGTGGCTCCAATCCAACCTCTAGGAAAGAAGACGTGTGCACTATATCATCACCGTGATGGAGTATCTGATCACATGGGTGGAGGCACAGCCTATGAAGGATTGTACAAGAGCCACAATAGCTAAATTCTTGTTTGAGTTCGTGTTAACCAGCTCTGGCTGCCCAAAAGTATTGATGAGTGATTGGGGTAGGCACGTCTTCAATGAAACGATCAACGTGTTGACTGAGGAATTCCGGATTTATCATCAAAAGAGCACACTGTATCATCCTCATGCTAATGGAATAGTTGAGGCCTTCAATAAAATCTTGAAGAATGCACTAACAAAGATTTGCAATGTGCAGCGAAATGACTGGGACATGCGCGTACCTACAATGTTATGGGTGTACATGACTACTTGCAAAAAACTAACATGATAGACACCTTTTCGATTGGTCTCTGGCGTAGAAGCTGTGATGCCTATGGAATATCTCATGCCTATTTTATGCATAGCAACTTTTATAGGAATGGCAGACCGTGGAGCCTTGGAAGAGCAGTTCTGTAGGTGATGCAACTCGAAGAAGACAGTTTCTTAGCTGGATTCCATCAGCAAGTGCAGACGAAGCGTGAAAAAACACAACACGATTGACACATCAAGTTCTGCATGTTCGAGGTAAATGATTTGGTTTTATTATATGATAGAAATTTTGCTAAGTTTCCAGGAAAGTTTTAGATGCATTCGCTGGGGCCATATGTCATCAAAGAGATCACAGATGGAGGCGCGATTCAACTCGCAAAGTTGAATGGAGAATTGTTTTCAAGAAGGGTAAATGGAAGCCAATTGAAGCAATATACGGGAGATCCGACTCAATGACTATATGACAACAGGATAGTCTTAGTGCTCCAGGAAGCTGCAAGGGAGTTCGAGACTATAAACTACACTAGTCAGATTGAACGACTATGCAGTAAGAAGACTACACACAAAAGGGTGACATTACAGTATCAGAAGTTGTGCAAAGGGAGCTATGTTATGAAATAAAATACCATGCAGCGCAGCCAAAAAGTGACCGTTAAAGTCACTATTCATGATTTGACGACCAGGGGATGGTTAAGAGGAGTGGGCAAGTGGCATTTAAGACTAAAATATTTGAAGATCTGTCGCCAAACCAGCATTAATGATCGAATTTTGGGGGGAACGGTCGGATTTGAATTCAAAAACCCCTATAAATTCTGCATGCCTGTCTAACAGAGAACACTTTTCACACTTAGAGTTTTTGAGTCACGTTGTCTATTGCTTATGAGCTACTCATTCTTTGAGTATTTGGTCGCAAGCCCTGCCTTTGCCAATTTTCCAGAGTTAAATAAGAATTTTATCATGGAAACCATGTTGGGTGCTATCACTACTGAGACTATGAGCACTAGGAGAGACATTGCATCTGAAGGAGCTGCTCCAGAGGTGGTGAGCATGGAAGCTCTGACTCTTGTACCTACGGAACCTAGGCTGCCTAGGCCGAAGCCTAAACCTGTGTGAAAAACCTAGAAGACAAGGAAAGACCAGCAAAAGAGGTCGGTGTCATTGCGCAAGTCGCCTAGGAAACATACTGCCGCTCAGACATAGAAGAAGGAAAAGCAACCCAAGAAGGTGGTGGATTTGGAAGCTGAACAGGGAACTGAGGATATAGACGTTGAGGGAGTGGAGCCCATCACCAAGTTTCCTGAATATATCCCTCCGCATAAAGGGAAGGCGAAGGTCCCCAAGGACCCAGACTCAGACAAGTTCCTCATTCACATGCCCCTATTGCCAGAGAAGATAACTTTTGAAGGTTTGCACCTTGTGCGGGTTCCCCTATTAAAAATGAATGATTCGGACCTAGCTAACCATGAGTGGTTCCCTCACCTTGCAATAGAAAATTATATGAGGCGTGTGTATTACCCAGACTCAGGTGTCACTGAGTTGGAGACAGTTGAATGGGTCCACAAAGTGGAGAACTCTGGGTTGTTTAACCTGTTGTGGATAGCCCACTACCACCGCACTAATATTAATATCACCTATGTGTGGCAGCTACTTACTCTAGTGCATGATGGGTGCTTATCGCTTTGCATGCCTACAACCATCACGGATATGCTCATCCACAGGATAACACACTTGCCGCATGAGGGTTTGAATCTGGCCAAGCAGTTTGGCAGAAAGGGAGGTAAATGAGGCTTGGCGGAGAAGATGAAAATAAATTTGAGCTTGTCAAAAAGCTGTGCGGCTATTCCATCACGTCCATCATTGATCCCGCGGAGAAGATTTCCACCCAAATACTAGTCGGAAAGGTTATGAAGAAGTGCCTCGCAAACGAGGTTCTAGCGCCTGTGATATGTTAGCTACACAATGCACGGAGGGCGTGCAGTTTAACTGGTCGCAGTATTTATGCAGTGAATTCCTTGCGAATTGTTGCGAGATCTAAGATGAGAGCAAGATCTTCCACTATGAATGGCTATTGCTCTCCATTGTGCTAGTCACATGGGATCTGCCAGAGGATAGCCAGTTTCCTCCATTGAAGGAAGGATTGTCGGAGGCCGCACAATTCACCTCCCTCTAGGTCATGAAGGACCCTGCGTGGGTCACAAAAATGAAGATTTTTTGGGTGTTGATGGAAGCAAGCTTCCGCATGACCATAAACCAGCACCCAAGGTTGTCCCCAACCTTGTATGAGCAGTTGTCCATGTATGCTAAGTTCAAGGCAAATTTCCACCGTGTCTACATTCAGGCACGGAAGGACCCACAACAGAAGTGGTTCGATTTGCTGTATTTGGTCACCGATGATGCCATAAAGAAAGTGATCAAGAGATGGTCGACCGATTGGCACACCCCATATGACTTAAATGCAGGTACCAACAAAGGCACGGGGAGCTCAGTTGAGAAGAAACAGATGGATGCAGCAAAATAGGCAGCACAAAAGTTGGCCACGTGGTAGAATAAGGAAGCTGAAGAGAAGGCTTGAATGGAAAAGGAGTGTGCTGCAAAGGAACAGGTTGAACAAGAATAACACGACTCCAAGAAAAGCGGCAAATCCCCATCACCTAAAACCGAGGAGGAAGAGCAGTCTGCACAGGGCGGTGGCGACGATGACGGGTAGAGAACCCCATTTCAACTAAGGAAGTGCAAAGAAAAATTGCAATAGGAGGGTTCCCAGAAGAAGACGAAGTCAGCTAAAGTGTAGATGGATCCCATCACCTTGACAGAGGGCGATCTCGACGAGATCGGTGCCAAGGTCCATGAAACTACAATGGAACTATTGCAACAATTCAAGCAACAATACAAGCAGTCACTGGGAAATGTCCAGAAGGATCTGCGTGAACTGCAAATCTAAACTAGCCGAATACAGGTGGGCGCAGGTCAAGTGAGCGCCACACAAGCGAGCGTGGCACTGGGGACAAGACAAGCTGTAGAACTGGTAATGACAGTGGACTTTCAAATAGTTGCATTGCCAGAAGGGTCCCTAAGCGCAAAATCAGCTGATGACAAAATCATCATTAGTAACCTTAAGAACATCAGCCAAAATATTGCGACGCTCCCCAAAGAATTTCTTCATGCGCTACAGGAGTGACAGCGGAATTGAGAGCTCAGGAGTAGTGCGCTCTCAGTTTAATCAGTGAGTATTGGGTGAACAATGAACAAATGTTCGTAGAAAAGATGCATGCCCTGAAAGAAAGGGATACTATCTAGGTGCAGAGCTCCCAGCTGGCGACCGTAGTTGAAGAGGCATGCAGAATAGTGCCAGAGTTGCACATACTTGAGGATGCACAACTAGAGGCCAAGATCCAAAAACTAGCTTTAGGCATGCATGAGGCAAGGGTAGAAGTAGCGAGAGTTTAATTTGAACTCAACATGAAAATCATGGAGCTGCAGCTCAAAACACAGTCTTCGACTCTACTCGAGGTTAGGGAACAGTGCAGAGCCGGCATCAAGGAAGGGATGGTAATTGTGGATGCCACAGTTGTTAACTGCACAATCTTGTTTGAATAGGTGATGGAGTTGGTGACGACCCTACAGGAAGACCCTAACCTGCAGATATTGAATACATATATCTATGAGCTCCAAAAGCAATATGACGAGGTTAGGAAAATGGCGCGCTCCATTGCTACAGTGCAGCACTTTGCCAAGTTGAAGGAGGGGAAGCAGCTCCTCACATAGGTGGAAGCAACTCAGAAAAAGAGGCAATGCTTAAGGCTAGGTTGGGTCCTTCGTTGGAAGAAGCCTACCGAGTGTCAACTAACATTCAGGAGAAGCTGACGAACTTGCAGCTCACACAGTATAAGATCAAGCTAGCCAGTGAAGGACCATCTATGGAGCAGTTCGTCGAATAAGTGAAGTAGGTAGCTACACAGAGAGTTGTTGAGGTAGCAGTTGTGCAGGTGGAGATGGGGGATCTTCGCAGTGAGATCGCCATGCCAACCGAGTGACTCAAGGGCAAGTCACAACCTTTGTGTTGGGGACCTGTTGGGATGGGGTCCCCTGGGTTAGTTTTGGGTTAAAAACCCAACTTTTGATGTAAAGGTTGATAGAAACATGTAAAGTCTCCATGAATTGTGGATGCGGAGCACGTAGTTAGTTAGGAGTCAAAAAGTGTTTTTACCCTCATTTATGTAAAGTTGAGTCGGTTTTTGAGATCTACCCATGGTCCGCGGACCATGGGATTATATAAATAGGTGTGTCTTAGAGAGTCTAAGGAAAATCTATGTCTATGTCTATGGGTACGACGAATGGAGTCTTAGAGAGTTAGCGCAAGAAAGTAAGTCTTAGAGGGGGAAAAGGCTTTGCAGTTGAGTGCGCAGAGGCCTAGAATAGTGTCTGCAGCTAAGTGTGTGGACCCTTGCAGCTGAGTGCACAGGGAAGTTTTGAGACTGTAACCTTATACTAAAGATCAATAAAGAAGACTGTTGGAGAAATTCATATGTTTTATCTGTTTCCTTCTATTGTTTATGTTTGTGATATATGTTGTGATGAGATAATGTCTTTATGAAACAATGATATATTGATGCGCGAAACTACTGGATAAGTCTTATTAACTGAACGCAATTCATGTTAAGTATTTACGTGAAGATCATAGTACATTATGTTACAATTTTCAAGCGCTTAAGTAGATCTTAGTAGATTATGATCTCAGGATAATTTATGGTGCGCGTAAGTAAGTAATTCGTTTGTTTAGGGTCCGCAAAAGCTAAACGACGACCTTTGCGGAGGTCTAGGGGCCGTCTGAAGGGAGTTACAGTACCAAGCCCTAAGGGATTATAGATCTGTGCGGAAGCAGATCTAGGGCATAAAAAGACATCACGTTAATCTCTGGATGTGGAAACTTGGTTCCAACATGCCCCGATACTGCTTCGAGTGAGACTTCAGTCCGCGCTAAGCGGGTTGATACCGAAAGGTCCAATAGTGCAGGATTTTGTTTAGCACAACTATCTCTGAACTTGGGTCAAGACCCACTAAGCCAACAAACTTATAGTAATAGCTTTGAAAACTATATATTTGTTGACAATAATGGTATTACACATCAACGAATCTAGAATTTTGTTCCCAATTCAAATGAAGACATGTTCTTTAAGATCTTTAAAAGTTTTAAATTGAAAAAGATATGTTCATGCCATGAAAGGTGATAAAAATCATTAATAAAGGACTAGGAAATTTGACAAAGATTTATAATATTATATCAATTTAAAATATCAAAAAATATTATATAATATAGTTTAAAATATTTTTTTTTTAAAGTTAAAAGAAAATATTCAATTTGATTTGAAGATATCATTAGAATCCTGATTTATGAAATTCAATGATATGGTAAGCAACTTTATAATAAATAAAAGCTAAGAAAATATTATGGCATACTTTAATAACTCCGAAATTTTGATTATAAAGTTTTGGTACTTCCTTTAACCAATCAGTCTCAATGACCTTTGAGGGAAGTGTATGTGTAAATCTTTAAAAATAAGTTTATAGAGGTGTTTGAGATTTTTATATGGTAAGTAGTGATGTTAATATATATTATTTTATTTAAAATTATATATATATATATATATATATATATATATATATATATATATATATATTTTTGATAATGAAACCTAAGACATTTATTAAGGTATTACAGACTCATGTGCATGGATTTGCCTATGTTATTTTATGTAATGGATTAATAAGATTGCAAAATACAGAGACAATGAACCAGTAAAGAAGCATAATAGACTAACACAAATAAACACAACAGATTTAATATGGAGTTCACCCAACACTCTTGGGCTACATCTCCTGGTCCAGCCTTCAGTGGTGACCTCTCTATTATGTCTTCAAAATAGAGTTTTACAACAATGTGAGCTCAACTTGAGTCTCAACACACAACAGATACAACAACAAGAGTTTGCTTGAACCTCTCAAGCTTCTTTGAGTACACAGACTCTCTCAATCACTCCCTGTCTCTATCTTTGCTCTCTACCTTGGCACTGCCTGCAATACTGCTTGTCTTTATTTCTGTCTTCTGTGGCTTTAAAGCCAATCTACTCTACCTATTCATTTCACCTTCTCAGCTTTCTGTCTCCCAGCCTCTGTCTGCTCGAATCCCTCTTCTAGCGTTACACAATCATTACATAATGCATAAAGGGGAGGTGGCCACCTATTCTGCAACATAAGAGTGCCTCGGGCCTTTGGAACCCCTGAAACAACTGCTTTTTGCTAACACAGAGAAATGTGTTCGAAACTGTAAAAATCTGCCAAAATCACTATTCATCCAGACTTCAAATCTTCATAAGCGCATCCTATTCTCCTATCGGGTCTGCCTATAAGTCGTGATGTCACATCTCCACCGTTGAACTGGGAGATCCAGATCCAACAACTGAGATCCATTTTGGGTGGCCCTTTCCTATGGGGGTTAACCGCCCAATGAGGGTGGTTTCCTCTCTCCTTGCCTTGGACACGTGGCAGCCAATGTGTGGTTTCGAGCAGAGCCCTATCCAAACCACTTTCGGCCTTTGGCCCGCCTGAAATCCCGCTTATCCTGATTTCCTTTGTATTTTAGAAATACATTAAAAACATTGAAATTAACGTAAAATGGCTTATGACAGATATGAAATAACATATAATAGCTTTAAGGAACCCTTTTGAGTCTGGCTTATCACATCGGTGCTTCATCCTTTGTATTTCATTTAATAAACGAAATATGCAGATACAAAGGAATTTGGCATTTCACGGACTTCAAAATATATATAATATGGTTTATAATGTTATCGGGTCTAGTTAATCACATCGCACACATGTATATGGATAAGCCCCACTCCATTGGTGTCTGCCGATTGCGATTCTGCAATGCAACGTGGGTCATCGATCTGCATGCTTGGTCGACGATCCTTGTTGACTCCGCTGATCACCATCGCATCTCCCATGCGGGCTTCGCCGATATCCGCCGATTGCCATTGCCAATTGCGATTCACCGATCAGATCTGGACCGTTGATCGGCCAAATCCGACGGCCCCTGTGAATTCACTGTTGCCACCATCGATAGCTTTGTTTTTTATGTTTTCTATGTATTATTTCCTCCCAATAGTGTTTTTCCGCCATTCTAAGGGTCCTTCCCATGTGTTTGTTTTGATCTTTGGCATGATTTTAAGAGATTTTGAAGACTTAGAGAGCATTCTAGGATCCATTTGGATCACGCCTTCCCATTGAAAGAGGCATTTGGACCACCAAAAGTTGGTTTTCAAGCATCGCCCAAGTGAGGATACAACTTCCTCACTTGTCCAATCTCTATCCATTTTGCACTGTTGGGTTTTGAGCCTTTGAGTCCAATTCTTAGGTACTCAACATCTCCCCTACATGTAGTTCTCACCTTCCTGTTCAGAACTATATCTTCCTACAACTCATTGAGATATTCAAGCAACAGATCATCAATAGAAGTCAATTGACTTTGCTCTTCGGGATCTTCAATTAATGAAGGTTCAAACAATCTTAAATTTTATGCCTTTACCATTGAATAGATGTGCATGTAAGCTGGCAAATCAAGGCGAAAAGCATTCTCACCAATTTTCTCAAGTATCTTGAAATGCCCATACCTTATTGGCTTCAGCTTCTTTCCTTCACCTTGCATTCTATCTTTGCTAATATATAGCTAGACTTGATCACCAACTTGAAAGCTATGCTCCATCTGATGCTTGTCATGCCTTGCCTTGAACTTAGCTTCGCTCTTTTCCAGCTGTTCCTGCACTGCTTGGTGAATTTCTTGGATCTGTTCAATGAGCCTAGTTGCTTTGTCCACATCACTGTATCCATCAACTGTTATGTCTTTTTTGTCTTTGAGGTTTCTGCGAACTTCACAATTGTGTATATCATCTTTCGAATTCATCGCATTAGGTTTCTTGTTGATCGACATTTCAAACCAGCAATGGTGGTTCATCTTCAGGATCATGTCTTTACTAAAGACAAAATCCAAGGAAGACCTTGGTGTAAAACCAAAACAAGTCTCCAAAGGAAATATTTGTGTAGAAGAATGTTTAGCACGGTTGAAAGCATTGCACATAACATAAATGTTCATTCCAAAGCTTGGGATGCTTGCTATAATAACCCCTGAGCAACTGGATCACTGTCCTATTGACCACCTCTGTTTGGCCATCTGTTTGTGGATGAAAGGTTGTGCTCTTTTTCAATCTGGTGTCCATCAACTCCCATAGACTTGACCAAAACTTCCCAACAAATCGGGAATCTTGATCAGAGACAATAGAAGTGGGTAACCCAAAATGCACCCAGACATGCTGAAAGAATAACTTCGTTGTTTGTTCAGATGTAATCTGTTCATTACAAGGTATTAAAATACACATTTTGTTGAACCTGTCCACAATAACATATAAATAGTCATGATGTTTTCTAGATTTTGGTAGTCCCCCAACAAAGTCCATGGAAACACTTTCCCAAGGATGAGAAGGAATTGGAAGTGGAGTGTACAAGCCTAGTTTTCTATTGCTGGGATTTTTTTTAGCACACATGGTACACCCTTTAATATATCTAGAAACTGTTTCATGCATTTTTGGCCAATAGCAGAATCTTTGCAATTGTGCAATTGTTTTACTTACACCAAAATGACCTGATATCAGAGAAGTATGTGCTTCCCTGATTATGTTAACTCTTTTAGTTTGTGGAATGCATATATTTCCCAAATGATACAAGAGTTGGTCCTTAACATAATAGTCCAATTCTTCTACTTTTTTTCCATGAAATAAAGTTGCATATACATCTTTAAAATCTATATCTTGAGCATACTGTTCAATGTAGCTTTCATGCAATACTAAGGCATGCTTAAAGATAGTAGATGCATTTATAATTGGTCTAGATAACATATATGCAACTTTATTGTGTATTCCCTTTTTATATCTGATGACTAGATGAAACTGTTGTAGGAAACCCATCGACCTATAGTGTCTTAATTGCTGCAATTTAGTTTGTGAGTGCAAATACTGAAGTGGCTGATAATCAGTATGTATAACTGTTTCTTTGGCCATTAAGTAATGTTTCCACTTTTTTACACTCTGTACTAATGCATATAATTCTTTATCATATGTGGGATAATTAACTACTGCATAATTAAATGTCTTAGAATGATAACATATGGGTTTACCATGTTGCATCAACACTTCTCCCATGGCATAGTCACTGGCATCTGTTTCAATCTCAAATGGTCTTTGAAGATCTAGCAATGCTAGTACAACTGTTGTACTAATTTTTTCTTTCAAGGTGTCGAAGGATTTCTACTGTTTGCCTCCCCACTGAAACACCTTGTTCAATCCTATCAAAGCATGTAAGGGAGCTGCAATTAAGGAAAAGTTAGCAATAAAATTTCTCCAATATTGTGCTGCTCCTAGGAAGCTTCTAACTTGTGTAGCAGAATTGGGTTTAGGCCATTTTACAATGACTTCAACCTTAGAGGGATCTATCTTCAATTCACCACCCCCTATAATGACCCAATAAATTCAAACATGTTTTTCCAAATTCACATTTTGATAACTTAACATAGAGATTTTCTTTTTTCAAAACATCTAGAGTCTACTTTACATGCTTCAAATGTTCTTCCCGTGTTTTACTAAAAAAAAGAATGTCATCCAAATATACAATTACAAAATCATCAATAAAAGGCCTGAGTACATCATTCATTACTCTCATGAAAGTGGCAGGAGCATTAGTTAAGCCAAAAGGCATAACTAGCCATTCATACAACCCTTGCTTTGTTTTGAAAACAGTCTTCCATGCATCTTGCTCTGCTACTCTGACCTGATGGTAACCACTACGCAAGTCCAACTTGGAAAAGTAAACAGCTTCTTTCAACTGATCCAATAGATCATCAATGCGAGGAAGGGGATACCGATTCTTGATCGTTATTTTATTCAATGATCGGTAATCAATGCACATCCTCCACGAACCATCTTTCTTCCTCACCAACATGATCGGAGATCCGCATGGTGATGTGCTTGGTGTTATGAACCCTTTCTCGAGCAGCTCCTGTACCTTCTTCTTCATCTCTGCATTCTCTAAAGTGAATAACCTATACATTTCGATGTTAGGCAATGGAGCATCTTGCTGCAAATTAATATCATGTACAATTTCCCTTTTGGGTGACAGACCTTTAGGTTCTTGAAATAGGATATCATATTTTGAAACAACTTTTTCTAAATCAACTTTCTGTTTAGCATCATAGCCTTCAAATACATTGGTTTTATCAGGGGTCTTTTCCTTTACAACCATCAGTAAAAATTGCTTGCATGAATTTACAATTCTTTTCATCTGCCCTGAGTTAATGAGAGTGTAGTTATTTTTGAGTTGATGAGCTCTTACAATATATTCTATTCCATCTTTTGTGAGTTGATACTTATTTTTGGCTCTATAGAAAATGGCTTTTCTATCATACAAGTAAGGACTTCCTAAAACAATACCACATATATCCAAGGGAACTATGTCTAACTCAACCTCATCTACAAATGTTAACCTAAATGAAAATTTAAGTTTACATTGTTTAGTCACTTGTATCTTTGCTTTATCACATACCCAACCTAATGGATATGGCTTCTTGTGAGGTGTGGTTAGTAGTCCCAACTTCTTTATAATTGCTCCAGAAATCAAGTTTACTTGTGAACCACTATCAAATAAAGTATCAATCTTTTGATGCTTGGAAATAAATCTAATATGAAAAAGCTCATGTATTTTCCTCTCATTTTCTTCATTATCAATAGTTTGTGCAGAATTACTAGTTGATGCTTCAAAATTTTTACCTTTTATACATGTAGTTATGATTGTTGTTTCATCACCTAAGTCTGACCCCAAATCTTTCTGAATAGCTGCAGCAGTTTTCTTCTTCTTACCATCGAACTTCTTGGGTTTCAGCTCAGGATGCAAAGACCAGTAATGTTCATCATCATGTCCATCCTTTTTGCAGTGAGTGCATGAAGGTTTGGCTTTCTATACAGAATTTTCCTTCCTCTATTTCCATTTCTTCTTCCTCTTTTCCTTATTCTTACTTTCAGTGGGTTTTGATGATCCCCCAATCTCTGGGTTCACATTCTTGCCTCCAACCTCTAGATGTGTAGCCTGAACACATACCTCATCTATGTTAGTAGGGTACATGAGAATGGTGTGCCTCAAATAGCTGTGTAGACCACCTATATACTTTAGCAAAGTTTCAGGTGAGTCTAGGGAAATGCCTAGAATTAAAGCTCTTTTTCTAAATTCTTGGGTGTATCTTTGTACACTTTACCCCTTTAATTGTCGAAGAGTTTGCCAACTCATCATGGCTTGCTGGATATAAGCTAGTGGATAGAGTTATTTTTTAATGGCAAAAACAAATTCACTCCAGGTAGAAATAATTTTACCATGTTTCTTCAAATCAGCTTGTGTCCTGCCTTCCCACAATACCAAGGCAGTTCCTCCAAGGCGTAGGCTGGCCAGCTGAATTTTACTCCTGTCTGAATCAATGTTCTGCACCCTGCAATACACATCAATCTGTCTAATCCAATTATCTAGCTTCTCTGCATTTAATTCTCCATCATATATTGGAGAATCAAATTTAACATCTAATTTAATTAAATATGTTTTCTTCTTGTTATTTTCAAGGCTATCAGGAGGTGTTGTTCGAGGAGGCTCTTTTCCTTTCCCTTTTCCTTCAAAATGGCCATCTAGAAGAGGTTCCTCCACTCCTTTGTCTTGTTTGGAGGTGGAAGAATCTTCACTTTGACCTTTCTTAAATTCTCGATACATCTCCTCTACCATGGCTCTCATGGTCATGAAACTGCCCATGAACTGAGAGTCTGATTCCAAGGGACTATACATCTCCTCTACCATGGCTCTCATGGTCATGAAACTTTCCATGAACTGAGAGTCTGATTCCAAGGGACTTTCTTTTGCCATTTTCCTCCTAGGATAGACTCTTCCTATTTCTGGGTTAGCTTCAACCAATCCTCCTTCTCCTAATTTGAGGTTTGACCGAGTTATCATTCACCAATCCAACACAAGCTTGTCTAACGTTAGCAACCTAAAGCTCTGATACCACTTGATCTGATAATGAGATCTAAGACATTTATTAAAGTATTACAAACTCATGTGCATGGATTTGCCTATGTTATTTTATGCAATGGATCGATAAGATTGCGAAATACACATACAATGAAGCAGTAAAGAAGCATAATAGACTAACACACATAAACACAACAAATTCAATATGGAGTTCACCCAACACTCCTGGGCTACATCTCCTGGTCCAACCTTCAGTGGTGACCTCTCTATTATGTCTTCAGAACAAAGTTTTACAACAGTGTGAGCTCAACTTGAGTCTCAACACACAACAGATACAACAGCAAGAGTTTTCTTGAACCTCTCAAGCTTCTATGAGTACAGAGACTCTCTCAATCAATCCCTGTCTCTATCTTTGCTCTCTATCTTAGCACTGCCTGCAATACTACTTGTCTTTGTTTCTGTCTTTTGTGGCTTCAAATCCAATCTGCTCTGCCTATTCATTTCACCTTCTCGGCTTTCTATCTCCCGACCTCTGTCCGCTCGAATCCCTCTTCTAGCATTACACAATCATTGCATAATGCATAAAGGGGAGGTGGCCACCTATTCTGCAACGTAAGAGTGCCTCGAGCCTTTAGAACCCCTGAAACAGCTGCTTTCTGCTAACACAGAGAAATGTGTTCAAAACTATAAAAATCCGCCAAAATCACTATTCATCCGAACTTCAAATCTTCATAAGCGCATCCTATTTTCTTATCCGGTCCGCCTATAAGTTGTGATGTCACATCTCCACCGTTGATCTAGGAGATCTAAATCCAACGACTGAGATCCATTTTGGGCGGCCCTTTTGTAGGGGGTTAACCACCCAATGAGGGTGGATTCCTCTCTCCTTGCCCTGGACACGTCGCAGCTGATGTGTGGTTTTGGGCGAAGCCCTGTTCAAACCACTTTCTGCCTTTGGCCCGCCCGAAATTCCGCTTATCGTGATTTCCTTTGTATTTTATAAATACATTAAAAAAATTGAAATTAATGTAAAATGGCTTATGGTGGACGTAAAATAACATATAATAGCTTTAAGGAACCCTTTTGAGTCTGGCTTATCACATCGGTGCTTCATCCTTTGTATTTCATTTAATAAACGAAATATGCAAATACAAAGGAATTTGGCATTTCACGGACTTCAAAATATATATAATATGGTTTATAATGTTATCGGGTCTAGTTAATCACATCGCACACATGTATATGGATAAGCCCCACTCCATTGGTGTCTGCCGATTGTGATTCTGCAATGCAACGTGGGCCGCCAATCTACACGCTTGATCGACTGTCCTCGTTGGCTCCGTCGATTGCCATCGCATCTCCCATGCGGACTATGACGATATCCGCTGATTGCCACTGCCGATTGTGATTCACCGATCAGATCTGGACAGTTGATCGGCCAGATCCGATGGCCCCTGTGCATTCACTGTTGCTACTACCGATAGCTCTGTTTTTGATGTTTTCTATGTACTTTTGCCTCCCAAAAGTGTTTTTCCACCATTCTAAGGGTTCTTCCCATGCGTTTGTTCTGATCTTTGGCATGATTTTAGGAGATTTTGAAGACTTAGAGAGCATTCTAGGATCGATTTGGATTATATATATATTTTAAAAATAAGTTCATAAAGGTGTTGGAGATTTTTATATTTTAAGTGGTTATGTTAATATGTATGGTTATATTTAAAACCATATGAATAATATTTAAAGTTATGGATAAATGTATTTATAGTTTTCACTTTAGTTTACATTTTTTAAGTTGACTTATTCTCAATCACTATTAAAGATTAAGGAGAGGTTAGATATTGGATTATACATATATATTTTAAAATGTGTTATGTGATATTGTTACTTTTGTGGAAGTGAAATATTGTTAGATTTGTGAGACAATGTGGCACACCATGAGTTTTACATGTAAGCAACATTATTTTAGTTTATTTATTAAAATAGTTTAGATAAGCTAGACTTAGTTATAGAATCAATTTACCATTAACAATTTTGGGCTCCACTTTTTGATAACCTTATGTTTTCCCATGATATTCTAATTTAATGTAACATATTTAAATGCATGAAGATTCGATTGTAATTTTCCTTTCTACCACATATGATCATTCAGTTGGTATATCCCCCAAGGTCTTACAAGGTAAACATATTGTGTCCATATTTATTTTTTTATATTGTAATTATTATTTCTCTTGCATTATTATTTTATTACTAATAACTAGTATGAGAGCTAGAACATGGATGGTGTGGTAGAGTATATGGGTAGAAGGTTGATCTTAGGTCGAATGTGAGAGTTGGAGAAAATTGATGAAAGAGTTGGAGGTCGGTGGAAGAAAGCATTGGGATGGTGGTGTCCAGGTTTGACACTAAAACATGAGTAAAGATAATGTTTTGGACAATAAGAACAAAATGAAGGAGTTCATAATTGAACCATTGTATAATTTTGGAGTTCAGAATTGAACCCTTGTAGATAGAACTCCCTTGTAGAATTTTGGAGTTCAAAATTGAACCCTTGTAGATAGAACTACTAAAAGTGACATGAATTCAATGATGGTACCATAAATAAGGTGATGGTGGCCTTTAAGTGTTCAAGCTATGGCCGAGTGATGATAGGATAAGTGGCACATTGAGTAACCCAACATCATATGAGATTGTGTTAGTGAGTACTACAAGAGGCATATGAGCTTGTGTTAGTAAGTACTATTGAGTACTACAAGAGGCCAATGGAATTGTTGAAGTTATTAAGGTTATTCACATTTGAAAAGTGAGACAAAAACTAGTATAGTAAATTGAGTTCTCTTTAGT
Organism: Pinus tabuliformis; assembly: GCA_031772625.1. Taxonomy (NCBI): domain Eukaryota; kingdom Viridiplantae; phylum Streptophyta; class Pinopsida; order Pinales; family Pinaceae; genus Pinus; species Pinus tabuliformis. Next base: position 708,542,548 of record CM062815.1, read on the forward strand.
GAAACAAAATCCCCCTATAAATATTTGTTAAAAATTATGAAGAAAATTATAAAAAAAATGTTCCTATTCAACTAATATGGTTTTCATAATATTAGGTTTTTTCTATATTTAATTATCTATATTATTATATCATTAAATATCTTTTAACTACAAATAATTTTAATACTGTAAAAAAAAACATTAATAATAGATAACATAATATTAATTTTAAACATTAATATTACCTGACATTAATATCACCTAATATTAAATCATATATTTAAATTATACCTGTGAATTTTCTAAATATTATGGTTTAGACAGTATATTTCTTAGATCCATCACTTTTAATGTGTTTATGCAAGTTACCTAAATTAAAAACCTAATAATTATTATGGAAACTCTTAAGCATCATGCATCAAAGTTATTTTTTTTTGTCGAGAGATGCTGGAATACACAATAGTATAATCACAATTCAAATAAACGAAGTTAATAATAATACATAAAAGTATTGCCTTAAAGCATAAGGAAAATCATTTCGTTCAATGAAAAATCCCTTCTATTCTTCTTTAGTATTCAGTCAATCGATGCTTCGTAGATGTGATGAATAAGCTGGTAAAGCATTTATGAATTTAAGCAGATTTTTGAAAACAAAGAAGACACACAAGGAAAATGCTATTTAGGGAAAGAGAAAACGATACTAGAAGACGAATCATGTAATCTTTAAATTTAGGTCCAATGGTTTGTAGACAGTAGCGGCGATACCTAGCATAAGGGTTAAGGTTGGAATAATAGGTGGTCTTATGATTGATTCCTTTAACCCTACCAGGTAGAACTAGAGACTATATAAGGGAATTTTTTGGCTGCCCCAGAAAATAAATCCCATCATTTGAATATTTTCTGCAAGTGCCTGCAGCTTCAAGAGTTGGACAACAAATGAAATCTTCAATTAAGTAGAGGAAATATTTTTAGAGATTATCATTTTCGAGAGTTTGGGGCTGGTGGTCTTGAATTAGCAGAATTGGGAATCAAAAATTGCAAGATTACAGACTTGGTGGTCACTGAATGCATCGTATGCGTTATTTATAACCGCACCTATCTCGTTCCCTCCACACGAAATGGAGAGATATTAGCTTGCAAGGACAATGATGGGAAGCTGATAGTAAACCGTTGGGATGGAGATATCGAATTTTCTTGTTACAACAACATTATCAAATCTTTGTTGACAGTTGTTTCTGTGGAAGGCTTGAAAAGGATTAAAAGCACAGAAATCGAATCCATAATATCAGGGCGAAATACAGAGAGGTGTACACAACATTTTCCACATGAGTTTGTTAAGTACTGGAACTTCGACATTGCAAATTGTAGAGGTATGGTTTGTATTGCACGTGAAAGAGTATGGAGAGTATTCGAGTTGTGAAAGTATAGACAACTTTTCATGATACCATGTAATTAAAGTCACACCCTATGTTTTCAAGGAGAAATAGACCTCTTGTTGTATGAAGTTATTTCCAGGGGATATCCGGGAGTAGAACGTTTCTTTAAACTCTACTGCAAATTAAGTGGACAATTGAAAAAACAATTTTCCCTCCCCGGTTCCCAGTTTGACTCTATTACTTCCTGCGGGCGTGACCGATTACTTATCCAACCTCCGTATCTGGAGTGCATACAAATAGTTGATATAAGCTCTGACATCCCGCTACTTATAAAAACAACTGTTTGTTCATTCGTCAGGGCTTCCTTTTTGAACAAGAGTAGCCAGTTCATATGCAAAGAAAAAATCGACAACAGTAACAAGTATGATGTGGAAAACCCTCAAGGCAAAAGTTCAGATTCGGTCATGTCAAAATATAGTGTCCACGTTTTTAATCTTGAAGGTGACCATTCCGTCACATCAAAAGATTTCCCACACTCTTCTTTGATCCGTTACATCGCAAGGAATGAAGAAGTAGGTATTTTGGTTTCAACAATTCCACTAAGGATCAATATTAACGGTTTCCATACTGGACAATCCTTGTTGAGCATCAAAGGAAGAGTTAGTAGTGCGCGTGACAGATCTCTCAGTAATTGCAGGACATTTATATAAGACGGGCGCAGATGAGATACTCCGATGCTATGTGCTCGATTTTGAACAAAATAGCATCCTCGCTAAAGCTCATGGAGGAGCTGTGGGAGGACATTATGCAAGAAAAGCGACAACGCAAAATATTTTGCACACGAGTTTGTGGTGGGCTACGTTACATAAAGATACCAAAGCGTATTATCGAGTATCGATGCATGTTAGAGAACGAGAAAACCATCACAGAGGGATGAGATTCCACTGAACCCTTAGGTATCATTGCAGCCATTTGAAAAATGAGCAATTGAATTTGTGGGTCCAATCGAGCCTCTAGGAAAGAAGACATGTGCGCACTATATCATCACTGTGATGGAGTATCTAACCACATGGGTGGAGGCACAACCTATGAAGGATTGTACAAGAGCCACAACAGCTAAATTCTTGTTTGAGTATGTGTTAACCAGCGCTGGCTGCCCAAAAGTGTTGATGAGTGATTGGGGTACACACTTCCTCAATGAAACGATCAGCGCACTGACTAAGGAATTCCAAATTTATCATCAAAAGAGCACACTGTATCATCCTCAGGCTAATGGAATAGTTGAGGCCTTCAATAAAATCTTGAAGAACGCACTGACAAAGATCTGCAATGTGCAGCGAAATCACTGGGACGTGCGCGTACCTACAGTGTTATGGGCGTACATGACTACTTGCAAAAAGATAACAGGCCAGACAACTTTTAGATTTGTCTTTGGCATAGAAGCTGTGATGCCTATGGAATATCTCGTGCCTATTCTATGCATAGTAGCTTTTACAGGAATCGTAGACCGCGGAGCCTTGGAAGAGAAGTCCGTGCAGCTAATGTAACTCGAAGAAGACAGATTCTTAGCTGGATTCCATCAGCAAGTGCAGAAGGAGCGTGAAAAAGCATGACACGATCAACACATCAAGTTGTGCACGTTTAAGGTAAATGATTTGGTTTTATTATATGATAGTAAGTTCGCTGAGTTTCCAAGAAAGTTTCAGATGCACTGGCTGGGGCCATATGTCGTCAAAGAGATCATAGGATAGTTTTAGTGCTCCAAGAAGCTGCAAGGGAGTGCAGGACTATAAACTACACTAGCCGGATTGAACGACTACGCGGTAAGAAGACTACGTGCAAAAGGGTGACATTATAGTATCAGAAGCTGTGCGAAGGGAGTTATGCTATGAAAGAAGATACCACGCAGCACAGCCAGAAAGTGACCGTTAGAGTCATTGTTCATGATTTGACAGCAAGGGGTCGGTTAAGAGGAGTGGGCGCGCGGCATTTAAGGCTAAAATATTTGAAGATCTGCCACTAAACTAGCATTAATGATCAAATTTTGGGGGAAGAGTTGGATTTGAATTCCAAAACCCCTATAAATTACATGTGCCAGTCCGACAGAGAACACTTTTCACACTTAGAGTTTTTGAGTCGAGTTGTCTGTGGCTTATGAGCCGCTCATTCTTTGAGTATTTGGTCGCAAGCCCTACCTTTGCCAATTTTCCCAAGTTAAATCAGAAATTTATCGTAGAAACCATGTTGGGTCCGAGCCCTGCTAAGACTGTGAGCATTGGGGGAGACATTGCATCTGAAGGAGCTACTCCAGAGGTGGTGAGCATGGAAGCTCCAACTCTTGTGCCTACGTGACCGAGGTTGCCTAGGCTGAAGCCTAAACCTGTGTGAGAAACCCAAAAGACAGAGAAGACCAGCAGAAGAGGTCGGTCCCACTGCGCGAGTCGCCTAGGCAACATATTGCTGCTCAGACACAGAAGAAGGAAAAACAACTCGAGAAGGTGGTGGATTTGGAAGTTGAACAGGGCACTGAGGATATAGACGTTGAGGGAGCGGAGCCCATCACCAAATTTCCTGAATATATCCCTCAGCATAAAGGGAAGGCGAAGGTCCCCAAGGACCTAGACACAAACAAGTACCTCATTCACACGCCCCTATTTCCGAAGAACATAATTTTTGAAGGTTCGCACCTTGTGCGAGTTCCCCTATTAAAAATGAAGGATTGGGACTTGGCTAACCATGAATGGTTCCCTCACCTCACAATAGAAAATTATATGAGGCATGTGTATTACCCAAACTCAGGTGTCATTGAGTTGGAGACAATTGAATGGGTCCACGAAGTGGAGAACTGTAGGTTGTTTAACCTGTTGTGGGTAGCCCACTACCACCGCACTAATATTAATACCACTTGTGTGCGGCAACTACTTACTCTAGTGCATGATGGGTGCTTATGGCTTGGCACACCTACAACCATCACGGATATGCTCATCCATAGGATAATGCACTCGCCGCATGAGGGTTTTAATCTGGCCAAGCAGTTTGGTGGAAAGGTAGGAAAAAGAGACTTGGCGGAGAAGATGAAAATTGAATTTGAGCTTGTCAAAAAGTCGCACGGTTATTCCATCACGTCCATCATTGATCCTGCGGTGAAGATTTCCAGCCAAATACTGGCTGGAAAGGTTATGAGGAAGTGCCTTGCGAACGAGGTTCTGGCACCTATGATATCGTTAGCTACACAATGCGCGGAGGGCGTGCAGTTTAACTGGTCGTGGTATTTATGCAGTGAATTCCTTGCGAATTGTCACGAGATCCAAGATGAGAGCAATCTCTTCCACTATGCATGGCTACTACTCTCCATCATGTTGGTCGCATGGGATTTACCAGAGGAAAGCTAGTTTCCTCCATTGGAGGAAGGATTATCGGAGTCCGCACAGTTCACCTCCCTCTGGCCATGAAGGACCCTGCGTGGGTCACAAAAACGAAGATTTTTTTGGTGTTGATGGAAGTGAGCTTCCACATGGCCACAAACCAGCACCCAAGGTTGTCCCCAACCTTGTATGAGCAATTGTCCCCGTATGCTGAGTTCAAGGCAAATTTCCACTGTGTCTACATTCAGGCGCGGAGGGACCCACAACAAAAGTGGTTCGATTTGTTATATTTGGTCTTCGATGATGCCATACAGGAAGTGATTAAGCGATGGTCGGCTGATTGGCACACCCTATCTGACTTAGATGCAGGTACCAAAAAAGGCTCGGGGAGCTCAGCTAAGAAGAAACGGAAGGATGCAGCACAATAGGTGGCACAAAAGTTGGCCATGCGGTGGAAGAAGGAAGGTGAAGAGAAGGATCGAATGGAAAAGGAATGTGCTGCAAAGGAAAAGGTTGAACAAGAGTAACGTGACTCCAATAAAAGCAGCAAATCCCCTTCAGCTAAAATCGAGGAGGAAGAGCAGTCCACACAGGGTGGTGGCAACGATGAGGGGTAGAGCACCCCATTTCAACTAAGGAAGCGTAGAGAACAACCGCAGCAAGAGGGTTCCCACAAGAAGACGAAGTCAGCTAAAGCAGAGATGGATCCCATCACCCTGACAGAGGGCGATCTCGACGAGATCGATGACAAGGTGCATGAAACTACAATGGAACTGTTGCAACAATTCGAGCAACAATACAAGCAGTCACTGGGAAATGTCCATAAGGATATGCATGAACTACAGTTCCAAACTAGCCAAATACAGGTGGGCGCAGGTCAAGTGAGCACCGCATAGATGAGCGTGGCACTGGGGACAAGACAGGCTGCAGAACTGGTAAGGACAGTGGACCTTCAAATATTTGCGCTGCCAGAAGCGTCCCTAAGCACAAAATTAGTCGGTGACAAGATCATCATTAGTACCCTTAAGAACATCGGCCTAAATATTGCAGTGCTCCCCAACGAATTTCTTCATGCACTGTAGACAGGAGTGACAGCGGAATTGAGAGCTCAGGAGTAGTGTGCTATGATTTTAATCAACGAGTATTGGGTGAACAATGAACAAATGTTGGTAGAAAATATGCATTCCTTGAAAGAAAGGGATACGATATAGGTGTAGAGCTCCCAACTGGCGGCTGCGGTTAAAGAGGCGTGTAGAACAGTGCTGGAGTTGCACATACTTGAGGATGCACAACCAGAGGCCAAGATCCAGAAAGTAGCTTCAGGCGTGCGCAAGGCAAAGTCAAAAGTATCAAGAATTTAATTTCAACTCAACATGAAAATCATGGAGCTGTAGCTCAAAACACAGCCTTCGACTCTGCTCAAGGTCAAGAAACACCGTGGAGCTGCCATCAAGGAAGGGATGGCAACTGTGGATGCCACAATTGTTGCCTGCACAGCCTTGTTTGAACAGGTGATGGAGTTGGTGACGAGCCTATAGGAAGACCCTAACCTACAGATATTGAATACAGATATCTGCGAGCTCCAAAAGCACTATGACGAGGTTAGGGTGATGGCGCGCTCCATTGCTACAACGCAATTCCTTGCCAAGTTGTAGGAGGGGAAGCAGCTCCTCGCACAGGTGGAAGCAGCTCAGAAAAAAGAGGCAATGCTTAAGGCCAGGTTGGGTCCTTGGTTGGAAGAAGCCTACCAAGTCTCAACCAACATTCAGGAGAAGTTGACAAACTTGCAGCTCACACAGTATAAGATCAAGATGACCATTGAAGGACCATCTATGGAGCAGTTCATCAAAGAAGCAGGCAGCTACATAAAGCGTTGCTGAGGTAGCAGTTGTGCAGGTGGAGATGGGGGATCTTTGCAGTGAGATCACCCGCCAACTGAGTGACTCGAGGGCGAGTCATGACCTTAGTGTTGGGGACCTATTGCGATGGGGTCCCCTGGGTTACAAAGTCAATCTTTGATGTAAAGGTTTATAAAAACATGTAAAGTCTCTGCGAATTGGGCATGCGGAGCACGTAGTTAGTTAGGAGTCAAAAAGTGTTTTTACCCTCGTTTATGTAAAGTTGAGTCGGTTTTTGAGATCTACCCATGGTTCGCGAACCATGGAATTATATAAATAGGTGTGCCTTAGAGAGTCTAAGGCAGATCTATGTCGATGTCTATGGGTACAACGAATGGAGTCTTAGAAAGTTAGCACAAGAAAGTAAGTCTTAGAGGGGGAAAAGGCTCTGCAATTGAGTGCACAGAAGCTTAGAATAGTGTTTGCAGCTGAGTGCACGGACCCCTACAACCGAGTGCGCAGGGAAGTTTTGAGTCTGTAACTTGATACTGAAGATCAATAAAGAAGACTGTTGGAGAAATTCATATGTTTTATCTGTATCCTTCTACTCTTTATGTTTGCGATATATGTTGTGGTGAGATAATGTCTTTATGAAACAATGATATATTGATGTGCGAAACTACTAGATAAGTCTCATTAACTGAACGCAATTCATGTTAAGTATTTACATGAAGATCATAATACATTATGTTACAATTCTCAAGCACTTAAGTAGATCTAAGTACATTCTGATCTAAGGATAATTTATGGTGCGTGTAAGTAGGTAATTCATATGTCCAGGGTCTACAAAAGCTGAACGATGACCTTCACGGATTTCTAGGGGCCGTCCAAAGGGAGTTACAGTACCAAGCCCTAAGGGCTTATAGATCTATAGGAAGCAAATCTAGGGCATAAAAAGCCATCACATTAATCTCTGGATGTGGAAACTTGGTTCCAACATGCCCCGATACTGCTTCAGTCCGCGCTAAGCCGATTGATGCTGAAAGGTCCAATAGTGTAGGATTTTGTTTGGCACAATTATCTCTAAACTTGGGTCAAGACCTACTAAGCCAACAAACTTATAGTAATAACTTCGAAAACTATATATTTGTTGAGAATAATGGTATTACACATCAACAAATCTAGAATTTTGTTCCCAATTCAAATGAAAACATGTTCTTTAAGATCTTTAAAAGTTTTAGATTGAAAAAGATATATTCATATCATGAAAGGTAATAAAAATCATTAATAAAGGACTAGAAGATTTGACAAAGAATTATAATATTATATCCATTTAAAATATCGAAAAATATTATATGATATAGTTTAAAATAATTTTTTTAAGTTAAAAGAAAATATTTAATTTCATTTGAAGATATCATTAGAATCCCGATTTATGAAATTCAATGATGTGGTAAGCAACTTTATAATAAATAAAAACTAAGAAAATATTATGGCATACTTTAATAACTCCGAAATTTTGATTATAAGGTTTTGGTACTTCCTTTAACCAATCAATCTCAATGACCTTTGAGGGAAGTGTATGTGTGAATCTTTAAAAATAATTTTATAGAGGTGTTTGAGATTTTTATTTGGTAAGTAGTGATGTTAGTATATATTATTGTATTTAAAATTATATATATATATATATATAAATATAAATAAAAGAGTTAAAAATAAGTTCATAAAGGTGTTGGAGATTTTTATGTTTTAAGTTGTTATGTTAATATTTATGGTTATATTTATGAATGAATATTTAAAGTTATGGATAAATGTATTTATAGTTTTCACTTTGGTTTACATTTTTTAAGTTGACTTATTTTCAATCGCTATTAAGGATTAAGGAGAGGTTAGATATTGGATTATGCTTATATAATTTAAAATGTATTATGTGATAGTGTTACTTTTGTGGAAGTGAAATATTGTTACATTTGTGAGCAATGTGGCACATTATGAGTTTTACATGTAAGTAATATTATTTTAGTTTTATTTATTAAAATAGTTTAGATAAGCTAAATTTAGTTACAGAATCAATTTATCATTAATCATTTTGGGCTCCATTCTTTGATAACCTTATGTTTTCCCCATGATATTCTAATTTAATGTAACTTATTTAAATGCATGAAGATTCAATTGTAATTTTCCTTTCTACCACAGATGATCATTCAGTTGGTATATCCCCAAGGTCTTACAAGGTAAACATATTGTGTCCATATTTGTTTGTTTATATTGTAATTATTTATTTCTCTTGCATTATTATTTTATTAATAATAATAGTATGAGAGCTAGAACATGGATGGTGTGGTAGAGTATATGGGTAGAAGGTTGATCTTAGGTCGAATGTGAGAGTTGGAGAAAATTGTTGAAAGAGTTGGAGGTTGGTGGAAGAAAGCATTGGAATGGTGGTGTCCAGATTTGACACTAAAACATGAGTAAAGATAATGATTTGGACAATAAGAACAAAATGAAAGAGTTCATAATTGAATTCTTGTAGAATTTTGGAGTTCAGAATTGAACCCTTGTAGATAGAACTCCCTTGTAGAATTTTGGAGTTCAAAATTTAACCCTTGTAGATAGAACTACTAAAAGTGACATGAATTCAATGGCGGTACCATAAATAAGGTGATGGTGGCCATTAAGTGTTCAAGCATAGTGGAGGCTATGGCCGAGTGATGATAGGATAAGTGGTACATTGAGTAACCCAACATCATATGACCTTGTGTTAGTGAGTACTACAAGAGGCATATGAGCTTGGGTTAGTGAGTACTAGTGAGTTCTACAAGAGGCCAATGGAATTGTTGAAGTTATTAAGGTTATTCACATTTAAAAAATGAAACAAAAGTTAGTATAGTAAATTGAGTTCTTTTTTAGTGAAACAAAATCCCCCTATAAATATTTGTTAAAATTTATGAAGAAAATTATAAAAGAAAGGTTCTTATTCAACTAATATTGTTTTCATAATATTAGGATTCTTCTATATTTAATTATTTATATTATTACATCATTAAATATCTTTTTAACCACAAATAATTTTAATACTGTAAAAAAAACATTAATAATAGACAACATAATATTAATTTTAAACATTAATGTTACCTGACATTAATATGACCTAACATTAAATCATATGTTTAAATTATACCTGTGAATTTTCTAAGTATTATGGTTTAGACAGTATATATCTTAGATCAATCACTTTTAATGTGACTATGCAAGTTACTTAAATTAAAAATCTAATAATAATACTTTTAAACGTCATGCATCAAAGTTATTTTTTTTTTGTCGAGAGATGATGGAATACACGGTAGCATAATCACAATTCAAATAAACGAAGTTAATAATAATACATAAAAGTACTGCCTTAAAGCGTAAGGAAAATCGTTTCGTTGAATGAAAAATCTCTTCTATTCTTCTTTAGTATTCAGTCAATCGATGCTTCCTAGATGTGATGAATAAGCTGGTAAAGCATTTATGAATTTAAGCAGCTTTTTGAAAACAAAGAAGACGCACAGGGAAAATGCTATTTAGGGCAAGAGAAAACGATACTGGAAGACGAATCACGTAATCTTTAAATTTAGGTTTGGAGACAGTATCGGCGATACCTAGCGTAAGGGTTAAGGTTGGAATAAGAGGTGGTCTTACGATTGATTCCTTTAACCCTGCCAGGTAAAACCAGTGACCGTATAAGGGGATTTTTTGGCTGCCCCGGAAAATGAATCGCCGTCATTTGAATATTTTCTGCAAGCGCCTGCAGCTTCGAGAGTTGGACAACAAAGGAAATCTTCAATTAAGTAGAGGAAATATTTTTAGAGATTATCATTTTCGAGAGTTTGGGGCTGGTGGTCTTGAATTAGCAGAGTTGGGAATCACAAATTGCAAGATTACAGACTTGGTGGTCGCTGAATGCATCATATGCGTTATTTATAACCGCACCCATCTCGTTCCCTTCACACGAAATGGAGAGATATCGGCTTGCAAGGACGACGGTGGGAAGCTGATAGTAAACCGTTGGGATGGAGATATCGAATTTGCTTGTTACAACAACATTAACAAATCTTTGTTGACCGTTGTTTCTGCGGAAGGCATGAAAAGGATTACAAGCACAGAAATCGAATCCATAATATCAGGGCGAAATACGGAGAGGTGTACACAACTTTTTCCACACGAGTCTGTTAAGTACTGGAACTTCGACATTGCAAATTGTAGAGGTATGGTTTGTATTGCACGTGAAAGAGTATGGAGAGTATTCGAGTTGAGCAAGTATAGACAACTTTTCATGATACCATATAATGAAAGTCACACCCTATGTTTTCAAGGAGAAATAGACCTCTTGTTGTATGATGTTATTTCTAGGGGATATCCGGGAGTAGAACGTTTCTTTAAAATCTATTGCAAATTAAGTGGGCAATTGAAAAAACAATTTTCCCTCCCCGGTTCCCAGTTTGACTGTATTACTTCCTGCGGGCGTGACCGATTACTTATCCAACCTCCGTATCCGGAGTGCATGCAAATAGTTGATGTAAGCTCTGACATCCCGCGACTTATAAAAACAACTGTTTGTTCATTCGGCAGGGCTTTCTGTTTGAACAAGAGTAGCCAGTTCATATGCAAAGCAACAATCGACAACAGTAACAAGTATGATGTGGAAAACCCTCAAGGCGAAAGTTCAGGTTCGGTCACGTCAAAATACGGTGTGCACGTTTTTAATCTTGAAGGTGAGCGTTCCGTCACATTAAATGATTTCCCACACTCGTCTTTGATCCGTTACATCCCAAGGAATGAAGATGTAGGTATTTTGGTTTCAACGATTCCACTGAGGATCAATATTAACAGCCTCCTTTCTGGACAATCCCGGCTGAGCATCAAAGTAAATGACTCCATGATTTCTTGGAAGGTCTCTGGGATGAAGCGGTTTACATACGATGAAAGGACCCATGAGATGTTCATGTTAAACATTAGAGGTAAGCCTTGCATATGCTCAAATAAATTATTCGAGCATGAGTGAGATTATATATCAAAGTGTTCGATAAGAGTCATATTGTGATGAAGAATATGAAACTAGAACATTCATGTGGAAGAAGAAACATGGAAATGGTACCCAATAAAATTTATTTAAATTGGTATGTTTATCTGTAATTGAAGTTTTTTCGGAATAAAGGTAATTGAAGTTTCATTGTATGTTATAACTGAAGAGATCACTCGAGTTCAGGCTGGTAATTGAAGTTTCTTTGTCTATTATAATTGAAGAGATCACTCGAGTTCAGGCTAGAGAATCTCCTTTGCTTACAAATTACTGTGCTAAAAGTTCATAATTATGACTAGTCATTATGTAATTTCGTTACATTTTTCTCGCCTTAAAATCGAAGTCAAATGATGAACAATGTTGTTTGGTGTTGATATTCTCACTCCTTTCTTTCTATCTTGAGGATCTATTTGATAAGTTATAATTTAATTATTTCGCAACAATATAAATTTATTTGGTTTGGTGAGTACTTCGAATGGACTGGCAAACCGTGCATCGCTAGACCTCCCCACTACCCAACATTTTTGCTCTAAATTTTCTTTGTCCAGAAATATTTATGAACAATTTTATTTGTATCCTTTAAATGTTTTGAACATCTATTCATAATTGCTAGATTGATTCTTATCTTCTCGATTAGGATAATAATGCAAATCATCTATATCTGAAATTTATGATAAAAGGAACTTCGAATCATTGAAAACGAAATTTTTAGGGCGAAACAGTGGACAACGAAAAGTTTTCTGATGAAAACGCTAAAAGAAACATAAATTTCAATGTAACAATCACTTACACTGTAAAAGCCCTCCATGGCAAAGTGAAACCTAATGGGAAATGTGGGAATCACTAAATCTTGTAACAATCACTTACACTGTAAAAGCCCTCCATGGCAAAGTGAAACCTAATGGGAAATGTGGGAATCACTAAATCTTGCTGTGAAGGAAAATGAACCAATAAAGTAAATTTCTAGTGTGTGTTTTTTCTTTTATGGACTATAATTATTTTTTATTAAAATGTAAATTTTAATCATTTGGAAGGTTTTTTTAAAATAGGTATTAATACTAATCTAACCAATTAAATTTGTTATTTTAAAAAGTTATAACATAATTTTAACCAAACTTTTGAAAAAAAGAAAAACATAATATCAATTAGAAAGTAACCAAATGCTTATCTCGATGCTAAATGTAACATTGAACTGCTTATGAGCAACTACTTAGTTTTCAGATATAGATGACAATACATGCAGAAGATATTTAAATGAAGAGCACAATAAAGACAACTTATCATAAGCTAGAGTGTCAAGATGGTCTTTAACACCATTAGTGGTCTTTCACACCCCGGACAGCAAATCAAATCTCGGCGCCTTTTCTGAATTCGTTCTAGGAAGTAATTCAAAATTTCATGTAATTCAGGACAACCTCTTGTAACGGACTTGTTTTATCCATATCTCCCAAATGGTAGAATGGATTGACCTAAAACTTTTTGAGCATGTTTCCATTATAATTACGCACCTCCCCATAAAACAAACTTGGCCAATGGATGCACGAATCTCAAGAAAAAAACTAAAAATTGATGAAGGTGATGGAAGCCAATTTCTTGGAAACCGTGCACTAAAATTTGCTGAAATTTATTGGGCATGTTACCATAATCCATATGCATTTCCACATGAAACAAATTTATAAATGGATACACGGATATCGATAAAATTCAAAAATGGTGGTAGGTGATGGAGGTCGATTTCTTGGCAACCGTGTACTCGAATTTCCTAAAATTTCTTGAGCATGTTACCATAATCCATATACATCTCCCCATGAAACATATTGAAAAATGGATGCATGGTTTTCAAGTTATGGCAAAAAAAAATTGCTCTATGGATTTTTGTTTCCTATAGTAAAACAAAGCCTTCTTGTAGTATTTTTGGGACAGCAAGGAAAATGAGTGGTAGAAGCTTGAGAATGATGAGTGAATGGTGGAAATAGATGAGGATGATGGATCGGCATGGCCTTGGTCTTGTTGGAGCATTTAAACAAAGGATGACAAAGTCAAACTTTGATTTATTTTGACTAGGTTTGACCTATTTTTTCTTTTCTTTGGTGCCAACTTGTTTTTGTTGCTTATAGATATTGGAGAGCATCCAAATTCATCAAAGAGATACATGGAGAAAATATTATGATTATTTTTTTCTTTTTTTTTATTCTAGGCCTACTAGCTGCCTCAATGAGGTTTTCAACTAGTAGGTTTGTGTAGGCGCCTCTAGGATCTTTTTTTTCTCCTTTTTCTCTTTTCTTTTCCAATCCATTGACAGTCTCATTGAGGTTTTCAATCAATAAGCCAATCTCAAGAGCCTCAAAGGAGGCTTTCACATGAGATTTTATTTTTTCTCTTACTTTTCATTTTTTTTTTTTACCCTACTCTACTTAAAAAGCCAAATCACTTTCAAGTATAAGAATACTTCCAATGGAGCCATGTGCACATCAAGATAACTTAAAAAACTGATGTGTAGGCTTGAAATGTATGTTTTGACATGTACCTGAATTTGAGAGATCAAATGCTTTGACTTTGATGATGTTAATCACAATTGAAGAAGAGTGTGTTGCTGCAATTTAGTGACTGTCTGGAACCAAAACTCAATATAAATTTCATGCCCTTGGTTTGATTTCTTATCTGGATCATTCTTGATAGGACCAGTGCAACACTGTTTAGATTAATCAATAATTAAATGATATAAAAAGTGATTAACTATGGATTAGGATATGATTAATGACTCATCCTCGGATATTTCTGGAATATGATGTGGTGGCAATTATGTGTGAATTTATTGTGCTGTACTGTGCCTTGGTTGTGTTTCCCACTCCTCGTTTCACGCCAAAACCTTTCCTCCGTCTATCACTTGGTCATTTATGCTCTTTTCTCCTTGTTGTCGAGGGTTTGCTCTGGTAAGGTTATGCTGCCTGTGCATGCAGCTGCGCTGCAACTGTTGGGTGCGTTGTTCAGGGTTTTCTTGTCCGAGGGTTTGGCTCTTACATTCGCCTGGATAACTTTTGGTCCTGGTTCATTATGCAACCAAGGGTGGTTCTGTCGCCTGTGTGAGTATATTCCTGTGCTTCTTCTGCAACTGTTTTAACTGGTCTTTGCTCCACAGTCTCTGTTCTGGTATGAGGTCATCTTGCTGGTAAATCTCAGTGGTTTGGCATGCACTCAGGTTGCAAAACAATGGCGCTCTCTGGTCTTCAGCTTCACTGCAGGTAACTTCATCCGTCCATGATTCAATTTGCTCTTTCTATTGTTCTGCTTCTAATGTAGTTGCTCCTTTGTCTCAGTCGTTGTATGGAATTCGTGGCTCAATGGTATGTGTTTTGTTCTTACTGCGAACCCTTCAGGTAGGGAAATGTATCCCTCTTCCACATACATTCATGAACTGGTTTTTCTTTCCATTGCCGACAGTTCACTTATAGTTGGTTTTTGATTCCTTTGTAGGTTATGGGTTTTGCAGTTGAGCGTGCCTGGAGTAATCTCTTCGGCCTCTGCTTGGTAGGCTCTGTCATCATCAACGATTTTTGATTTTAGAACTAGGGCCTGTAAGTTTGAGGGTCTAGTTTCCCTCAATGCTTGTCGTTGATATCTCTCAGCTGTAGTCCAGCATCCTGGTCATTTTTAATGTAGGCTTCCTTGGTTCTATGATTGTTGACTGTAATTTGTATAGTATGGGAGCCGTTTCCCAAAACCCTCGTCTAGGGTTTGTCGGCCGTTGGTTTTGTGACTATTCGTGGGTTATTTTCGAACTCTGCTATGTATGCTCAGACATTTCATATTATAATTAAAAGGAAATTTCAGGGAAATGTTGGCTTGAATTACCTTTGTCTTAATGGTGACTGTTGACTGTCGTTCCTTTCGTTCTGGCTTGAACGTCCTCGAATTATGCTTGTTAATTTGTGGTTGTGTTTGTAATTTCTTCAATGAACAGAAAGCACTGTAGTCGCTCTTGTATTCATTCTGGTGGATGGATACAGAATTTGGAAAACAATATGTGGCTTGTATGTGCGTATGTTCTTAAGTCGTCCAAATTTGTTTGTGTTTGTTCCTGTACATTCATTGTCGATTTCTTTTCATGAGTTACAAACCCTCATTCTGGAAATCCATCACAGTCTCACTGTCTGGACTTTGTTTCTTAGGAAAAGAAAATAAACAAACTAGCATGCATGCATTGTATCAATTACTCTGACTGTTCGGTGAATTAGGAAGCAATAAAGCAAATATTTTGGTTACACAGATGGATTCGAATAAGTCTGCTCTTTTTATCAAGAATCTTTGTATGATAGAAATGTTGAACTCTTCCAATGATTTTCTCATGTACATTTGTAGTCTCTGTTCACAGTTACCTGAACTGTGTAGTTACTATTTTCAGTTGTAATTCTATTTAGTTACATAACTATGCTTGTATTCGGTTCTGCCTATGCAGCAAGATTTTACATTGAACACATTTTGTTTTTTCCTCTAAAATGATAGAACAATTATTAACCTACTGTTGATTAAAGACAAACAAACTAGTGATCCTAACCGACCAAACTGTCCCTAACTAATACTGAGACTAAAAGTAAACAAAATCTTACATCCTACTTTGACAAACTGAACATAAAGAAACCAATTTGTTAACACAACTTCCACCTTGGTGGAGACCAACACCCAGTCATGGTGCCCTAGCTGGATGCTCCTGCATCAGGCTCCCAGGGTAAAAAGAAATCATGACTCCAGTCCATGAGCTTCTCGACTAAAGAACCCACCTGTTCAATCTGCCTGGCATCAAGCCACGAATTGTCCTCAATAAGATGATTCTTCCACTTGACTAGGTATTGCAGATACTCCTTCTGCCGAGTTCGTTTGGCCACCTGAGTGTCGAGGATTCTCTTGATCTCGGGAGGCTGAACGTAAGGCATCTGTCTCATCCAAGTTTCTCCTCCATCCTGGGTATTCTGTGTAGGCCGTGTGGTTCTGTCTTCTTCTTCTGGGTCAGCAGTGTAAGGAAACAGGTCTACCACATTAAAGATGGGTGAAATGCCTATCTCGGGTGGCAGCTGTATCTCATAGGCATTTGTTGAAAATTTCCGAAGGACTTTGTAGGGACCTATCTTCTTATACTTCAGCTTATTGTATGCACCTCTAGGGAAACGCTCCTTGCACAAATGCGCGAGGACTTCATCTCCCACATTGAACTGCACTTCCCTTCTTTTCAAATCTGCTTGTTGTTTATACTTTTGGCTGCTGTCTTGCAATTTAATTTTCACCTAATCATGCAAATCTCTCATCACGTTAGCGAAATATTCTCCATCTGTGCTTCACCTTTCTTGTTGTCCGAGATCTCGCAACTCATGCACTGCACGAGGATGCATGCCGTACAGGATCTAAAATGGACTGCGATTAGGCAAGTCGTTATAAGCGAACTCTGCTTGGGCAAGCACTCGATCCCACATCCGCAAATTCTCACCAATCAAGCTTCGTAGCAAGTTTCTAGACTTCTATTTACCACCTCTGTTTGTCTGTTGGTTTGCGGGTGATAAGCAGAGCTGTAACTCAACTGTGTATCCATATTCTTCCACAGGGTGCGCCAAAAGTGCCCTGTAAACTTCACATCCCTATTCGAAAGAATAGACTTAGGCAAACCATGTAGCCTGACAATCTCCATGAAGAACAAGTGGGCCACGTGAGTGGCATCACTGGTTTTTCTACAAGGGATAAAATGCGCCATCTTCGAGAATCTGTCCATTACTACCATCACCGAGTCATAACCCCACTGTGTCCTAGTTAGACCCAAGACAAATTCCAAGCTGACTGAGTCCCATGGTTTGTTTGGAACAGGCAATAGTGTATATAGTCTTGTGTTTTGACTGTGACCCTTTGCCAACTGGCACACTTTACATCTGGTCACAAATCGTTGTACATCCCTTCACACCTTTGGCCAGAAGTAGAAATAACTGAGTTGCTCGAGTGTCTTCTCTATGCCGAAATTTTCGGCTAGACCTCCACTGTGCTTCTCCCAAATAATGTTGTCCCTCATCGAGCAGTCAGGAATGCATGGTTGTCCTCCTCTAAAGAGCAGATTCTCTTGCAAGTTGTAGTCCAACCATGGACTGTTATCTCTCACCAAAGGGATTCTAACATGCCTCATGGGCCTCCTTAAAATCTATGTCAGTCTGGTATAAATCTTTCAAGTGCGCAAAACCCAGCACTTGTACAGTACTCTCCTACAAAAGTAAGGCCCTCCTACTCAACGCATCCACCACCTTGTTGGCCTGCCCGCTGATGTGTTTCAACACAAAGGTGAAACTCTGCAAATATTCCACCCACTTGGCATGTTTGTGATTTAGCTTGTGTTGTTGCATCACATACTGTAGTGCAGAATTATCCAAAAACAACACAAATTTGTTTCCCAGCAAATAGTGTCTCCAGTGCTTCAGTGCCTGGATGACAACATAGAACTCCTTGTCGTAGGATGAATATTTCTACCTGCTTTCATTTAACTTCTCGCTGAAGAATGCAACAAGTTTATCCTCCTGGCTGATTATAGCTCCAATATCTGTAACGCTAGCATCACAGTGAACCTGAAAGAGCTTTTTAAAATCTGGCAATCTCAAGATCGGTCTCTCTATGATCTTCTTCTTTAGTAGCTGAAAACTCCTCTCCGCTGCATCAGTCCATCAAAAAGGTTGACTGGCCTTTTTAATAGTGTCCAACATAGGTGCACAAATTTCGCTAAAATTTCTTATGAATTTCTGGTAAAAACTTGCCAGCCCATGAAAACTACGTACCTCAAATAAGATTTTTGGTGATGGCCAATTAACTATTGCAGCAATATTCTCCGGATCCATCTTCAGCTCATTTTCTGCTATTACGAAGCCCAAATAAATCAACTCTTTTTACAGAAAAGTACACTTTTTCAGATTTATCAGCAGTTTATTTTGCTGCAATTTTTCCAGCACTCTCCATACATGTTGAAGATGCTCCTCCCTTGTCCTGCTGAAAATTAGTATGTCGTCCAGGTACACTATCACAAATTTTCTGATGTATTCCTTCATCATTTCATTCATTAACCGCATAAATGTACTGGGTGCATTGCTCAATCTGAATGGCATAACCAGCCATTCATATAGTCCCTCATTTGTCTTGAAGGTTGTCTTCCACTCATCCCCCTCTCGAATTCAGATATGATGATACCCGCTCTTCAAATCTATCTTAGAAAAATATGCTGCCCCACTTAGGCAATCCATCATGTCGTCCATCTGTGGCAGTGGGAACCTGTAGCGGATGGTGATTTTGTTGATGAACCTCGAGTCTGTGCACATCCGCCATTCTCCTCCTTTCTTGGGAGCGAGAATCGTTGGAACTACGCAAGGGATCAAACTCTCCCTTATCAATCCTTTGTCTAGCAGTTCCTGCACCTGCTTTCTAATCTCCTCATTGTCCTTGGGGCTCATCCGATATGCTGCCTTATTCGGCAAACTTGCTCTGGGTATGAAGTCAATATGGTGACTTATGCTTCTTTTGGGGGGCAGTTTATCTAGCAAGTCATCCACCACTATATCTGTAAACTCCTGCAACATCTGCTGAATTTCTAGGGGTAAATCTGACACCTCTGTATGTAACAGTACCATCTTTTCTCTCCTTACAATTGCATAGCTCACCTCGCTATCCTCAACTTGTTTCAGAAACTGTTTTCCGCTTACCAACAATGCTCTTGTCTCACTTGTCCCTGCTGTTCCTTCCTCCTTGATGGGCACAAGCGTGTGCTTGATTCCATCCTTGACAAACTTATAGCAGTTTGTCTATCCGTCATGTACCACCTTTTTGTCGTACTGCCATGGCCTGCCTAGCAGTATGTGACACACATCCATTAACATTATGTCACAAATGACCTTATCCTTATATCTGCCTATTTGAAACTCCACCTCGCATTGCTCATCTACCAGCAACTGATGGCCTTTTTGCAGCCATGAAACTTTGTAAGGGGTGGGATGTTTCAACTGCTTCAATCCCAAATTTTCTGCCATCTCTATGGCCACCAAGTTATCTGTACTACCGCTATCAATAATTAGCTTACAACACTTACCATGTGACTTACAAACCATTCGAAACAAAGCTTTCCGTTGAGTTTGTTCGGTGGTTTCTTTGGTTGGTTTTAACAACACCTTGTTCAAAACCAGGGCTTCCCCTATTTCTAGAGCATTTTCTGCTTCTTGGGGAGGTGCCTCTACTTCTTCTAGTTGTGCAACATACGCACCCCTCTATCCAGCTTGGTCTGCCTCAGGACACTCAAATGATCTATGTCCCCACTTATGACACCTGTAACATTGGTAACCAGCTCCTCTGCCTCGGCCATTTCCCCTGCCTCGCTGATATGGCCTACCACCTCTCGTATTGTCACCTTTTTCTGCTGATCCAGAAGCTTTAGAACTGTTGCCTTCCTCATTACTACTAGCAGTTCGCCCTCTGCCATAGGACCAGGTCTTCCTCTGCCGGTTCCTCATCCTCTCCTAGCATTCTTCTTCCTAGTAATTTTCTCTTCAGCTTTCATAGCACTCTGATATGCTTCTTCAATGTTCTTTGGAGAAAGAATACTAATTTCATCTAACATTTCTAGCCTTAAACCATTTACATACCTGGTTGTCTTCTCCGGAGTATCCTCTGTATAACTAGCCCTTAATTTCACTCGATAAAACTGTTCAGTGTACTCCCTTATTGTCATTCCCTTCTGTTTCAGATTCTGCACTTGCCTATGTAGTGCAATCTTATAATCTTTTGGTAGAAATCTACCCTTCAACTTGGCCACCATCCTTGACCAGTTTTTGATCGGCAACTTGTTCAATCTCCTTCTCTCTATTTGGACACTGTCCCACCACAGGGCTGCGTGTCCCTTCAACTTTGTCGCGGCAAACTTAACTTTTCAGTCTTCACTGACCTCCTCACACTCGAAATACCTACCCAACTCGCTGATCCAGTCCAATAGAACCTCTATGGACAGGCTGTCGTCATAGTTTGGGAGTTCTAGTTTGGGTTTACTGCTTGCCATTAAGACCAATCTCAACAGTCTCATTTCTGGGCCCTCTCCATCCGATCCATCTGTTGTTGCTGCAGCTTCATCCTCGCTATCATCGCCTACCTCTGGATCTCTTCTTCTCCCAGCTTCAACTGCCTCCAAACGGGCAGTAGGAATCCTGATCTCCTTTCTCAGTCCTTCCTCTGCTATCCTTCGAACACCTCTTCCACGACCTCTCCTTCCTACCTCCATTTCTTCAGCCAGTTCCAAAACCTTGCTCTGATACCACTATGATGGGACTAGCCCAACACTGTTTAGATTAATCAATAATTAAATGATATAAAAAGTGATTAACTGTGGATTAGGATATGATTAACAACTCATCCTCGAATATTTCTGGAATATGATGTGGTGGCAATTATGTGTGAATTTATTATGCTATATTGTGATTTGGGTTGCATTTCATGCTCCTCATTTCACACCAAAACATTTCCTCCGTCTATCACTTGGTAATTTCTGCTCTTTGCTCCTTGTTGTCGAGGGTTTGCTCTGGTAAGGTTATGCTGCCTGTGCATGCAGCTGCTCTACAACTGTTGGGTGCATTGTTCAGGGTTTTCTTGTCCGAGGGTTTGGCTCTTACATTCGCCTGGATAACTTTTGGTCGTGGTTCATTATGTGACCAAGGGTGGTTCAATCACCTATGTGAGTATTTCCCTGTGCTCCTTCTACAACTGTTTTAACTAGTCTTTGCTCCACAGTCTTTGTTCTGGTATGAGGTCATCTTGTTGGTAAATCTCAGTGGTTTGGCATGCACTCAGGTTGCAAAACAATGGTGCTCTTCGATCTTCGACTTCACTGTAGGTAACTTCATCCGTCCATGATTCAATTTGCTCTTTCCGTTGTTCTGCTTCTAATGTAGCTGCTCCTTTGTCTCAGTCATTGTATGGAATTCATGGCTCAATGGCATGTGTTCTGTACTTGTTGTGAACCCTTCAGGTAGGGAAATGTATCACTCTTCCACATACATTCATGCACTGGTTTTTCTTTCCATTGTCGATAGTTCACTTATAGTTGGTTTTTTATTCCTTTGTAGGTTATGGGTTTTGCAGTTGAGCATACCTGGAGTAATCTCTTCGATCTCTGCCTGGTAGGCTTTGTCACCATCAATGATTTTTGATTTTAGAACTAGGGCCTATAAGTTTAAGGGTCTAGTTTCCTTCAATGATTGTCATTGATATCTCTTGGGTGTAGTCCAGCATCCTAGCTGTTTTTAATGTAGGCTTCCTCAGTTCTATGATTGTTGACTGTAATTTGTATAGTATGGGAGCCGTTTCCCAAAACCCTCGTCTAGGGTTTGTCGGTTGTTGGTTTTGTGACTGTTTGTGGGTTATTTTTGAACTCGGCTATGTATGCTCAGACATTTCATATTATAATTAAAAGGAAATTTCAAGGAAATGTTGGCTTGAATTACCTCTGTCTCAATGGTGACTGTTAACTGTCGTTCCTTTCATTCTAGCTTGAATGTCCTCGAATTATGCTTGTTAATTTGTGGCTGTGTTCGTAATTCTTCAATAGATAGAAAGCGTTGTAGTCTCTCTTCTATGCGTTCTAGTGGATGGATTTGGAATTTGGAAAACGATATGTGGCTTGTATGTGCTTATGTTCTTAAGTCGTCCGGATTTGTTTGCGTTTGTTCTTGTACATTCACTGTCGATTTCTTTTCATGGGTTACAAACCCTCATTCTGGAAATTCATCACAGTGTTTTTGTCTCGACTCTATTTCTTAGGAAAAGAAAATAAACAAACTAGCATGCATGCACTGTATCAATTACTCTGACTGTTCGGTGAATTAGGAAGCAATAAAGCAAATATTTTGGTTACACATATGGATTCGAATAAGTCTGCTCTTTTTATCAAGAATCTTTGTATGATAGAAATGTTGAACTCTTCCAATGATTTTCTCATGTACATTTGTAGTCTCTGTTCACAGTTACCTAAACTGTGTAGTTACTATTTTCAGTTGTAATTCTATTTAGTTACACAACTATGCTTGTATTCGGTTCTACCTATGCGGCAAGATTTTACATTGAACGCATTTTGTTTTTCTTCTAAAATGACAGAACAATTATTAACCTATTTTTTATTAAAGACAAACAAATTAGTGATCCTAACCGACCAAACTGTCCCTAACTAATACTGAGAGTAAAAGTAAACAAAATCTTACATCCTATTTTAACAAACTGAACATCATGAAACCAATTTTTTAACACAACTTCCACCTTGGCGGAGACCAACACCTAGTCATGGTGCCCTAGCTGGATGCTCCTGCATCAATTCTTCATGTATTTTTCTACCATGACCTTCAAATCTTCATCTTTTTGCTAATTGTTCTCTTGAATACATGGAGGATTTGATGCTAACCATGAGGGAGATTTCTCAATCTCTGATTTTGATGTCTGCTCTTCATCAAGTGCATCCCATGATTCTATGGCCTTCTCATTTGAATCTTCTTCTTCTGGATGTGGTCCTTCAATGATATCAAAATAATATCTTTTTTGCAATGCACTTCCTAAGTTATGGAAAATACCATTCATCTCAAGAGGAGATGTTTGGAAGTGTTGTACCTCAGTATTGTAAGTGGGTTGAGCTACTTCAATGTGTAGGTTTGAAAATGGTGGTACAGGTAGTTGAGTGGGAGTCGATATTTGATATGGATGTGGTTGGGATTGTGGTTGTGCTGGAGGTGAATGGTAGGGATAACATGGAGTTCGGTATGGAGTATATTGAGGAAAATGTTGAGGATATTGTGGATGGCTCCCATAAGTTTCTTACCAACCTTGTTGCCAAGATTGGTTTTGGGGTTGAGATGGCCAATGTTGGCAAGGAAAGGGTGTGTTCCAATTACTTTGAGGTGGATACGCATAAACTTGAAATTTTGAATTAGGCTCTTGCATCATAGTAGGTTGAATAGGCTGCCATGGTCCTATTGGAGCTACATAACATAGTTGCATTGACATTTGACTTGCTCCATTATCCTCTTGGTAAACTTCCTTCAACCTTGGTAATGATGGACAATATTTGACATTATGTGATTCTGCATGGACAACACAAATATCAACATCTTCTTTTTCTTCATATTGCATTCTTAACATTTGTACTTGTTCACTTAGATTGCTAATAATTTCTGTTTTAAAGTTATCAAGAAAATTTCCAAGTTTATCTTGACATACCGATCTTGATGTTGATGGACTTACTCTTGCCCTTCCTCTTGATATGTGTTTGCATGTTTCATAAATTTTTTCAAATGATCATTGGTATACATCAACTTTACTCATGAGATCAAGGAGATCAATCCACTCATCCCTAATTGTTCTAAGTAAGACATTTTTTAGTGTGTCAGATCCTAAATTATGTATTTTTTCCCTCGTAACATTATAAATAAACCTCTCTATTAGATCCTCAAGGCTCTCGTCTTCTCTTTGATTCATTCTAAATATTTCTTCTTTAAGATAATGATCTCTATATTTTCCTAAAATTATCTTTTGCATATCAATCCATGATCTTATTTAATTAGTCCCTAAACTCATGAATCATTTAAGAACTCTATCCTTCAATGTTGCCGGAAACAATCTCAATTTTTGAATTTTTAAGAAGTAACCATAAGATCTACAAATAATTTCAAATTCAAAGATAAAGGTTTCCGGATCCTCTGACCTTAGACCATGAAATTTTGGAAGAAAAGATGGAGCGATGTTCTTCATGTGCACATTGATATCAGTATCTTGAATGGGAAATCTAAGGGGATCTTCCTCATTGTCATCATCTCCATCCATTTCTTCTACATTCTTTTCCATCTTCTTCTTCTACCTATAAAAGTGAATGGTGATGTGGCTCTTACTGCACCACATGATCAAATGGGGGGGTGGGTTGGTGTTGGATATTTTTTGTTTTTATGATTGAAAGAAAACACTAATGTAATGCACTTTTCTATTTTTGAAATGAAATATGCCTAATGAAATTATTTTTTAGTTTTTTGCAAAAATTAAAAAGAAATGAATCAACTAGGGAAGAAAATAATGCATACTTTGACACCTCCCCAACAACGGTGCCAAAAAGTGATGAGCCTCAGTATTGCAGCAAGATTTTTGCAACTCCTAAGGTTACAAACTTTTAACTATCAACCCGGGGTTCGTACAAACTTAAGAGGTATCAGCACTATATGTGTAGAATACAATGTGCCCTTCATTTGTTGTCATGATGTAATGGAGTGCATATACTGAAATCAAACCCTAAACTAATTGCAGAAAATGAACTAAAATGGAAACCTAACCTATTACAAGAAATAAAATACAAGGAAAGAAACATATTCTATTTGCATAAAGATCATGAACTAAATGTAAAAGAAACCTAACTTAACCCTATTTATAACATGTGATGATTTAAAATAACTGAGCATGGAATCTGATCTAGAGAGTGCTAACTACTTTGTGCATGAATAAATATAAAATAACTTTTTCCTTTTTATCTTTTTTCTTGAAAAATGTAAATGTTAATCTTGCTTGGTTCTTTGGAAAGGGAGACAGGTGTGGAGGAAAAGGAGTACAATGGTTCATATGGCTTGGAGGGCAAGTAGGGGCCTAATCCTGGCTTCTCGTGATGATTTTTCTCAATTCGGGCTTAAAAAAGGCCACTACAAGTTTTCCTACAGGATGTCTACACGAAGTGCTAGTTCCTACAAGATGTCTTCAGGGCCCCCTGTTTTATTACAAAAAGAAGGCCAAAAGCTTAGGAAGTGGTCTAGAAGGTGGAATGGAGCTTGGGAAAGGTGGATAATGGAAGAATAAGGCGTGGAGGTGGTGGACACTACCCAGAACTCAAGCAGGGGCTTCAAGATGGGTAGATTTGCTCCTTTTAGAGGGGTTGCATAATCTCTTCCATGTTTTTGCTCGTATCCTCTGACAAATATCCTTGCTTTATGTCTTTCTAACTTTCATGCAGCATTTGTTTTGGTCTTATAGACCCACCTGACACCTATGACTTATTTTCCTTCCAGAAGGTCTACTAACTCCCATGTGTCATTCCTTTCTATTGCTTCTATTCCTTCATTCATTGTTGCAACTCATTTTTCTTCTGTAACATCATCTTCAAAATAAATTGAATCATCTACATGACAAAATATAGCAAATAAAGAGTTCGTACTTTCAGTATTGTCAACTTCATTTCGCTCATAAATTTCACCTAAATTTCTAATTTTTTGTCTTCTCATGCTTGCAAAAGATGGACTTAACATGTCACTTGATGATGTGCTTGGAGAAGATGATGACGCAACTCTTTGCGGTGCACTTGGAGTAGTATTTGATTGATTGCATGGCACTGTCATATTGCTTGCTAATGGTGTCAATTTGATCTGAATTGGATCATTATAGTGGTTTTCATCCATTTCGGTGCATTTTGAGTGCAAAAGTGGGGGAATCAACTCACATGACTGTTTTTACCAGTGGGACCCAGTTTGGCGAAACGTGGTCCAAAACCTTCTAGGAGCATTTTGAGGCATCATACAATTTTTTGGGGGTAAAACTTTTTTAGTAAAGTGCCACACCTTTTCATGTTATTCTACACACGCAGAGAGTTTTCCAACAGTGCAAGAATTACATCAATCCAAGTCCGTATGCAAAATTTATGCCACTCAGAAGTTGACCTTCTTGTTTTCACACCTATAGTTTAGGAGGATGCCGTGTTAGCCTCCACTATTCATGGAAAATGGGCTAGCCACGTGTTTTTTATGTAAAAGACTCTAGAAGAGTCTATTTTGTAACTCTAGTTGAGATTTGATCTAGTCAAACTTAACCACTAGTAGGTTATCATGTTGTGTTATAACCGGGCCACCAGGAGGAAGAGGCATTCCATTCTTTCGAGAGAATTTTGTTCCATAGTTGAGAAAAGAGAGACATGAGAGATAGGAGGTAAAGTACATAGAGAGGATATGTGCACTGTAGCAGCACACAAGACACAAGAATTACTTCTTTATATTTGCAGCCATATTTCCAAACAGAGAAAGAGAGTGAAGCGACCTTACCTTCTAGTTTGGTTTTCTCCCGAAAGGTTTTCCCAAAGAGCATATCTTGTGTATCATGTGTGTGTGAGCTTATTTTGTTGTTCTCTACTGTTCTTCTTGATTTACTTTTACATGCATGCACTAATTACAGCTAATTTTACAGATCTAGAAATTAAATAAAACTGTAATAGTGTAGGATCTCATATTTTTAATATAATATTATCAGATTTGTTGTGACAAACTGTCTAGTGGAATATCCATGAAATTTTACAGATCACACTCTATGACTACTTTGTTGAGCTTAAATAGGTGTAGGAGTCACCAATTAGGATTTACTTGTTGTTGCCAATTTCTCTTTGCCTTCTTGTGGTACGCTTGTTGTTACATTGATTGTCTTCTCCAAACTTCCATCCCATGCTTCCCCTTCTATGAACTATACATCTTTACTGATTATGACCTTCTTGGTTAATGAATTGTGGAGCTTGAAAGTCTCGCATTCATCACTATATCCTACAAATATGCACTTTTCCCCCTTATTGTCCAACTTCTTCCTTAATTCATCAAGAACATGTGCATAAGCCACACATCCAAACACACTCATGTGAGTGACACTATACTTTCTTCCACTCCATGCTTCTTTAGGAATCATATTCTTGACATTTTTGGTTGGACGCCTATTTATAATGTGTGTTGCGCAAGTGATAGCTTCAGAGAAATAATCATTTGTAAAATGTTTTGCCTTCAACATAATTCTTTCCATTTCCATAATAGTTCTATTTTTCCTTTATGCAACACCATTTTTCTGAGGTGTATACCTTGTTGTAAATTTCTTGTGAATACCATGCTCCTTGCAGAACTAAAGGAAGTCATTTGAGAAGTATATCCACCTCTGCCAGTCCTCAAAAATTTGATGTAGTGTCCACTTTTCTTCTCAACAAGTGATTTGTATTGGCAGAGTTTCTAAAACACTTCACTCTTTTGTCTTAAGAAGTAGACCCATGTCTTCCTTGTATAAGCATCCATGAATTTCAAGAAATAATAGTTGCCACTAATTGATGGTGTCTGCATTGGTCCACATAAATTTGAATGGACAATCTCCAAGGGATACTTTTCCCTTATTTACTTTCATACTAGAAATGATTATCTATGTTGTTTTTCCAAGATGCATCCTTCACACAAGTTGTCTGGTTTTTCTATAGCTAGAAATCCCTTCACCATGTCTTTCCTATGCAATAAATTTAAACCTCCAAAATTAAGATGACCAAATCTTAAATTCTATAACCAATTTTCATCCTTAACCTCTGCTTGAAAATTTGTTTGTGTAACTACAATTGTTTGTGTAACAGAAACTACCTTTCTTTCATCTTGTGAATCCATTGACATTTGTGCTTGTGCGCATTATTCCTTCAAATTTGGTTTTATCTTCAAGGGAAACATTTTGTTGCTTGTCATTTTCACTTTTGCAATCAATTTCTTGCTTGGAAATTTATCCAAGATTGTGCATTCACCATTTTTGAAAAATACATTGTATCTGTTTTGCATGAGTTTTCCAATGCTTATCAAATTGTGCTTCAAACTAGGGAAAAAATATACATCTAAAGTGTACTTATTCTCCCCCTTCTTTGTTAGAATGTTGACTCTTCATTTTTCCATAACAAACACTTTATTATCAGTCCCTAATGTCACTTCAGATTTCACACTTTCATCTAGATTAGAAAACATTTCCATGTTCCATATCATGTGGTTGTTGAACCCTGAATCTAGAAACCATACATCTTTTTGCTTCTCTTGTGCTACATTGCAAGCTAAAAACATGTTGTCTTGGTTCTAATTTTCCTTTGTGAAATTTGCATTTGGTTTGTTACTAAGATCATGTTGTTTCTTCCTACATTCATTTGCATAATGGCCATACTTCTTACAATAATGACATTGAACTTGAGATTTATCATACCTCTAACCTTGTGCTTGATTTTGGCTTGGACCTTGACTTGGATTTTGATTGTTGCCTCTTCCACTTGAGCTTGAAGGGTTTCCTCTTCCACCTCTGTGTGGACTTCTGCCTCTTCCTCTAGCATTTGATATTCCTCTGCCTCTACCTTAACCAATGGAAACTTGTGCCTTGAAGGCATGCTCCAATGAAGTATTTGATGTTCTATTTAGCCTGTGTTCATGAGAAATTAGTGATGCATGAAGCTCATCCACTGAAAATTGTGAGAGATCCTTTGTCTCTTCTATGGTCACAACAATAGGGTCAAATCTTGATGGAAAACTCCTTAAAATTTTCTCAACTATCCTCCTATCTTCAAGTGTCTCACCATGAGACCTGATTTGAGTAACCAATCCAATTACTTGTGTGAAAAATGAGTCTATATTCTCATAATATTTTATACAAATTGTCTCAAAATCTCTTCTTAGCATTTGTAGCTTTGTTGTCTTCACTTTTGTCATGCCTTGATAGGTTGTTTGGAGAATATCCCATGCTTTCTTGGACTTTGTTGTTGCTTCAATCCTTGGAAATATTCTCTTATGCAAAGCTTGAAAGATGTAGAAGTGGGCTTTTGAATCCTTCTTCATATTGTCTCTCAAAAAATCCTTTTCTGCTTATGACAAAGCATTGTATGCTACTGCATCTACTAGTTCTAGGAACCCATTCTCCACCAAATCCCAAATATCTTGAGAATAAAAAAGGGCCTATCCCAATAGTCATAATTTTTTCCATTGAACTGGGGTATTTTTGGGTTGGTCAAATTTTATGCACGGTAAGGACACACATAGTAACAACTCGGAGTAAAGTAGAGTAACAACACGTTGTAAAATGGAATAAAAGCCAGGAATGCAGAGTAAAACTAGAAATATGATGACTTTTTGATTTAGTGTGCAACCAAAATACTTTATATTAATATTTATATGAAAAACTAGAAATATGATGACTTTTTGATTTAGTGTGCAACCAAAATACTTTATATTAATATTTATATGAGGCAAAAATAATTACAAAAATAAAAACTGAGACTTCATCTCATTCATTGTTGTGAATAATGAAAAAAGAAATGTTGCACACTATAACTGCTCTTTGGTTATGTGTTGTAGCACATTGTAACAACCAGTAAAAATGCTCTGTTGTAACACATTGTAATAACCACCAAAATTGCTCTATAATTTTCTCCCTTGTCTGCAAACCTTCAACCCCTGTAAAAACTCATGAACAAATAAAAAAAGACTCAAGCTGTCACATTAATTTAAAAATATTAAAACTTCATATGACTTGTGTTGTCAACTTATCTTTTTCATGACAAGACAAAAATTAAAGCAAGGTATGGCGGACATTCACATAAATTAATTGTTCTTAAATGTTTGATGTGTTGGAGGTGTGGAGGGCTTGTACGTTGGAATGGAGAGCTCATCCTCATGTCCTGCAAAACTTTAACTTGGCATTCCTTCAGTTGAAAAACAAAATATGCTCCCTGCTGCAAAGATTGTTTGCTTGATTTTCTTGTGTACTTTCTGAAAATGGTTATTGTCAGTGGTTTTGTTTAATGTGGTAGTTGGGAGTAATTTTCCAACCGTGTAACAGTTTCCCAGCATAGATCCAAGGAAAATTATAATTTTAAAATAGATCTAATTATATATAATTTTGAAATGGCACAAGTCTAGCCTGATCCAAACTAGATCTAGGCATCCCATCATTTTTAAACCATAAATTTAACAAAATTATGAAATTTATACTAAATCTTTCAGATCTTCAAAAAAATTTTAATACAGACGTCTAGTAGAAGAAGGTGTATTCATAATACATAATACAAAAACTATTACTCAATAACCAAATACATTCCATTATCGTATCATTAGCAGTAGAAGGTGTATTCATAATACATAATGCGAAAACTATTACTAAATAACCAAATACATTCCATTATCATATCATTAGCAGGTGCTGCAAAACATTAATTTGACATTCCTTGAGCTGAAAAACAAAATATGTTCCCTACTGCAAAAGACTTCTTGCTTGGTCAGCTTACGTACTTGTTTAATTTGGTGGTTGGGAATAATTTTCCAACAGTGTAATAGTTTCCCAGCATAGATCCAAGAAAGACTATAATTTTAAAATAGAGTTGATTGTATATAATTTTGAAATGGCACAAGTCTAGCCTAATCCAAACTATATCTAGGAATCTCATCCCTTTTAAACAATAAATTTAACAAAATTATGAAATTTATACTAAATCTTTCAGATCTTTAAGGTTCTTTTAACACAGACATCCATTAGCAGAAGGCTTATTCATAATAAATAATACCAAAACCAACTAGTATTACTCAAAAGGCTATATTGAATTAGGTATGATAGGTGCAAGGCGTGTTCATAATACCAATAGCAGAGCTGAGTTGACGTTGAAGTTGGCACTCAATCGCGATGAAGTGTGGAATGTCATGGTGTTGTGCAGAGTCGAATTGGGCGAATATGACCGCCCTCTTGTAATTTCTTCATCCCCTATGTCTATGCGAACACTAAATCTGAGAGGGAAAGATATTTGAATCTTCGATGGCATTAATTTCCTGACCGCATGAAAATCATCATGGAGCCAATGTATGCAGTGGAAGATAATGGAAATTTTAATAGGTGGCCAAACAAATAATATTTACTTATTTGGTTATTTTTTTGGTACGAAACTGAAAAACTATTTAAACACTTTTCATCTCATAAGATGGTGTAAGATCAAATTTTGTCCATTAATTTAATAGAAAATCAAAATTATGCAAACATATAGGTATGCACTTAACTAATTCATATCGGTAATCATATCGGTAAATTTCATATTAGTAAATTTTAAAAAAATCATAAAAATTAACTAAATTTATAACTTTTTAAATTATTAATTTTAAATAAACTAAAATTGTTTCAGTATGAAAATCAACCATATAAATTATTAATTTTAAATAAACTAAAATTGTTTCAGTATGAAAATCAACCATGATCAACCATGGTCTAACGTAGCATTGTGACAAAGATTGTCTCCATATGAAAATTAACCATGATCAACCACAGTCCAACATGACAATGTGATAAAGATTGTCTCAATATGAAAATCAACCATGGTGGAACCGTGTCATTGCTAGTTGGAGAGGCTATAAAAAAAATTATTGGCGACCGCATTTCAAAACTTTTCAGCCTAGTATAATCTCTTTTAAAATTAAAGCATGACGTGTTGTGAAGTATTTTTTTATGATTAAAAAAGAGCACACGTTTTTTTTAAGGTGAAATAGCGGCAATTGAGTTCTATAAAGAAATAAAAAGTCAAGATTAAAGGTTAGTGGGGTGGTTTTTATAATTGTGTGAATGAATATAAGTTTTTTATAACTTTTGAAGGGTAAATGGCATGGTGGGAAGAGGAGTGATAAGTTTTTTTTTTAATATTTTGTTTTTAATGGTGAGAGGAGTATTAAAAAGAAAAAAGAGTTTTCTTTTTAATGTGAAGTATATTATAAGGAGGTTTTATTTATGGTGCAATATTTATGAGAAGAAAATTCTATAAATGAAAGTTTATGGTGATTATATTTAAGCATTTTTCTTACTAAGATCATTTTGGATTTGGTGAATTTGGGTGTATTTGGTTTTAGATATGGAGGATTTGGTTGCATTTTGGTGATTGGAAAAAGATTTTTTTTTGTCATCTTGTCAAATTTATTGCTTGATACTTATTCGATGAGTCCACCAAACTAGATGGAGGAAATTATGTGAATTGGAAATTCAAGTTGCTGACTATTTTAGAAAGTTATAATTTGTGGTCCATTGTGATGGGGATTAGCCCAAACCCATTGTTGCAGCTTCTATTCCATATTGGGAGAAAAGGGATACAAAAGCAAAGATGTTGATGCGTATGTCCGTAAAGGACAACATTATTCTTCACATAAGATATTGCAAGACATCAAAGGAAACATGGGATATGTTGAAGGGTTTTTATGAAACAACAAATACAAACCGGATCTTGTTTTTGAAAACTAAGATTGTATCTCTAAAAATGGAAGCAAATGAAAATATAAGCAATTTCATATCTCGTGTCAAAGATTTAAGTGATAACTTAAGAGATATTGGTGAAAAGGTGCCTAGTACTTACTTAGTCACCATCACATTAAATGGCTTAGTGCAAGATTGTCAAATTTTTGTTTCAGCAGAAGCCCCCTATATTTGATGAATTGATAGGAATTATTCTACAAGAGGAGGAGAGGATGAAGAGCTTTAATTTGGGCTCCAATAGTTCAGATTTGGCACTGGTAGCCAAGGGAAAACATCCATACAGAGGCAAGCCATGGGACAAGAACAAAGGAGGCAAGTTTCAAGCAAAACATAAACATATGACACGGTCTAAATTTCCAATCCATGATAAGAGAAATGATGATTGTTATTATTGTGGCAAACTTGGGAATCATTCTAAAGATTTCTATAAAAGGAAATATAATGAGTCTAAGCAAAGAAAAAGAAAGCATAATGGAAATTTTGTGGACAAAGACACCTCAATCAGTGATGGATTTAAAAATCTTAAATTGTTTGTTTCTGATGCTACATTATCTGTGGAAAATGATGATGTTAATTCTTGTTCATTGATTCTGGTGCATCTCTCCATATGTCTTGTAATAAGGATTGGCTTGATCAATATTATGAAAACATTGATGGAACATATGTTTATCTAGGAGATAACAGATCACTTAAAGTTCAAGGTTATGGAGTAATAGGTTTAAATTTTCCTAATGGACAAGAGAGACAGATCCATAATGTGATGTATGTTCTTGGTATCAAAAAGAATTAAATTCCTATTTTTACTATTGTTGATCAAGAGTTGAAGGTGGAATTTGTTAAATCACAGTGTGTAGTGAAAGACATTCAAGATCACTACAAGGTTATTTCCATAGGTACCAAAGTTAGAGGCTTGTATAAGTTGGATGTGACCAAGAAAAGTCATCAAGCGTTGGAATCTAAAACAATATCAACAGTAGAGTTATGACATCAAAGGTATGGACATCTAAATCACAATGATTTAATGCTACTTCAAAAGAACACAATGGTTGAAGGTTTTCATGTCTTAAAGAATGATCATGTTGAATGTGAAGCATGTGTACTTGGAAAGCAACATAGGAAGGAATTTCCTATACACAAACAAAAAAAGGTAGAGGGAAATACTTGAATTAATTCATACCAATGTATGTAGACCTATGCAAACTAGATCTATTGGTGGAGCATGGTATTTTCTTATTTTTTTTGGATGATAGAGCTAGGTATACATGGGTTTTTCATAAGAAAGAAGAGTGATGTGTTTGAGTACTTTAAAGAGTTTAAGAGTATGGTGGAAAAACAATTGGTAGTAGCATCAAAATTTTGAGATCTGATAAGGGGGGAGAATATAAATCAAGAGAATTTAATCAATATTGTAAAAGTAATGGTATTCTACAACAATTTACAATGACACATACACCTCAGCAAATTGGAGTTGCTGAGAGGAAAAACAGAACACTAGTTGAATGTGTACGTAGTATGCTTCAAGGTAAAAATATTTCTAATGGTTTTTGGGCTGAAGCCATTAATACTGCTATTTATTTGAAAATAGGAGTCCAACCAAAAGTTTAGAGCTTAAAACACCTTTTGAAGCATTTTATAGGTACAAACCAAAAGTGAGTCATTTAAGAGTTTTTGGTTGCAAGGCATTTTCTCATATTCCAGAAAATGAAAGAAGAAAACTTGATGCAAAGTCAATTAAGTGAATATTTATTGGTTATTGTGATGATCATAAAGTATACAACTTATTTGATCCCAGTACTCATAGATTTCTTGCAAGTAGGGATGTGGTGTTTCATGAGAATGCAAATGAAGGTGATCAAAAGAATAATAGTAGTGTATGGCATGATACTGATGATTATGTCAAATTAGATACAAGTGTTTAATAGGAACAAGAACAAGCACATGAACAGATACAAGTTCAAGAGCAAGGATCATCAAGGAGTCATGACACTCCAAGAAGAGGAGAGGAGTCTCTGCAAAGCAGAAAGAAAGATGAAAGTAGTAAAACTCAATGAAGGTCATCACGTCAAAGTTAGGTACCTATAAGGTATAAAGGCTATGCATTAATGGCTCTTGTTATGAATGTTGTAGAACCTTCAAGCTATGAGGAAGCTAAAGAATATGAAGAATGGAGAGATGCAATGAATGAAGAATATAACTCTATAATGAATAATGACACATGGGAATTAACTGAATTGCCTAAAAACAAGGTTCCCATAGGATGCAAATGGTTGTATAAATCCAAGCTTAATGTTGATGGAAGTATTGATAAGCATAAAGCTAGATTGGTTGCAAAAGGAGGGAATTTATTGTGAAGATACTTTTGCACTTGTATCTAAGTTGAACACAATTAGAATCATGATTGCATTAGCTACAAAATATAATTGGAAAATGCCTCACTTAGATGTCAAATCTGCATTTTTGAATGGTGAGTTAAAAGAAGAAGTTTATTTGGTTCTGCGTGAAGGGTTTGTAAAACAGGGACATGAGCATCTAGTTTGCAAGTTAAAGAAAGATTTATATGGTTTGAAACAAGCATCTTGGTATGTGAAATTTGATTCTTTCTTTTATGAGAAAGGTTTTACGAGAAGCAAAAATGATCCTAACTTGTACATTAAGGAAGATGAAGGTTGGAATGTTTCTTTAATATCCATATATGTTGATGGTCTTATCATAACAGGAAATGCATGTAAGTTGATTGAAGAAATTAAAATTCAGTTGTCACATGTATTTGAGATGAAGGATCTTGGTGAATTGCATTACTGTTTAGGTCTTGAAGTTTGGAGGGCATCTGGTAAGACACTAATCACACAAAGTAAATATACAAGGGAAATCCTTAAAAGGTTCAATATGATTTAATGCAAGGAAATATCTACTCCTTTAGAAAAGTATGTCAAATTGTGTAGTGATGATGGAACCAAAGAGGTGAATGGAACCTTGTATTGTCAACTGGTGGGATGTTTGAACTATCTCACCACTTCCAGGCCTGATATAGCATATTATGTTAGGATACTCAGTCAGTTCATGGCTAAGCCTTGTGAAAGCCACTGGAAAGTGTTGGGAGAGGGATCCCTTAAAGGGCAGTTTTGGGGCTAAAAGCCTATGTTTGAATCAAATTTTGTAAAGACTCTGCATTTTGTGGTCGCGGAGCGCATAGGTGTCATAAGTCATAAAGGGTTTCCCGCCCTTAGTTTTTTAAAGTAAATTCGGTTGTAAAGAGATCTACCCATGGTCCGCGGACCATGGGATTGTATAAAAAGAGTTAAGCTCTAAGTAATTTTAGAGACACACAAGATAAGAGAGTGATAGCTCTAAAGTAAGAAGTCTAAGTTTTGGGTCGTATCGTAGGTAGAGGCTCTACAACTAAGTGCGCAAAGGCCTAAGGTAGAAGTCTGTAACTGAGTGCATGTACTCCTGCAGCTGTGTGCACAGGGTGGAGAGAGTCTGTAATCACTTGGAAGAGATTAATAAAGAGAAGTATTCTGCAATTTCTGTGTCTTTGTTCCAATTAATGCATCTTATCAATTTATGTATGAATTTCATTTATAATGCTTATGTGATGCACGAATGTGTATGATTATGTTGGATAATTGAATGCATATAAGAATATCTATTTACGCGATGCTAATTGTGAGTATCTAATAAGATAATTAAGGCACTTGGACTAGTTTAGGAATCTACACGGTACGCTGCCTTAGCAGTGCGAAAGTATCTGAATCGAAGGACAGGGTTGCGCGAAGGTCAGTTGTACCCTTTCGCGGAGGTATTAAAGAATGGAATAGAGGGCTCGTCTGGTAAGCCCTAGAGTGAAGTGACCTACGCAAAGGCAGGAATAAAGGGAATAAAACAACATCATAACCATCTCAGGTGTGGAAACTTGGTTCTAGCATCCCACCATACTGCTTCGGGTGAGACTTCATTCCGTGCTTCATGGGTTGATGCCGAAAGGGATAGTAGTGTAGGGATTTGTTTGGCTAATTAACATTGAACCTGGGTCAGGCACCCTCAAGCTAACAAATGGTTCCATTTCCGGTACCAAAATCTGCATAAGAGATGTGTGATGTTGTATCACTAGATTCCGACTAAGAAAGAGATTGGAGACTAGTCGGATAGGAAGATCCACGAATTTGCAGTGCAAGAGAACAGAAACCCGCAACTAACAAAGGAACAGTGGCTGGACAGGTACTTGTATACAGAGATCCACGAGATCTTTTTCTGCTCCTTTCTGATTAATCTATGCGAGTGGATCGCGAAGCTAGCAGATAGCCAAGGAAGGTGGAAACTTGACGGTCCTATTATGTGGACCCTGGAGCTAGTGCGAAGGTTGGAAGCATCGGAGGATAAGATTGCCCGTGCTGTCGATCATTGGCTCGATCACATCATAGGAGGATTTGTAACTGAATTTGCGGTCAACACCTCAGTCAGCTACAGCAAGGCGGAGCGGTGCTTTTTCAAAGGACCGCGAGGTAAGTACGTGAAATCTTTGAATACCTGGATTAAAATGTTATTGTGCGAAAAATAGGTTATGCAACTACCTTGATGTTTGGGGCTACACGAAGCAGAAAAACTTACAGAAACGAAGGAAAAAAGGGTCCTGAATATAGTACGTTGATTTCACCTTCGCGAGTTGACGAAGACAGAATAGCGCAGGTTTCTCTGAGAAGTGCTATTTAGTTAATAAGGAAAGGATTCCCACGAATACCACCTCCACCCACACCACCATCGCCTACGACTTCACCCATACCACCTCCGCCTCCACCACAGTTCAGTATGGCAAATTCAATGAAGTTTCCCTTGTTCAAAGGCTTGGGGAATGAGGACCCGAACCAATTCTGGTTCATTGTAAAAGATGTATGGGAAGCTTAGGGCATTACAGATGACAACATGAAGAAGGCGACATTGGTTAGTGCTCTGCAGGATTGCGCGCTAACCTGGTATATCAAGTATGCTAATGATAACCCTAAATCCTGGAGTGGCAAACATCCAGATAGCACTGAATAGAGAATTCAGTAGGTCTAAATTTGAAGCACAATTGATTGTAGGGTTCAAATAAATCGCAATGCAACCAAGAAAGACACCTTGGGAACTCAATCAAAGGTTGAATTGTACAATCCGCGAAGCTAACATGAACCTAACAGACGGACAACATTGCGAGTGGTTTCTGGCTTCGCTCTTGCCACACTTAAGGGTTGCATTTTCACAGAAGAAGATAACAACTCAGGTAGAGGCCTTGGAGATCATAATGAGGCTGCATGAAACACTGATGCAGGATCCAAATCTGGGGGTTCAGTAGATCCATGCAAAGTTAAAAAATATTTGCCTTGAGATGCAGAGCTTGAAACAGGACAAAACAGTCTGACTAGAGGTGCGCGAAGAGGTATGGTGTCTGAAATGCAAGAGTCAGGGGCATTACAAAGACAATTGTCTAGTCTTTGCGAACTACCTTACAGGAGGAGAACCAATGCCTTTAAGGCCAAAATCTCAAGCAGGACCGAGTGCGGCCCCTGCATTATGGTGCGCTATATGTCAGGTAGCAGGAAAACATGCTACGAATAACTGTCATTTGTTGCAGAAGTTTGTACAGACACCGCAACAACTGTTTTGTAATTTTTGTAGATTGGTAGGGCATGATGAGTGAAACTACAAAATCTATGAGTTGATGATGGATAGAACTCTTGCCTATAGGGTTCAGGCCGAAATGCAACCCCCTGACTAGAGTGCAGGGATGGCGCGGACAAGGCCAAGGCAAAGGAGGACCTGGTAGAGGTAGGGAACAATTGATCTGCTACAATTGCAGAGGACCAGGACATCATGCCCATGATTGTACTAACCCAACATGTCCATCATGCAAGTATTGCACTATGTTTGATCATGAAACGGAAGATCATCCTACACTTATAGCTAGGATACATGACAAAGGGGTGCTACCACCTCCGCCGACTCAGAACTTGTAGATGATGAGGTCTGAGCTGCATGAAGAGGATCCAAACGTGAATATAGTGCTCCAAAGTGGAATCACAACAGGAGATGACAAGGGGAAATAGCCAGAAGACAGTACATGGGTTCGCAAAGCTTTTTTGGCTTATTGGGGCCTGACCCAGGTTCAGAGTTAAGTTAGCCAAACAAATCCTGGTACTACTGGCCCTTTCGGCAACAGTCAGCGGAGCGCGGACTGAGGTCTCAACCGAAGTAGTATGGGAGGGTGCTAGAACTAGGTTTTTGCACCCTGAAGATGTATGATGAGTTCAAGTGGTTCGCAGTTTGACCCTGCGCATAGGTTGCTTCGTGCACTTTTCCCGTACCTCGCAGCCTGATATACTACCTTCGCATAGCCCTACCCAAGGGCTGAATGTCATTCTCTGCGTTATTACCCAAGACCTTACTGGTATTCCAATGTTAGTTTATTATCTTAGCCTACTTGTGTGCTTTAATTTATACTTAAAAACATAAACCATTCATACAGGTGCGTGCAGTAAATAAATAGTATATTTGCAAATCATATCAAACATGCATTAACCCAATAACAAATACACATAATTATAATAAAATTTCTCTTTATTAATTCCTTCCTTGGTTAGAGACTTTACTCACCCTGTGCACTCAATTGTAGGGGTCCGCGCACTCAGATGTGGACTACTAGGCCTTTGTGCACTCAGCTGCAGAGCCTTCTCCTACTCTACGACCCAAAGACACACTTTACTTACGACTTAATCACTTAGACATTTTTCCTACTTCTTCCTTTTTACACTTAGAGCCTCACTCTATTTATACAATCCCATGGTCTGCGAACCATGGGTAGGTCTATCCAACCAACATTACATTAGAAAACTAGAGCGGACAACCCTGTGACTTTATCATGCTTTCACACCCCACGCTCGCAATTTGCGGAGCTTTACAACAAGATTCCATCAAAACTTGGGTTTTGAGCCCCAAAACATGCCTTGGGG
Organism: Pinus tabuliformis; assembly: GCA_031772625.1. Classification (NCBI taxonomy): domain Eukaryota; kingdom Viridiplantae; phylum Streptophyta; class Pinopsida; order Pinales; family Pinaceae; genus Pinus; species Pinus tabuliformis. The sequence goes on from CM062815.1 coordinate 708,582,244, forward strand.
GATTCCATGCCCAACAGGCCCCTAACACAAACATCGTGACTTGCCCTCAAGTCACTCTGTCAGCGCAGCGATCTTTGCGTGGAGTCCCTCCAACTGTTCTCGAACTGCGTGGAGGTCAGCAGCGCATTGAGCTGCTGCTTACTGGATCTGATGCATATGTTGTTCTGAGACCTCTATGTTAGGATTGCTTCTTTGCATCAATGTATGCAACCCCTGCATGTGTGTGATCTTACCATCAATGCCTACTGTGATGGTGAAGGCCTCGTCAATCGAAGGCTGGACACACGCTTTTAGGACTGCTTTCGGCAGTCCACCTGCTCCTTATTTGCTTTAGCCTGCTACATTCGCGTAAGCCTCTAGGTGAGGATCATTGTCTGCGCAGTTCATCGAACACTGCATAATTCTATTGGAGTTCATGTGCCTCTATCTCTAAGCGCTGGATATTTGGGTCCTCCTGCAGAGTTGTGAGGACCTCAAGTGATTCTTCCAACATGATGGTGCAATCTTGCACTACACCTCCAATTTCCTCCAATCCCGTTGTGATAGCGCTAGTGCGTTGTTCTCTGACTTCCGAGGGAGTGGATGGTTGCGCCTTTAACTGCAGCTCGGCGATCTGAAGATTCAGCTCCAGTTGAACCTTTGTCATTTCCTCCCTGGCCTCGTGGACCCCTGCTGCTAACCTATGGATCTGCGCCTCTGTTGGTATATCTGCTGGGATGGCCAACTCCGGGATGCTTTAGCAAGCGTCGTCTATCACTTGTACCAACTGTTGATTTTGCAACACCAATTCGTCGCACTACAAGCTTAGTTGTTCCATGTTTATTTTCTACTCACTAAGGACTTGAAGCGTGTGGCTCTCCCTAGCTCGCAATTCTACAGTTATTCCATCCTACACACATATAATGTCTCGCACAGGAGGGAAGCTAGATTAACACCGATACCATTCAGCATGCTAACCGAAGGCTTGTCGGCCTCATTTGTGTCATTAGTGCCCCTTCTGGTAGCACTATTGTGTTCGTCATCCGTGTGCACAACATCTGCTCTACTGTCGTGGATCCGACCGCGAGGTTGGTCGAAATGGTACCAACCTAAGGGGGGCATGCCTGTAATTCCTGCAACTGTGCTCTAAGGGCCCCCAACACAATCTGGTTCTCCTGCATGAAATCTTGGAGAGCCTCATTGGTGACATCGTGCACCATCTCGCCGATGTCATGCAGATCAACCTCGATTAGGGTGATCGGGTCAATGGACAATTTCGAGGCCTTGACCTTCTTCAATGACCCTACCCACTTTGTTGGATGTTGGTGCTTCAGCTGTGTTGATGCAGTTCATGGGTCCGCACCTCCTTCTGTTTCTACTTCCTTTACTTCCTGCCCCTGCGAAGGCATTGTTTGGCGCTTACCCACCTTGGCAGCTACTTCTTGTGTTGTTGCTGCTGCTGCGGCCTTTTCCTACTCGGTTGCTTTCTGTACCGCGTCCCGCGTTGTCCGCACTTCTGCTGCGACTGTTTCCTTCCTTCGTTTTTCGGCCAAATATGCAATGCATAGCTTGGCCTCATCTTCTTATTTTGCATTGTCGACTTATCAATTTCTGCAATGTCTGGGGCACGCCATTTCGGCGACCATGCCTCCGGGACATTGAAAATGGCATCATCAGTGACTACAAAGGGTAGCTTTGTCCACTGTTTAGTCGTGTCCTTGTGCGCCCTAATATATATGTTATGCATGTCTGCGTTAAATTCCGTAAAACTCTGCAAACTGTTGTAAAACGTGGGTGACAACTGCAGCTTATGGTGGGTCCACATTTTGAGGTTCATCTCCATGAACACCTAGAAGATCTTGTTGTCACGTATCATTTTAGCATCCTTCATGGCCCAGAGTGAACCGTACTTCGTGACCCAAAGCGAACCATACTTCGCGCCCTCTGGTAAATCTCTGTCAATTATGGGGAATTGAATATCCTCCAGCAATTCCCCAGATACAAGCACTATGGACAGTAATAGCCATGCATAGTGGAACATTTTGCCCTGTTCTTGGGCTTCACGGCAATTCTCTAAAAATTTTGTGCAGAGGAATTCAAACTAGTTAAATTGGACCCCCTCCAGGCATTGCTCGACCAGTGAGACCACCGGCATAGGTACCTCGTCTGCGCGGCACTTGAGCATAACTTTTCCTACAAGGATTTGGGTTTCCATGCGTACTACTTTGTCCTTGATGCTGGAGATGGCGTAGCCCCTCTTCTTCTTTTCCATCTTGTACTTCTTCTTCATGGCCTCTGCGATGGCCAAATCACTGCCCTTCCCTTCTGATATGGTCGCGGGGTCCTCTCCTTTGTATGGAAGCTGGGAGACATGATGAATCAAGTCTGCCGTGATGGGGATGGGCTCCTCCAGCCATAAACACCCATCATGCACCAGGCAGAGCAGCTGCCTGATGACAAAAATGGTTATTAGGGCGCAGTGGAAATGCGACACCCAGAGTAGGTTCAACAGCCCGGCCTTTTCCACTCCGCGCAACCACTTCCGCAGCTCTAATACTGTCACCCCCCCATGTGGTGTTCTGCTTCATGAGGTTTCCGGTCTCAAGGTGAGGGAACTTCTTGTGGTCAGCGAGGTCCCAATCTTCAAATTTCATGCTCGGCACGCAGCCCAGGTGTGTGCCTTCAAACATAATGCCATCTGGGAGGAGTGGGGTCTGGAGCGAGCTCTTGGTCTCATCCAGGTCCTTGGGCACTTTGGCCTTCCCTTTTCGTAGAGGGACATAGGCAAGAAGTTTTGTCGCAGAATGCATAGGCTGAGTATCCACCTCCATGCTTTCATCTTCTTCCTCTGCAATGGTAAGATCCTACAGATATTCTTCTTCTTCATCTATTTCTATAGTGACGGCTTTCCCCTTCTCCTCCATCAACAATTTGCTGCGCAGCGGGTTCCGCAAGGACACGTGTATGGGAGCCATTGCTTGTTTGTCCTTCTTGGGTCTTGGCATGTGCGGTGATTTCGGGATTTCTACCACAATCCCGACACCTTCTGGAACATCCCCCACAGTTAGGGCCTGCGCGGCCTCCTCGGCGGTCACTTCTGCTATCTCCATACCATCCTTAGTTGTTGCCATTGTATCTGTGCAGCAATCTATCACTCGCAAATTTAGGGGCTTAATCAATTCTCGACTCACAACAATCAAGCTTCTTCTCAACTGCTCAATTCAAAAATTACCAAGTGTTGTTTTCTGGGAAACCCTTTGTATTTTATAGCACTTTTGGAATTTGAATTCGACCGTTCCCCCCAAATCCAGTTCATTAATGCTCCCTTGGCGGCAGATTTTCCCACATTTTGCCCATAAATCGTGTCTTAAATGCCTTCCGCCCGCTCCATTTGGCCTGAGGTCAAGAATCCTGTTATCACTAGAATCTATAGTTCATGTATATGTTAATTATCCATAAGTTTTTATAAAGTCTTGAGGTCTTGTAAATAAGTTTGTTAACTTATGTCAATTTCAAATTTTGAAATTCAAGAGTTATGAATGAAATTCGTGTAAAGGCAAGGGCATTAGTCATCTTCCATCATGGTTAGTTATGTCATGTCATGTCATTGGTACTTGCGCAGTTTCGCAGCGCGGGTATGATCTCTTAGGTACTTGCGCAGTTTCGTAGCGCGAGTGTGATTGGTCAGTTCTGCTGCTAAATAATGTTTGCGTGTTTTCGTAGCGGCCCGTTTGCCAGCGATTTCGTAGCGTATTCCTTTAAATTTGAACTGCCCGCGCTACGAAATCAGAGTTTCGGGCTGTTGTCTAGTTTTTTTTCCTGGAATGTCTAATCCGAGAAGTGGTGAGTCACGAGTCCAGTTATGATTGTTTCCTCACACCATTTACGTGTCATGATTAGCCATTACTTTGCCATCAGGTCTGATTTCATTGAGTTAGGTGTCAGTTTGGAGGACGTTATAGGAAGTGGTCATTCCATAATGTGTTTTTCATAACATATGAATGTCTTCTACTCTATGAAAAGCGTGAGCTTTGTTCTAAACAGACTACTGCAAGCGAGCCTGAGTTCTACAGCCGAAGAGTGTTATCGTGCTGCAAACCACCGTCATTTCCTTGCGTAGAATTGTGCAGAGAAACATGGAAAGAAAGGAGCACCGTTCGGGTAGATGTGTGAGAACAGAGCCGGAGGGATTAGATGTAACCCTCAGGGATGAGGAAGTAGCAAAGGCGTTCAGAGGTGCTGGTTGTTGGCGGTTCTGTGAAAAACTCAAAGGTGGACATGCAGAAGTGACCAAGGCATTTGCAGTGAACTTCACGGGATTAAATTCAAAGGTGGCCATGCTGGAGTTTCCGGTTTCCCCTGAAGTCATTTCTACAGTCACAGAAATCCCAAGAGGTGGCCAAGAATGGTTCAAGAATTTCAAGTTTGATATGGGTCCGTGTAAGGAGTTCTTAAAGGCACCATATGTAGACGAAGATCTTACTAAAGCTGTCCCAAGGAGCTATCTTAAGGAGAATTATGCTACATTATTGACATGCATCCAGAAGTACTTGACATGTGAAGGTCGGTACAACAAAGTCTACTCATATCATTTCAAGCTGCTACTACACTTCACTGGTAAGAGCTCAATAGACATCCCTTTTTACTTATTCAGGAGTATTTCTAAGATGTGTGACAAGATTCAGTTGAAAAAGGAAGCTTATGAAACATCTCTTTTCCATCATGGTCTGGTTAAATTATTGGTGTTGGATAGTCTACATAAAATTGGTAAAGACTGGGATTCGTTTGTATTCATGGCCGGTTTCCCTAGTAAAACGGGCCTCACTCCATTACCTGTAAGAGAAAGAGAAGATAGGAGTGAGGATACTACTTTGGCTGAGATTAGGAAAGAAATAACAGACCATAAGAAGCCCAAAGCTAAAACAAAGAAGCCAGAGAGGTCTGTAACAGTCAAAGAAACACCTGAAGCATCAACAAAGAAGACTCCTAAGTTAGCAGTTAAAGAAACTCATGAGGCATCAGTAGTCAAAACTTCAAAATCATCCAAAGTATCTGAAAAAGAAGCTTCTAAGTTGCCGCTTAAAGAAACACCAGAATCATCTAAACAGAAGACTCACAAAAGAAAAGATGAAATTAAGTCTAGTGAAGTTGAAAGAGTTTCAAGAGCAAGAACTAGAGGCCAGCTGAACAAAGAAAAAGGAAAATCAGCTCATGTGGAAGAGAGTCCTGTTTCTAAGGGTAGTCTAAATGATTTGCTGGAAGCCATTGAATTAGAACAAGAACATCCAATCCAAGTTGAACCACTTGAAATAGAACCAGATCAATTGGTGTCACCTATGCATATTGATCTAACACAATCTTCACCTGAGAGTTCTAAGAAGTCAAAGGCTTCCAAAAGGTTAAAGTTTGAAGAACCAGGTGAAGAGTATGCCTTTAAACCTCGCAGACCAATGACTAGGAGGCAAATAAAGGAAGCAGAAAAGGCTCAAAAAGAGAAAGTCCCTTCAGACATGCCTAGGACAGAGGCACTTGAAATCTTCTCTGGAATAGTCCAAGCAGTTAAAAACAAGAATAAGGACAATAAGGTGGTTATTAGTCAAAGTGGAAATGTGGTTGCCATTAAAAAACAAGCTGGAGCAAGTAAGGAGATACCTCAGGTTCATAATATTTTTAAAGAGAAGGCAGTGAGATATACTAGTTATAAGAAAGCTGTGATGAAAGGTAAAACAAGTTTGATCAGTCAAGCTAGTTCGGTATCTGACGTCTATGTATGGACAGTACCAGCTCTAAAACAGGCAAAAAAAACTATGAAACAAATGAATGCAAGTCTAAGAGCACAGAACAAGAAGTTGAAGGAGGAAGTCATCAGCCTGAAAGAAAAGCTAGACAAGCTAGCTAAATGATTCAAGGAGGAATGTGTTTTCTCAAATTTTGATATATTTTGGGCCATTGTCTTTTTAAAAAGTTTTTGAGACTTTTTTGTGTCTTCACACCTGTATGGAAAGACTAAAGGAATCATAGATTTGAAATATTGCTGTTTTAAGGTTCATATATTTAATTTTGATGACCTACAGCAGTTTCGTAGCGCGCTACGAAACTGCTGTAGATGACTGGTTAGGTTTAAAGCTTGAGTTGGAATGCTGAGATCAGCATATATTCAAAGAGATGGTTTAATATCAGCATGTAGACTATAGAAGATCAGTCAGATATTTTGAAAAGGAGGCCAGGTGTAAATATTCAAAGAAAAAGCCGAAGTTTTGTCTTTTGCCTAAAAGTCACTTTATCTCCGAAATTTTAGGGTTTGGATAGAGCTGCTGAGGTGTTAAATGATACACTTGTCCAGTTGTGGGATGGCTGGGTTATGAGTTTTCTTCAGTCACACGGGACTATCCAAGGTTTAAATGGCTTAAAGATGGATCATTAATATATGAACACCGAGGGGAGGCAGCAACCAAGAATATAGGCTTCATTTTCTTTTCGGTTGTTGAAGTCATCTATGCATCAAGTATCCGGAGCTGTATGTACATTGAATCTGTTTTAAGCTTGGATATGGTTATTATTGCAGTACTACAGGTGGCAAGCTCTAAGGACACATCAGGGTATACAAGGAAGAAGACTTAAAGTGCCAATATGATGGAATCCTCTGTTTTCGTAGCATCATATCTCTTGTAATAAATTAGTTCGTTTATGTTATTGTTAAGGTCATTTATGTCAAAAGCCCGAGCTCCCTTCATGCTTGATGAGGAGTCTCGTACAGCAGTGTTTTGATAGGCTATATATAGGAATAACTTAGATGTAAAAAAGGTTGGATACTTAATAGAAAAAGTGTGTTGTTTTGGGCCACTGTAAGATCTTTTTTTACAGTAATAGTAAAACAGAGTTATACTCTTCTCAAGATTCTCGAAGGATTGTCATGGTCAAATGAAGTGATGATGTGTTATACCTTATGTTATTTTATGGTTTTGTTGTATGCAATCACTCAGAATTCATACTTATATGCTCTGACTTCCTGTGTATACAGCAAGCTATGTGTGGTGGAATATGTTTGACTTGTAATGCTAAGAGCCTTGATTTCTATGAGTTCACTGTGTTTTTCTTGTTTACTTGATATTATAGACTCCATAGCCCAATGAGATATCTTTTGGTGTGTTTCCAACCAGTTATGCTTACATTAAATCTATTGTACAAGAGTTAGCCCTCTTATCAACATTCAAAATCAATAACCTTTTCTTGAGAGAGCCCTCTCAGGCTAGGGAGGCTAATCCTTAGTCAAAAGCTTGGTCTGAAATAGTTACACAGAGTCTGCCTGATCAGCAGCCCTTCAGTTGTGATTTTGTGATAACATTTTGGTGCGTCTGCCGGGAGCTTAAGATTGAATTTCTGAAGGTAGCAGGAGTTCAAATGATTTTCGAGGCTGCATTCTACCTTGGTGACTCCATTTGTTATTTTAAAGTTTAAAGGTGGCTTCGAAAGGAAGGTACACAAGGAGTAACCCTGATCCAAATCCACCTAGTCCTGTGGAAAATCCGAATATCATCTCAAGAAGTAAACAAAGATTCTCTGACATACCAGGTACTTCAAGTATTTCAAAGTCATTATTTACTGAGTTTTCTAGAAGTCTTGAGAACAAACTTGTGGATGATAAGGTTCAAGAGGTCATATTAAGGTCTGAAAATGAAGAAGAAGTAATAGGCATTATCTTGGATTTACAGAAGAGAGGTATTGATACCTCTTCTTTAATTTCACAAAAAGATAAAGAGGAGTTTTGGGAAATTGTTTCTTCTGAGCTTTTGTTAGAAAAAAAGATTTAAAACAGCTCAAGGAGCTTGATCCTTTTGAAATTCTGCTTAACTCAAACCTTGGGTTACCTCTCCCAAATTGGAGCTCTTTTGTTGGTGGGTTACAAAGTCCTAATAGTCCTTTTCGTACTCATATTTTGTCCTCAGCTTCTGCAAGTCCAAACAGTCCTCAACTCACATCTCATACTAGTACTGGTCATAGCATACCTATTGTTGTTGTTCCTCCTTTCATCATGGCTGTACCTGCAAGGTATGTGCCTTTGGCCCTCCCTGCTGTTTTGCATGACTTACCAAACAAATATGCTTCTAAGATTCCAACCTGGGGAGGGGATGAAGACATTACAGCTGAAGAGCATGTAGATAGATTCAATGACTTTATTGATAGGTATGAAGTAGATGATGAAGATGTCAAATTGAGATTATTTGCTCAGTCCTTTATTGGGGAAGTTAGGAAATGGTTCAAAGCCTTGGGAGCTGGTAGTATTCACAGTTGGATTGAGTTTGAAGATAGTTTTTTGAGAAAATGGGGAAATAGGACTAATCCAGTACAGGCCCTCACTGAGTATAATAATTTGAGAAGAGCCCCAGATGAGACTATTCAAAACTTTTCTAAGAGGTTCAATAAGATTTACAATTCCATTCCAGCTCACTTAAAACCTCCTGGAGCCCTGGCCCAACTAAGATATGCTGAGTCCTTTGAATCTGATTTTTCTCTCTTACTCAGAGAAAGAGAGTCTGCTACATTGGCTGATATGCAAAATGATGCTATCAAAGTTGAAGTAAATATACTTGCTGCTAAAAAGTCTAAGATGGCTAAGACCAAAATTAAGGAAGAGGAGAGGCCCTCTACTTCAGCTCAAGATGAAAGATTTGAAACCATGATGAAGACTATGGAAAAGTTAATGGACCAATTAGCACTTGGGAATACTGCTGCTCCTCAAGCACAACAAGAACCTCGGTTCAGAAATCCCCAGTTTAGAAGGCCACAAAATCAACAAAGGCCAAGGGAAAATAGAAATCAGCCAGCTGATCCTCCTGTAAGACCTCCATTTCAGCAAAATATGGTAGATGGTGAGGAAGAGACTGAGGAACCAGAAGAAGCTATTCATTGTCTTGGTGAAGAAGATTCAGAAATCTTTTTAACAAAAGAAGAACATGATGAGTCTAGTCAACAAAAAGTTGAAGAAGAACCTTCAGATTTCCTAAAGGGTTATCAGCATGCCATATTTGAAATTCAGAAGCAATATAACCTCAGAAATCGAGATGTCCCCATTACAGCAAATAAGGGTCAGCCTAAGAAGAATATTCCAAAAGCAGTGGAAGACAAAAAAGAAAAGCCAAAACAAGCTGAAGAAAAAGGTGATGCTCCTATTGAAAAGAAAGAGAATCAAGCTCTTGTTCTTCCTAAGGAAGTTGAGAAGTCTACTCCAGGATTCAATATAGAAAATGAGATTTCTAAAATTAAAATATCAGTCCCATTTAATGAACTTTTGAAAGTAAACAAGTATAGAAGCAAGATTGTGGAAATGCTTAATTCTCCCCCGGGAGGAGCTGATATTTTAAATTTGCAAGAAGACAATCCTATCATTTGTTTGGGCCCAAGGCTGGAGGATGAGCAGAATGATGAATTTCCTCCTTTTTATATAAGCATCAATATACATGAAATGACTCTTCATAATGCCATGTTGGACTCAGGAGCATCTCATAATCTTATGCCCAAAGTCATTATGGAAAGGTTAGGATTGGAAGTGACCAGACCTTATAAAGATTTATTTTCTTTTGATTCTAAGAGGGTGCATTGTATTGGGTTAATTAAGGATGTTGTTGTGGCTCTTACACAAATCCCAGCCAAAACCACTGTCATGGATATTGTTGTGGCTGATGTTCCACCTAAATTTGGAATATTACTTTCAAGATCATGGGCAGCTAAAATTAAGGGTACTATGCAAATGGATTTGACTTATGCTACTATTCCAGTATTTGGGGAGCAGAGAAGGTTATACCGGGAAACAAGGATGGCATATATGGTGAGTAGTAAGGATAAACCACAGAATTTTCCTATCTATTCTTGTGATACAGGCTTGGGATCAGCCATTCTGTTTAATGAATCAGTGGGAGAGGAATCACAGAAAGAAAAAGCAGAAAATCAGTGTGAAGAGTTGCAGCAAAGTAATGAAGAAGACATTTCTGGTTGCTGGTCTTTGTATTTTGATGGAGCAGCAGGGAAAGAAGGAGCTGGCGCTGGAATTTGGATCATGAGTCCAGCTGATGAGAGTAAGTTTCTGTCTTATAAGCTCAATTTTGATTGCACAAATAACATGGCCGAGTATGAGTCCTTGGTTTTAGGCCTAGAAAATTTGATTGAGTTCAAGGCAAAAAACATTGTTGTTTATGGGGACTCTGAGCTAGTTATAAAGCAAGTTCAAGGTGTTTATCAAACAAAAGATGCAAGAATGAGAGCTTATAGGAATTTGGTGTTAGAATTGTTGGAAAAGTTTCAATCATACACTTTCAATGTCATAACCAGAGAGCAGAATTCCATGGCAGATTCTCTTGCTGTAGCAGCTAGTCTTTTTGTCATTCCTAAACATGCTTCTGACAGTTATGCAGTCAAAGTCCGCCATAGGCCAGTGATCCCTGACAATATCCTAAATTGGCAAGTATTTGAAGATGACCAGCAGGTGAAAAGTTTCTTAGAATTGAAAGGAGAATTTGAGAATTGTCAAATTGACCAGCAAAACATGTTAGTGGAAACAAAAGAAAAGTCTGAGGTGTTGCAGCTGCAAAATAACCTTATTCCTAAGGGTCTGATTCCACTTGAGAAACTTTTTGATCAGAATGATGTTTTTAAGGCGCCAAGGTTGCAGGCAAATGAAGAAGAGATAGAAAGCTGCAATCTAGGTGATTTAGTAGCGCCTAAATTGATCAAAATTTCAAAATTTTTATCAGCTGATCTAAAGGTTAAGTACATTGATCTGATGAAGAAGTTTATTGATGTGTTTGCTTGGAATTATACTGATCTCAAACAATATGATTCCTCAGTTATACAACATACAATCCCCATCAAGCCAAATGAGAAACCTTTTAAGCAAAAATTGAGAAGAATAAATCCTCTGCTGATGCCATTAATTGAGAAAGAGGTTAAGAAGTTGTATGATGCGAAGATTATTGTTCCTATCAGATTTTCAAATTGGTTAGCCAACTTGGTTCCAGTGAGGAAAAAGAACGGAGAAATAAGGATTTGCATAGACTTTAGGAATTTGAACAAGGCTTCACTCAAGGACAATTATCCTCTTCCTAAAATGGATCTCATGTTGCAGAATATTGTAGGTTCTCAAAGAATGTCAATGTTAGATGGCTTTTCAGGATACAATCAAATCCTTGTTCATCCAGAGGATCAGGAGAAGACAGCCTTTACTACACCATGGGGCACATTTATGTATGCCAAGATGCCCTTTGGCCTCATGAATGCAGGGGCGACTTTCCAAAGGGCTATGGACATTGCTTTTGCAGAGGAGAGAGATAAATCAGTTGTGGTATACCTTGATGATATCACAGTATTTTCAAAGAGAGAGGAAGATCATTTAAAGCATCTAGAAAAGATATTATTGAAGTGTAGAAGGTTCGGCATTTCTTTGAATCCAACTAAAAGTATCTTTGCTTTGACTTCTGGTAAGTTGCTTGGGCATATCATTTCTCAAGAAGGCATTAAAATAGATCCAAATAGAGTTAGTGCTATTTCAAGGCTGGATTTGCCAAGGAGTAAGAAAGAAGTTCAGTCTTTTCTTGGTAAAGTCAATTTTGTTAGGAGGTTCATTCCTAACTTTGCAGAGGTGGTTAAGCACATCACAAAAATGCTAAAAAGGGAGCAGACTTTAGGTGGACAGCTGAGGCAAGAAAGTCATTTGAAGAAATTAAAAAAGCACTCACTCAAGCACCGGTGCTTATTAGTCCTGATTTCTCCAAGGAATTTTTAATATTCACTTATGCCTCTGAAGATACAATCGCTGGAGTTCTTTTGCAGAAAGGGGATCAAGGTACTGAGCAGCCTATTTCATTCTTTAGTAAAACATTGGCAAATGCTGAATTAAAGTATAACATTTTAGAAAAGCAAGCATATGCTTTGGTTAAGGCAATCAAAGATTTTAGAATCTATGTGCTTCATTCTCATATTATTGCATTTGTGCCAAGTGCTGTTATTAAAGAAATTCTCACACAAGCAGACCCGGATGGTAAAAGAGGGAAATGGATAGCCAAATTGTTGGAATATGATATTGAAATTAGGCCAACTAAATTGGTGAAAGGCCAAGGGTTAGCAGAGTTGCTAACTCACTCAAATCTAGACTGCAGTGATATTAATTTTAATGCAGAAATATCAGAAATTTTTGAAGAAGAGGAAGAGTTGGTTCAAATCAATGAAAAATTTCTGATATCTGAATGGTATAAGGATGTCTCATTTGTACTACAGCACAACAGAGCCCCTGACAATCTTCCCAAGTCTAGAGCCCGTTTCATCAAGCTGAAATCTCTTAAATATTTTGTTTATGAACAGAGTTTGTTTTGGAAGGATGCTGGAGGGATTCTGCTAAGTTGCTTAATTGAAGAGGAGGCTGATAGAGTGATTGAAGAATTTCACAAAGGAGACTGTGGAGGTCACCATTATTGGAAGGCTACTGCTAACAAAATATTGAGAGCTGGGTATTTTTGGCCCACCATGTTCAAAGATATTTATAAAAAGGTTGCAGCCTGTCATGAATGTCAGTTGTTTGAAGGTAAAAGAAAGCTCATGCCTATGCCTCTAGTTCCTATTTATGTAGAGGCGCCTTTTCAGCAGTGGGGGCTAGATTTTATAGGTGAGATACATCCCTCTTCATCAGGCCAACATCGGTGGATACTTACAGCCACAGATTATTTCACAAAGTGGATAGAGGCAGTGCCAACTAGACAAGCTAATGATGCAGTCATTATTTCTTTCTTAGAGAACAATATTTTATCAAGGTTTGGATGTCCACTCAAGCTTATCACAGATAATGCTCAAGCATTTAAGTCTAAGAGAATGATAAACTTTTGCCACCAATATCATATTACTCTTGGTCATTCAACAGCTTATTATCCACAAGGCAATGGTCTAGCTGAAAGTTCAAATAAGAGTCTTGTGAGGATTATCAAGAAATTGCTGGAGGAAAACAAGAAAACTTGGCATTTGAAACTGAAGTATGCATTATGGGCTGATCGCATTTGCACTAAAAGATCTATTGGAACCTCTCCTTATGAACTTGTGTACGGAGCAGAAGCTATTTTTCCAACGTCTCTTGGTGTCCCAGTTATGAAATTAATTCAAGGACTTGAAGAAGAGCCCAATGCCATACAGAGGAGGATTAATCAATTGATTGCATTACAAGAAAAAAGGAATGAAGTGGTTGAAGATTATCAACAAAGTCAGAATAGAGTCAAAAGGGCTTTTGACAAGAAGATTAAAGATGTGACCTTTCAAATTAATGACAAGGTTTTGAAATGGGAAGCCAAAATTGAGGAAAAGGGCAAACATGGTAAGTTTGAGAATTTATGGAAGGGGCCATATTTGATCTCTGCCTTCCATGGAAACAATACTTACATTTTGCAAGAAGTTGATGGATCACAGTATGCTGGTGGGCCTGTCAATGGCAGGTTCTTAAAGCATTATTATCAGTGAGAAGTCTGCCAAGTAGTTCATGATCATTGTAAATAATCATTGCTTTTGAAGTGTTTGTGCTAGCAATAAGTGACAAGCTGAACTAGCAGATTTTAGCCCGAGGAGAAGGCCCACAAAGTTTGAGAGGAATGCTTGTCAGCCAGATGTGAGTGTAATAAATGGATAAAGCACTGGTACTACGTGTTCTTAGTGTACCACAGGGGCACACTATCCCTAGTGGAGCCGCTGTTATCACTAGAATCTATAGTTCATGTATATGTTAATTATCCATAAGTTTTTATAAAGTCTTGAGGTCTTGTAAATAAGTTTGTTAACTTATGTCAATTTCAAATTTTGAAATTCAAGAGTTATGAATGAAATTCGTGTAAAGGCAAGGGCATTAGTCATCTTCCATCATGGTTAGTTATGTCATGTCATGTCATTGGTACTTGCGCAGTTTCGCAGCGCGGGTATGATCTCTTAGGTACTTGCGCAGTTTCGTAGCGCGAGTGTGATTGGTCAGTTCTGCTGCTAAATAATGTTTGCGTGTTTTCGTAGCGGCCCGTTTGCCAGCGATTTCGTAGCGCATTCCTTTAAATTTGAACTGCCCGCGCTACGAAATCGGGGTTTCGGGCTGTTGTCTAGTTTTTTTTCCTGGAATGTCTAATCCGAGAAGTGGTGAGTCACGAGTCCGGTTATGATTGTTTCCTCACACCATTTACGTGTCATGATTAGCCATTACTTTGCCATCAGGTCTGATTTCATTGAGTTAGGTGTCAGTTTGGAGGACGTTATAGGAAGTGGTCATTCCATAATGTGTTTTTCATAACATATGAATGTCTTCTACTCTATGAAAAGCGTGAGCTTTATTCTAAACAGACTACTGCAAGCGAGCCTGAGTTCTACAGCCAAAGAGTGTTATCGTGCTGCAAACCACCGTCATTTCCTTGTGTAGAATTGTGCAAAGAAACATGGAAAGAAAGGAGCACCGTTCGGGTAGATGTGTGAGAACAGAGCCGGAGGGATTAGATGTAACCCTCAGGGATGAGGAAGTAGCAAAGGCGTTCAGAGGTGCTGGTTGTTGGCGGTTCTGTGAAAAACTCAAAGGTGGACATGCAGAAGTGACCAAGGCATTTGCAGTGAACTTCACGGGATTAAATTCAAAGGTGGCCATGCTGGAGTTTCCGGTTTCCCCTGAAGTCATTTCTACAGTCACAGAAATCCCAAGAGGTGGCCAAGAATGGTTCAAGAATTTCAAGTTTGATATGGGTCCGTGTAAGGAGTTCTTAAAGGCACCATATGTAGACGAAGATCTTACTAAAGCTGTCCCAAGGAGCTATCTTAAGGAGAATTATGCTACATTATTGACATGCATCCAGAAGTACTTGACATGTGAAGGTCGGTACAACAAAGTCTACTCATATCATTTCAAGCTGCTACTACACTTCACTGGTAAGAGCTCAATAGACATCCCTTTTTACTTATTCAGGAGTATTTCTAAGATGTGTGACAAGATTCAGTTGAAAAAGGAAGCTTATGAAACATCTCTTTTTCATCATGGTCTGGTTAAATTATTGGTGTTGGATAGCCTACATAAAATTGGTAAAGACTGGGATTCGTTTGTATTCATGGCCGGTTTCCCTAGTAAAACGGGCCTCACTCCATTACCTGTAAGAGAAAGAGAAGATAGGAGTGAGGATACTACTTTGGCTGAGATTAGGAAAGAAATAACAGACCATAAGAAGCCCAAAGCTAAAACAAAGAAGCCAGAGAGGTCTGTAACAGTCAAAGAAACACCTGAAGCATCAACAAAGAAGACTCCTAAGTTAGCAGTTAAAGAAACTCCTGAGGCATCAGTAGTCAAAACTTCAAAATCATCCAAAGTATCTGAAAAAGAAGCTTCTAAGTTGCCGCTTAAAGAAACACCAGAATCATCTAAACAGAAGACTCACAAAAGAAAAGATGAAATTAAGTCTAGTGAAGTTGAAAGAGTTTCAAGAGCAAGAACTAGAGGCCAGCTGAACAAAGAAAAAGGAAAATCAGCTCATGTGGAAGAGAGTCCTGTTTCTAAGGGTAGTCTAAATGATTTGCTGGAAGCCATTGAATTAGAACAAGAACATCCAATCCAAGTTGAACCACTTGAAATAGAACCAGATCAATTGGTGTCACCTATGCATATTGATCTAACACAATCTTCACCTGAGAGTTCTAAGAAGTCAAAGGCTTCCAAAAGGTTAAAGTTTGAAGAACCAGGTGAAGAGTATGCCTTTAAACCTCGCAGACCAATGACTAGGAGGCAAATAAAGGAAGCAGAAAAGGCTCAAAAAGAGAAAGTCCCTTCAGACATGCCTAGGACAGAGGCACTTGAAATCTTCTCTGGAATAGTCCAAGCAGTTAAAAACAAGAATAAGGACAATAAGGTGGTTATTAGTCAAAGTGGAAATGTGGTTGCCATTAAAAAACAAGCTGGAGCAAGTAAGGAGATACCTCAGGTTCATAATATTTTTAAAGAGAAGGCAGTGAGATATACTAGTTATAAGAAAGCTGTGATGAAAGGTAAAACAAGTTTGATCAGTCAAGCTAGTTCGGTATCTGACGCCTATGTATGGACAGTACCAGCTCTAAAACAGGCAAAAACTATGAAACAAATGAATGCAAGTCTAAGAGCACAGAACAAGAAGTTGAAGGAGGAAGTCATCAGCCTGAAAGAAAAGCTAGACAAGCTAGCTAAATGATTCAAGGAGGAATGTGTTTTCTCAAATTTTGATATATTTTGGGCCATTGTCTTTTTAAAAGTTTTTGAGACTTTTTTGTGTCTTCACACCTGTATGGAAAGACTAAAGGAATCATAGATTTGAAATATTGCTGTTTTGAGGTTCATATATTTAATTTTGATGACCTACAGCAGTTTCGTAGCGCGCTACGAAACTGCTGTAGATGACTGGTTAGGTTTAAAGCTTGAGTTGGAATGCTGAGATCAGCATATATTCAAAGAGATGGTTTAATATCAGCATGTAGACTATAGAAGATCAGTCAGATATTTTGAAAAGGAGGCCAGGTGTAAATATTCAAAGAAAAAGCCGAAGTTTTGTCTTTTGCCTAAAAGTCACTTTATCTCCGAAATTTTAGGGTTTGGATAGAGCTGCTGAGGTGTTAAATGATACACTTGTCCAGTTGTGGGATGGCTGGGTTATGAGTTTTCTTCAGTCACACGGGACTATCCAAGGTTTAAATGGCTTAAAGATGGATCATTAATATATGAACACCGAGGGGAGGCAGCAACCAAGAATATAGGCTTCATTTTCTTTTCGGTTGTTGAAGTCATCTATGCATCAAGTATCCGGAGCTGTATGTACATTGAATCTGTTTTAAGCTTGGATATGGTTATTATTGCAGTACTACAGGTGGCAAGCTCTAAGGACACATCAGGGTATACAAGGAAGAAGACTTAAAGTGCCAATATGATGGAATCCTCTGTTTTCGTAGCATCATATCTCTTGTAATAAATTAGTTCGTTTATGTTATTGTTAAGGTCATTTATGTCAAAAGCCCGAGCTCCCTTCATGCTTGATGAGGAGTCTCGTACAGCAGTGTTTTGATAGGCTATATATAGGAATAACTTAGATGTAAAAAAGGTTGGATACTTAATAGAAAAAGTGTGTTGTTTTGGGCCACTGTAAGATCTTTTTTGACAGTAATAGTAAAACAGAGTTATACTCTTCTCAAGATTCTCGAAGGATTGTCATGGTCAAATGAAGTGATGATGTGTTATACCTTATGTTATTTTATGGTTTTGTTGTATGCAATCACTCAGAATTCATACTTATATGCTCTGACTTCCTGTGTATACAGCAAGCTATGTGTGGTGGAATATGTTTGACTTGTAATGCTAAGAGCCTTGATTTCTATGAGTTCACTGTGTTTTTCTTGTTTACTTGATATTATAGACTCCATAGCCCAATGAGATATCTTTTGGTGTGTTTCCAACCAGTTATGCTTACATTAAATCTATTGTACAAGAGTTAGCCCTCTTATCAACATTCAAAATCAATAACCTTTTCTTGAGAGAGCCCTCTCAGGCTAGGGAGGCTAATCCTTAGTCAAAAGCTTGGTCTGAAATAGTTACACAGAGTCTGCCTGATCAGCAGCCCTTCAGTTGTGATTTTGTGATAACATTTTGGTGCGTCTGCCGGGAGCTTAAGATTGAATTTCTGAAGGTAGCAGGAGTTCAAATGATTTTCGAGGCTGCATTCTACCTTGGTGACTCCATTTGTTATTTTAAAGTTTAAAGGTGGCTTCGAAAGGAAGGTACACAAGGAGTAACCCTGATCCAAATCCACCTAGTCCTGTGGAAAATCCGAATATCATCTCAAGAAGTAAACAAAGATTCTCTGACATACCAGGTACTTCAAGTATTTCAAAGTCATTATTTACTGAGTTTTCTAGAAGTCTTGAGAACAAACTTGTGGATGATAAGGTTCAAGAGGTCATATTAAGGTCTGAAAATGAAGAAGAAGTAATAGGCATTATCTTGGATTTACAGAAGAGAGGTATTGATACCTCTTCTTTAATTTCACAAAAAGATAAAGAGGAGTTTTGGGAAATTGTTTCTTCTGAGCTTTTGTTAGAAAAAGAAGATTTAAAACAGCTCAAGGAGCTTGATCCTTTTGAAATTCTGCTTAACTCAAACCTTGGGTTACCTCTCCCAAATTGGAGCTCTTTTGTTGGTGGGTTACAAAGTCCTAATAGTCCTTTTCGTACTCATATTTTGTCCTCAGCTTCTGCAAGTCCAAACAGTCCTCAACTCACATCTCATACTAGTCCTGGTCATAGCATACCTATTGTTGCTGTTCCTCCTTTCATCATGGCTGTACCTGCAAGGTATGCGCCTTTGGCCCTCCCTGCTGTTTTGCATGACTTACCAAACAAATATGCTTCTAAGATTCCAACCTGGGGAGGGGATGAAGACATTACAGCTGAAGAGCATGTAGATAGATTCAATGACTTTATTGATAGGTATGAAGTAGATGATGAAGATGTCAAATTGAGATTATTTGCTCAGTCCTTTATTGGGGAAGTTAGGAAATGGTTCAAAGCCTTGGGAGCTGGTAGTATTCACAGTTGGATTGAGTTTGAAGATAGTTTTTTGAGAAAATGGGGAAATAGGACTAATCCAGTACAGGCCCTCACTGAGTATAATAATTTGAGAAGAGCCCCAGATGAGACTATTCAAAACTTTTCTAAGAGGTTCAATAAGATTTACAATTCCATTCCAGCTCACTTAAAACCTCCTGGAGCCCTGGCCCAACTAAGATATGCTGAGTCCTTTGAATCTGATTTTTCTCTCTTACTCAGAGAAAGAGAGTCTGCTACATTGGCTGATATGCAAAATGATGCTATCAAAGTTGAAGTAAATATACTTGCTGCTAAAAAGTCTAAGATGGCTAAGACCAAAATTAAGGAAGAGGAGAGGCCCTCTACTTCAGCTCAAGATGAAAGATTTGAAACCATGATGAAGACTATGGAAAAGTTAATGGACCAATTAGCACTTGGGAATACTGCTGCTCCTCAAGCACAACAAGAACCTCGGTTCAGAAATCCCCAGTTTAGAAGGCCACAAAATCAACAAAGGCCAAGGGAAAATAGAAATCAGCCAGCTGATCCTCCTGTAAGACCTCCATTTCAGCAAAATATGGTAGATGGTGAGGAAGAGACTGAGGAACCAGAAGAAGCTATTCATTGTCTTGGTGAAGAAGATTCAGAAATCTTTTTAACAAAAGAAGAACATGATGAGTCTAGTCAACAAAAAGTTGAAGAAGAACCTTCAGATTTCCTAAAGGGTTATCAGCATGCCATATTTGAAATTCAGAAGCAATATAACCTCAGAAATCGAGATGTCCCCATTACAGCAAATAAGGGTCAGCCTAAGAAGAATATTCCAAAAGCAGTGGAAGACAAAAAAGAAAAGCCAAAACAAGCTGAAGAAAAAGGTGATGCTCCTATTGAAAAGAAAGAGAATCAAGCTCTTGTTCTTCCTAAGGAAGTTGAGAAGTCTACTCCAGGATTCAATATAGAAAATGAGATTTCTAAAATTAAAATATCAGTCCCATTTAATGAACTTTTGAAAGTAAACAAGTATAGAAGCAAGATTGTGGAAATGCTTAATTCTCCCCCGGGAGGAGCTGATATTTTAAATTTGCAAGAAGACAATCCTATCATTTGTTTGGGCCCAAGGCTGGAAGATGAGCAGAATGATGAATTTCCTCCTTTTTATATAAGCATCAATATACATGAAATGACTCTTCATAATGCCATGTTGGACTCAGGAGCATCTCATAATCTTATGCCCAAAGTCATTATGGAAAGGTTAGGATTGGAAGTGACCAGACCTTATAAAGATTTATTTTCTTTTGATTCTAAGAGGGTGCATTGTATTGGGTTAATTAAGGATGTTGTTGTGGCTCTTACACAAATCCCAGCCAAAACCACTGTCATGGATATTGTTGTGGCTGATGTTCCACCTAAATTTGGAATATTACTTTCAAGATCATGGGCAGCTAAAATTAAGGGTACTATGCAAATGGATTTGACTTATGCTACTATTCCAGTATTTGGGGAGCAGAGAAGGTTATACCGGGAAACAAGGATGGCATATATGGTGAGTAGTAAGGATAAACCACAGAATTTTCCTATCTATTCTTGTGATACAGGCTTGGGATCAGCCATTCTGTTTAATGAATCAGTGGGAGAGGAATCACAGAAAGAAAAAGCAGAAAATCAGTGTGAAGAGTTGCAGCAAAGTAATGAAGAAGACATTTCTGGTTGCTGGTCTTTGTATTTTGATGGAGCAGCAGGGAAAGAAGGAGCTGGCGCTGGAATTTGGATCATGAGTCCAGCTGATGAGAGTAAGTTTCTGTCTTATAAGCTCAATTTTGATTGCACAAATAACATGGCCGAGTATGAGTCCTTGGTTTTAGGCCTAGAAAATTTGATTGAGTTCAAGGCAAAAAACATTGTTGTTTATGGGGACTCTGAGCTAGTTATAAAGCAAGTTCAAGGTGTTTATCAAACAAAAGATGCAAGAATGAGAGCTTATAGGAATTTGGTGTTAGAATTGTTGGAAAAGTTTCAATCATACACTTTCAATGTCATAACCAGAGAGCAGAATTCCATGGCAGATTCTCTTGCTGTAGCAGCTAGTCTTTTTGTCATTCCTAAACATGCTTCTGACAGTTATGCAGTCAAAGTCCGCCATAGGCCAGTGATCCCTGACAATATCCTAAATTGGCAAGTATTTGAAGATGACCAGCAGGTGAAAAGTTTCTTAGAATTGAAAGGAGAATTTGAGAATTGTCAAATTGACCAGCAAAACATGTTAGTGGAAACAAAAGAAAAGTCTGAGGTGTTGCAGCTGCAAAATAACCTTATTCCTAAGGGTCTGATTCCACTTGAGAAACTTTTTGATCAGAATGATGTTTTTAAGGCGCCAAGGTTGCAGGCAAATGAAGAAGAGATAGAAAGCTGCAATCTAGGTGATTTAGTAGCGCCTAAATTGATCAAAATTTCAAAATTTTTATCAGCTGATCTAAAGGTTAAGTACATTGATCTGATGAAGAAGTTTATTGATGTGTTTGCTTGGAATTATACTGATCTCAAACAATATGATTCCTCAGTTATACAACATACAATCCCCATCAAGCCAAATGAGAAACCTTTTAAGCAAAAATTGAGAAGAATAAATCCTCTGCTGATGCCATTAATTGAGAAAGAGGTTAAGAAGTTGTATGATGCGAAGATTATTGTTCCTATCAGATTTTCAAATTGGTTAGCCAACTTGGTTCCAGTGAGGAAAAAGAACGGAGAAATAAGGATTTGCATAGACTTTAGGAATTTGAACAAGGCTTCACTCAAGGACAATTATCCTCTTCCTAAAATGGATCTCATGTTGCAGAATATTGTAGGTTCTCAAAGAATGTCAATGTTAGATGGCTTTTCAGGATACAATCAAATCCTTGTTCATCCAGAGGATCAGGAGAAGACAGCCTTTACTACACCATGGGGCACATTTATGTATGCCAAGATGCCCTTTGGCCTCATGAATGCAGGGGCGACTTTCCAAAGGGCTATGGACATTGCTTTTGCAGAGGAGAGAGATAAATCAGTTGTGGTATACCTTGATGATATCACAGTATTTTCAAAGAGAGAGGAAGATCATTTAAAGCATCTAGAAAAGATATTATTGAAGTGTAGAAGGTTCGGCATTTCTTTGAATCCAACTAAAAGTATCTTTGCTTTGACTTCTGGTAAGTTGCTTGGGCATATCATTTCTCAAGAAGGCATTAAAATAGATCCAAATAGAGTTAGTGCTATTTCAAGGCTGGATTTGCCAAGGAGTAAGAAAGAAGTTCAGTCTTTTCTTGGTAAAGTCAATTTTGTTAGGAGGTTCATTCCTAACTTTGCAGAGGTGGTTAAGCACATCACAAAAATGCTAAAAAAGGGAGCAGACTTTAGGTGGACAGCTGAGGCAAGAAAGTCATTTGAAGAAATTAAAAAAGCACTCACTCAAGCACCGGTGCTTATTAGTCCTGATTTCTCCAAGGAATTTTTAATATTCACTTATGCCTCTGAAGATACAATCGCTGGAGTTCTTTTGCAGAAAGGGGATCAAGGTACTGAGCAGCCTATTTCATTCTTTAGTAAAACATTGGCAAATGCTGAATTAAAGTATAACATTTTAGAAAAGCAAGCATATGCTTTGGTTAAGGCAATCAAAGATTTTAGAATCTATGTGCTTCATTCTCATATTATTGCATTTGTGCCAAGTGCTGTTATTAAAGAAATTCTCACACAAGCAGACCCGGATGGTAAAAGAGGGAAATGGATAGCCAAATTGTTGGAATATGATATTGAAATTAGGCCAACTAAATTGGTGAAAGGCCAAGGGTTAGCAGAGTTGCTAACTCACTCAAATCTAGACTGCAGTGATATTAATTTTAATGCAGAAATATCAGAAATTTTTGAAGAAGAGGAAGAGTTGGTTCAAATCAATGAAAAATTTCTGATATCTGAATGGTATAAGGATGTCTCATTTGTACTACAGCACAACAGAGCCCCTGACAATCTTCCCAAGTCTAGAGCCCGTTTCATCAAGCTGAAATCTCTTAAATATTTTGTTTATGAACAGAGTTTGTTTTGGAAGGATGCTGGAGGGATTCTGCTAAGTTGCTTAATTGAAGAGGAGGCTGATAGAGTGATTGAAGAATTTCACAAAGGAGACTGTGGAGGTCACCATTATTGGAAGGCTACTGCTAACAAAATATTGAGAGCTGGGTATTTTTGGCCCACCATGTTCAAAGATATTTATAAAAAGGTTGCAGCCTGTCATGAATGTCAGTTGTTTGAAGGTAAAAGAAAGCTCATGCCTATGCCTCTAGTTCCTATTTATGTAGAGGCGCCTTTTCAGCAGTGGGGGCTAGATTTTATAGGTGAGATACATCCCTCTTCATCAGGCCAACATCGGTGGATACTTACAGCCACAGATTATTTCACAAAGTGGATAGAGGCAGTGCCAACTAGACAAGCTAATGATGCAGTCATTATTTCTTTCTTAGAGAACAATATTTTATCAAGGTTTGGATGTCCACTCAAGCTTATCACAGATAATGCTCAAGCATTTAAGTCTAAGAGAATGATAAACTTTTGCCACCAATATCATATTACTCTTGGTCATTCAACAGCTTATTATCCACAAGGCAATGGTCTAGCTGAAAGTTCAAATAAGAGTCTTGTGAGGATTATCAAGAAATTGCTGGAGGAAAACAAGAAAACTTGGCATTTGAAACTGAAGTATGCATTATGGGCTGATCGCATTTGCACTAAAAGATCTATTGGAACCTCTCCTTATGAACTTGTGTACGGAGCAGAAGCTATTTTTCCAACGTCTCTTGGTGTCCCAGTTATGAAATTAATTCAAGGACTTGAAGAAGAGCCCAATGCCATACAGAGGAGGATTAATCAATTGATTGCATTACAAGAAAAAAGGAATGAAGTGGTTGAAGATTATCAACAAAGTCAGAATAGAGTCAAAAGGGCTTTTGACAAGAAGATTAAAGATGTGACCTTTCAAATTAATGACAAGGTTTTGAAATGGGAAGCCAAAATTGAGGAAAAGGGCAAACATGGTAAGTTTGAGAATTTATGGAAGGGGCCATATTTGATCTCTGCCTTCCATGGAAACAATACTTACATTTTGCAAGAAGTTGATGGATCACAGTATGCTGGTGGGCCTGTCAATGGCAGGTTCTTAAAGCATTATTATCAGTGAGAAGTCTGCCAAGTAGTTCATGATCATTGTAAATAATCATTGCTTTTGAAGTGTTTGTGCTAGCAATAAGTGACAAGCTGAACTAGCAGATTTTAGCCCAAGGAGAAGGCCCACAAAGTTTGAGAGGAATGCTTGTCAGCCAGATGTGAGTGTAATAAATGGATAAAGCACTGGTACTACGTGTTCTTAGTGTACCACAGGGGCACACTATCCCTAGTGGAGCCGCTGTTATCACTAGAATCTATAGTTCATGTATATGTTAATTATCCATAAGTTTTTATAAAGTCTTGAGGTCTTGTAAATAAGTTTGTTAACTTATGTCAATTTCAAATTTTGAAATTCAAGAGTTATGAATGAAATTCGTGTAAAGGCAAGGGCATTAGTCATCTTCCATCATGGTTAGTTATGTCATGTCATGTCATTGGTACTTGCGCAGTTTCGCAGCGCGGGTATGATCTCTTAGGTACTTGCGCAGTTTCGTAGCGCGAGTGTGATTGGTCAGTTCTGCTGCTAAATAATGTTTGCGTGTTTTCGTAGCGGCCCGTTTGCCAGCGATTTCGTAGCGCATTCCTTTAAATTTGAACTGCCCGCGCTACGAAATCGGGGTTTCGGGCTGTTGTCTAGTTTTTTTTCCTGGAATGTCTAATCCGAGAAGTGGTGAGTCACGAGTCCGGTTATGATTGTTTCCTCACACCATTTACGTGTCATGATTAGCCATTACTTTGCCATCAGGTCTGATTTCATTGAGTTAGGTGTCAGTTTGGAGGACGTTATAGGAAGTGGTCATTCCATAATGTGTTTTTCATAACATATGAATGTCTTCTACTCTATGAAAAGCGTGAGCTTTGTTCTAAACAGACTACTGCAAGCGAGCCTGAGTTCTACAGCCAAAGAGTGTTATCGTGCTGCAAACCACCGTCATTTCCTTGCGTAGAATTGTGCAGAGAAACATGGAAAGAAAGGAGCACCGTTCGGGTAGATGTGTGAGAACAGAGCCGGAGGGATTAGATGTAACCCTCAGGGATGAGGAAGTAGCAAAGGCGTTCAGAGGTGCTGGTTGTTGGCGGTTCTGTGAAAAACTCAAAGGTGGACATGCAGAAGTGACCAAGGCATTTGCAGTGAACTTCACGGGATTAAATTCAAAGGTGGCCATGCTGGAGTTTCCGGTTTCCCCTGAAGTCATTTCTACAGTCACAGAAATCCCAAGAGGTGGCCAAGAATGGTTCAAGAATTTCAAGTTTGATATGGGTCCGTGTAAGGAGTTCTTAAAGGCACCATATGTAGACGAAGATCTTACTAAAGCTGTCCCAAGGAGCTATCTTAAGGAGAATTATGCTACATTATTGACATGCATCCAGAAGTACTTGACATGTGAAGGTCGGTACAACAAAGTCTACTCATATCATTTCAAGCTGCTACTACACTTCACTGGTAAGAGCTCAATAGACATCCCTTTTTACTTATTCAGGAGTATTTCTAAGATGTGTGACAAGATTCAGTTGAAAAAGGAAGCTTATGAAACATCTCTTTTCCATCATGGTCTGGTTAAATTATTGGTGTTGGATAGTCTACATAAAATTGGTAAAGACTGGGATTCGTTTGTATTCATGGCCGGTTTCCCTAGTAAAACGGGCCTCACTCCATTACCTGTAAGAGAAAGAGAAGATAGGAGTGAGGATACTACTTTGGCTGAGATTAGGAAAGAAATAACAGACCATAAGAAGCCCAAAGCTAAAACAAAGAAGCCAGAGAGGTCTGTAACAGTCAAAGAAACACCTGAAGCATCAACAAAGAAGACTCCTAAGTTAGCAGTTAAAGAAACTCATGAGGCATCAGTAGTCAAAACTTCAAAATCATCCAAAGTATCTGAAAAAGAAGCTTCTAAGTTGCCGCTTAAAGAAACACCAGAATCATCTAAACAGAAGACTCACAAAAGAAAAGATGAAATTAAGTCTAGTGAAGTTGAAAGAGTTTCAAGAGCAAGAACTAGAGGCCAGCTGAACAAAGAAAAAGGAAAATCAGCTCATGTGGAAGAGAGTCCTGTTTCTAAGGGTAGTCTAAATGATTTGCTGGAAGCCATTGAATTAGAACAAGAACATCCAATCCAAGTTGAACCACTTGAAATAGAACCAGATCAATTGGTGTCACCTATGCATATTGATCTAACACAATCTTCACCTGAGAGTTCTAAGAAGTCAAAGGCTTCCAAAAGGTTAAAGTTTGAAGAACCAGGTGAAGAGTATGCCTTTAAACCTCGCAGACCAATGACTAGGAGGCAAATAAAGGAAGCAGAAAAGGCTCAAAAAGAGAAAGTCCCTTCAGACATGCCTAGGACAGAGGCACTTGAAATCTTCTCTGGAATAGTCCAAGCAGTTAAAAACAAGAATAAGGACAATAAGGTGGTTATTAGTCAAAGTGGAAATGTGGTTGCCATTAAAAAACAAGCTGGAGCAAGTAAGGAGATACCTCAGGTTCATAATATTTTTAAAGAGAAGGCAGTGAGATATACTAGTTATAAGAAAGCTGTGATGAAAGGTAAAACAAGTTTGATCAGTCAAGCTAGTTCGGTATCTGACGTCTATGTATGGACAGTACCAGCTCTAAAACAGGCAAAAAAAACTATGAAACAAATGAATGCAAGTCTAAGAGCACAGAACAAGAAGTTGAAGGAGGAAGTCATCAGCCTGAAAGAAAAGCTAGACAAGCTAGCTAAATGATTCAAGGAGGAATGTGTTTTCTCAAATTTTGATATATTTTGGGCCATTGTCTTTTTAAAAAGTTTTTGAGACTTTTTTGTGTCTTCACACCTGTATGGAAAGACTAAAGGAATCATAGATTTGAAATATTGCTGTTTTAAGGTTCATATATTTAATTTTGATGACCTACAGCAGTTTCGTAGCGCGCTACGAAACTGCTGTAGATGACTGGTTAGGTTTAAAGCTTGAGTTGGAATGCTGAGATCAGCATATATTCAAAGAGATGGTTTAATATCAGCATGTAGACTATAGAAGATCAGTCAGATATTTTGAAAAGGAGGCCAGGTGTAAATATTCAAAGAAAAAGCCGAAGTTTTGTCTTTTGCCTAAAAGTCACTTTATCTCCGAAATTTTAGGGTTTGGATAGAGCTGCTGAGGTGTTAAATGATACACTTGTCCAGTTGTGGGATGGCTGGGTTATGAGTTTTCTTCAGTCACACGGGACTATCCAAGGTTTAAATGGCTTAAAGATGGATCATTAATATATGAACACCGAGGGGAGGCAGCAACCAAGAATATAGGCTTCATTTTCTTTTCGGTTGTTGAAGTCATCTATGCATCAAGTATCCGGAGCTGTATGTACATTGAATCTGTTTTAAGCTTGGATATGGTTATTATTGCAGTACTACAGGTGGCAAGCTCTAAGGACACATCAGGGTATACAAGGAAGAAGACTTAAAGTGCCAATATGATGGAATCCTCTGTTTTCGTAGCATCATATCTCTTGTAATAAATTAGTTCGTTTATGTTATTGTTAAGGTCATTTATGTCAAAAGCCCGAGCTCCCTTCATGCTTGATGAGGAGTCTCGTACAGCAGTGTTTTGATAGGCTATATATAGGAATAACTTAGATGTAAAAAAGGTTGGATACTTAATAGAAAAAGTGTGTTGTTTTGGGCCACTGTAAGATCTTTTTTGACAGTAATAGTAAAACAGAGTTATACTCTTCTCAAGATTCTCGAAGGATTGTCATGGTCAAATGAAGTGATGATGTGTTATACCTTATGTTATTTTATGGTTTTGTTGTATGCAATCACTCAGAATTCATACTTATATGCTCTGACTTCCTGTGTATACAGCAAGCTATGTGTGGTGGAATATGTTTGACTTGTAATGCTAAGAGCCTTGATTTCTATGAGTTCACTGTGTTTTTCTTGTTTACTTGATATTATAGACTCCATAGCCCAATGAGATATCTTTTGGTGTGTTTCCAACCAGTTATGCTTACATTAAATCTATTGTACAAGATTTAGCCCTCTTATCAACATTCAAAATCAATAACCTTTTCTTGAGAGAGCCCTCTCAGGCTAGGGAGGCTAATCCTTAGTCAAAAGCTTGGTCTGAAATAGTTACACAGAGTCTGCCTGATCAACAGCCCTTCAGTTGTGATTTTGTGATAACAAATCCCATCATGAATAGTGACTTCAACAGTCACTTTCTGACCAACCCGTACGGTAGCACAGCCCACTATGCGCGGTCACAAACCTTGTGACTCAATGCTTCTGCACGCATCTCCAATATCATGCAGCTCCAGGGCAGAATAGTTTATAGTACTGCATTGTTGGGTCCCTATAATACTACTGATTACCCCATTACTATTGTAGTTATACCCCTTATTAATATTGTTGTGCCCCTATTTCCCCCATATTGTTATTACTGTGCCCCATAGAATCCCTCTATTGTTATTTTTGTGGTTTTATATTATTATTGTTAGGTCGGCTGGGTTATATTGTGACTCCTTAGGCTCCTATATATAGAAAGGAGGTTTTGTCATTTGAATCATCCAAGAATTGTTCATTTATTAAATGTAAAGGAAGTTTCCCCCTTGAAGAGGCTAAATTCTAAGGCGTTGATCTATCTTTTCTATCTTTTCTTGAGCTGGTTCATAACATTTGGTATCAGAGCTTTGGATTCTAGGGTTTCGCTGCTCCAAACAGGTCATCGTGGCATTTTCGCTATAACTTTTTTTCTGCGATGTTTCAGAAGTTGCAAAAAAAACCATTTTAGAAGAAATTGCGCTGAACCTCGGATCCAAATCTTAAATCTTTTAGTGCTATATTTGCATAGATATGATCTGAGGAAGTTGGTCTTTTTGCAGACTCCTGAATTACATTCAAAACAGGTGACCTGGGGAAAATCGTCATAACTTTCTCTCTGGGGATCAGATTGAAATTTCATAAGAAGGTACAGAAAGAGGATGGACTGTAGTTTCTTGTATGCATTTTTCAGATCCAAAGGTCGAAACAGTGACTCGTGGCACGTCATACAAGTTCGCTCTACTGAACTAGTCTATAATCAAGTCACTGTGGGAGATTTCACATAACTCTTCCTTGGAGAATCCAATTTGGGTCAGACTTGTGGCATTGGAAAGAGGACACAGAAGGCTACTTCAGGTCACAAATTTAGAACTAGATGATTGGAAAGTACAGAGATACATCAGAGGCAATATCGAGCTCCTACAAAGTGAAAAAAGGTGTGTAAATTTTCTTAAATTTTTGCTTAAGCTTGGTTTGAAAATTTATTTTGAAGGAATTCAAAGGGCATAGTAGAGCATTATTATCGGTAACTGATGCCCCGAGGAAAGAAAATGCAAACACCTAGTAAGGAACCTGAAAGCTCTAGCATGACTCATGAAGAAGAAGAAGAAATGCTATATGATATATCAAAATTACAAGAACAAGTGCAACAAGTGTCACTTGCAGAAAAAGCAACAGATTCTAAGATGGATGGTTTAAGGAAAGATGTAGAAGCTAAGATGGATGGTCTAAAGAAAGGTGTAGAAGCTAAGATGGATTGTTTAAAGAAAGGCTTAGAAGCTAAGATGGATGGAATGGAAGCTAAGGTGAATGGCATGGACGCTAAAATTGATGGCATGGATGATAAGATGGAAGAATTGAAGATAAATATGAATAAGTTGCTACAAGAAATGGTCACTAAGGGTGAAAGGGTACTAAAGGAAACTCATGATGAGAACAAAAGAAATGTTAATCATGATTCCATAGACTCTAATGTTGGATCGAAGACTCACCATATTCCAAAAATCGATATGAGGAAGTTTGATGGCAAGGATCCCGCCACATGGATATTACAGATGGAGCAATTTTTCGATCTCAATAATGTGCAAAACACACAAAAGGTACGTATGGCAACTTTATATTTGGAACCAAATCAGTTTGTATGGTATCAATGGCTTTGCTCTCGTAAACAATTTATCACTTGGGCAATTTTTACGGAAGAATTGATAGCACATTATGAGGATACAAAAAGCAACACTTTTTTTAGCCAATTGATAAGTCTCAAACAAAAGGGTTCAATAATGGAGCACATTGAGGAGTTCCAAAAATTGAACATAAGGGTAAAAGATATTCCAGAGGAGCATAGGATTGATGTGTTCATAGGGTCTTTAAAGGATAATATCCAACATGATGTTCGCCTTTGGGAACCTGATTCATTAGAGAAGGCATTCAGGTTAGCAAGAAAAATGGAAAGCAAAATTATGGCAACCAGGAAGCATACCACTCACAACTATAAAGACGGAAGTGTTGTTGCCCCTAGTCTTCCACAACCTATAAGGTTGACACCACAACAATTGGAAGAAAAAAGAGCAAAAGGGCTTTGTTACAGTTGTGATAGCAAATACACTAAAGGTCATAAGTGTGCTGAGAAGAAATTATTCTACATAGATTGTGAAGAGGAAGAAGAAAAGGAGCAAGAAAGGTCAAAAGAAGAGGATATACTCCAGGAACAAAGCCTAGATGAAGAACAAATAAATCCGACCATATCTTGTAATGCATTGGCGGGAATTACTCCTCAAACCATCAAGATAGAAGGACAAATCAAGAAGAAAAAGGTAATAGTGTTGATTGATTCAGGAAGCACCCACAATTTTATTCATTGTAAGGTAGCAAAAGAATTGAATTGCTTCCTATATCCAGCACCAGAGTGTCAAGTGATGATTGCAAATGGAGGAACAATAAATTGCTCTGGAAAGTGCCATAATATCAAGCTATCCATGGGAGAATATGTATTGACTAGCCCAATGCTTTCCATTCCAATGGGAGGTGCTGATGTTGTACTAGGAGTCCAATGGCTACAATCCTTGGGTACAATAGCTTTTAATTTTCAAGAACTTTTCATCAAATTTTCTACGGAAGGAAAGGAAGTTGAATTAAGGGGTATTGCAGGGAAACCAGGAAAGATAATCAGCTCTAATGGTATGACAAAGCTTCTAAAAAAGGAGCAAAGAGGTGTAATTGCACAATTATGTTCGCTAGATGTTTCCACATTGGAATCATCTATTTCTCCAGATCTCCAAAAAGTCTTGGACAATCATTCCAAGGTATTTGAGACTCCCAAAGGTCTCCCACCTATGCGTGATCATGATCATGCTATTCATCTGATTCCAGGAAGTGTTCCTCCAAACATCAGGCCGTACAGATATCCCTATGTCCAAAAGAGTGAAATTGAACGTATGGTTGCAGAAATGCTAGAGGCTGGTATAATTCAACCGAGTCAAAGTTCTTTCTCTGCTCCAGTAGTATTGGTGCACAAGAAGGATGGATCATGGCGCATGTGTCCGGATTATAGGGAGCTCAACAAGCTCACTATTAAAGATAAGTTCCCCATTCCTGTCATTGATGAATTACTGGATGAATTGCATGGATCAATTTACTTCACCAAGTTGGATCTTCGTTCAGGATATCATCAAATCAGAATGAAGATTGAAGACATTCCGAAAATAGCATTTAGAACTCATGAGGGTCATTATGAATTTTTGGTCATGCCTTTTGGCCTTACCAATGCACCTTCAACATTTCAAGGTTTGATGAATTCAATTTTCAAACCATTCCTTAGAAAATTTGTGTTAGTATTTTTTGATGATATACTAATCTACAGCAAGTCTTGGAAGGATCATGTTGAACATGTTGACAGGGTGCTACAACTATTGGAGGAGAAACAATTATATGCAAAAAGATCCAAATGTTTCTTTGGAGTCCAGGAGGTGGAATATCTGGGTCATATTGTATCTCATGAAGGAGTTAAGGTAGACCCTAGCAAAATTAAAGCCATTAAGGAATGGAAAATCCCCACATCCATAAAGCATCTGCGAGGATTTCTCGGGTTGACAGGGTATTATCGCAAGTTTGTTAAGAATTATGGGAGAATAGCAGCACCTCTAACAACATTATTGAAGAAAGATGCATTTTCATGGACTCCGGAAGCAACAAAGGCCTTTGAACATCTTAAAGAGGCAATGTGCCAAGCACCGGTCTTAGCTACACCGGACTTCACAAAAACCTTTATTGTGGAATGTGATGCTTCAGGAAATGGAATTGGTGCTGTTCTAATGCAAGATGAAAGACCCATTGCTTTTGAAAGTCGTCCAATCAAGGGAAAGTTTTTAAGCAAAGCTATTTATGAGAAGGAAATGTTGGCAATACTCCATGAACTTAAGAAATGGTGACCCTACCTAATGGGAAGACACTTCAAGGTAAAAACGGATCATGATAGCCTTAAATACTTTTTAGAACAAAGATTATCCTCTGAAGAGCAACAAAAGTGGTTCACAAAGATGTGAGCAACAAAAGTGGGTCACAAAGATGTTGGGTTATGACTTTGAAATCATCTACAAAAAGGGAAGCAAAATGTGGTGGCAGATGCACTCTCAAGAAAGGATGAGGATGTGGAAACATTGTTGTGTGCCATTTCTATTATCCAACCAGATTGGATAAACGAAGCAAGGGAGGAATGGAAGAATGACGAAGGGCACTTATTCGAAAGTTAGAACAAGATTCCAGTACATCTGATACATTTAGCTGGAAAAATGATTCGTTATGGTACAAAGATCGCTTATACCTCTGTAAGAATTCCCAGCTAAAACAAAAGATTCTTATGGAATTGCACACTTCTCCCTTAGGAGGGCACTCAGGATTTTTAAAAACATACCACAAGGTTAAGAAGAAATTTTTTTGGGATGGCCTTAAATCAGATATTCAAAAGTTTGTGGCGGAATGTTTGGTTTGCCAACAAAATAAAGTTGAAACAATTAAGACACTGGTCTATTACAACCTTTATTCATTCCAAGCCAACGTTGGGAGGAGGTTTCAATGGATTTTATCACAGGTTTACCCAAGTCTCAGGGAAAGAGTGTCATCATGGTGGTAGTTGACAGACTTACCAAGTATGCACACTTTTGTGCATTATCACATCCATTTAAAGCCAGTACAGTTTCTACTGCATTTATGGAAACAATTCAAAAGCTACATGGAAACCCAAAGATTATTGTAAGTGACAGAGATCCCATTTTCACTGGAAATTTTTGGACAGAATTATTTTCTTGTCTTGGTACTCAGTTAGCTCATAGCTCATCTTATCATCCTCAATCTGATGGGCAAACTGAGATAGTAAACAAATGTTTGGAAGGATATCTTCGTTGCTTTGTATCTGATAAACAGACACAATGGGTCAAATGGTTGCCTCTGGCTGAATGGTGGTATAACACTTCCTTCCATACAGCAACAAAAATGACCCCATTTATGGCACTTTATGGGTATCAACCACCATCCATCACATCATATTTAAGAGAAAATTCTAAGGTTCAGGCAGTGGAACATCACATCGAACATCAACAACAAGTCCTCCAACTCTTAAAGGATAACCTCGTGTTGGCACAGAATAGAATGAAACAACAGGCAGATCAACATCGCAGTGAAAGAAGTTTTGATGTAGGTGATTGGGTATTCCTACGGCTACAACCATATAAGAAAATGTCCCTCAAGCAAGCTAAGAAGGATAATAAATTATCACCAAAGTATTATGGTCCGTACAAGGTGTTGCAAAAGATTGGTACTATGGCATACAAATTGGAGCTTCCTGCAGCTTCTCGATTGCACCCAGTTTTCCATGTTTCATGTTTAAAGAAGGTTATAGGTGACAAGCTCCCAATTCAAACAATATTGCCAGAACTTGACGAGGAAGGAAAAATTATATTGGAACCGGAAGCAGTCACAGAAACAAGAACTCGACAGCTACGAAATCGATCAATTTCGGAGTATCTTATCAAGTGGAAGAACTTATCCGCTGAAGATTCCACATGGGAGGATGAGAATTTTATACAGAAGTATCCAGAACTACTCAAGCATTGAGGACAACACTTTTTTGAAGGAGAGGGGCATGTTGGGTCCCTATAATACTAGTGATTACCCCATTACTATTGTAGTTATACCCCTTATTAATATTGTTGTGCCCCTATTGCCCCCATATTGTTATTACTGTGCCCCATAGAATCCCTCTATTGTTATTTTTGTGGCTTTATATTATTATTGTTAGGTCGGCGGGGTTATATTGTGACTCCTTAGACTCCTATATATAGAAATGAGGTTTTGTCATTTGAATCATACAAGAATTGTTCATTTATGTAATGTAAAGGAGGTTGCCCCCTCGAAGAGGCTAAATTCTAAGGTGTTGATCTATCTTTTCTATCTTTTCTTGCATTGGTTCCATAACATGTGTTCCCTTCCAACTGCCTGGAACGCTAAGATTGTCCTTCCCTCAGCTAGTCAGGTGGTCGCACCACCTATGAAAAGTTTCAACTGATCATTCATCATGTTGCCTGGAGAATCTCTACCTTTTACTATTATGGTTGGCATCATGTACTTTATTACTTGCAATGCACTACCCTAGTCATTATGCTTAGCAATATGCAGTCCAAGCCAAGGCATCAGACTGATTAATTCACAACAATAGGCCTTAACATTTTCATCGTGATCGCACGCACCCTACCTTACCGTTCTGGTCTTTTTTCTGAGAAAATATTTCTTTATTTCGTTCTTCATCTTCTTGACTTCTATGTCCATCAAAGCGCTTTTCTTCTTTAACCGTACCCTTTATTCTTCAAGTTTGTGGAGTCTAAGGTTTCCCTATTGGATTTCTTCCTCAAGTCCAATGTGTTCTGTTTCTTGTGGCTATGTGATCCCTTCTTTCTGGGCTTCGCAAACCATCGTATCTACTAGTGCTACTATGCGCAGACTAGGATTTGCATGCTCCATGGGGATTACAACATTTTCTCCATACTTTAGCTTCGAGCGTGCCCGAACAGTTAGGGTTTTACACATGGTTCTATAATCCCAGAGAACCATTGGTACGCGCAGGTCCCAATCAGTTCATTTCACATGGTGAACCGTGTTCAGTGCTTCATGTACTTTGTCAAAAGCTTCTGCATGAATATGCTTCTACATGATTGGTCTTACCATACTTCCTGGTCCCAACTGGAGGGGTCGTTCACATCATTGTCTTGCCCACTCCTGCTTATCAGTCATGTTTCCTATCATGAGGATGGTGTGCTTTCGTGTAGGTTGTGCACCATACGCCTATACCCATCTGGAAAGGTGGGCGCGCAGGCTGTTTGGCCTGTCATACTCAGCTTTCATCCGCATCTGAAGCTTTCCAAACTGAATGCACATCATCCTTCTGCATTCGTGCCCGTCTTCAAAACTTCTATGGTGTGTACCCCACCATCTTGTGGGCATAGCACACAATACCCATTTCAGAGCATGTAAATGTTGTTGTTCCGGTACTTCCTTTTAAATTTTTTTTCAGAAAATCATCCACCTCGCTCAACTCATCATACATAGGTAGATCTCTTACCTCGGTTGCCACACAACACAACGATCTTGTCGTCATGTTACAGTTGAGCATGGTTACCTTGTGTAACCGGTTCTGCCATCATTATATTTCCTCGTCCGAATCTGAGGTGCAGTATATTTCATGCTCCCATGAAATTCTTCCATCCGCTGTTGGATTTACCCAGTCCTTCTCCCACATGGTTATCTTGTAGATACATTCTAGATCGTTGTCACTATCGTAGTCACGCACTAGCTCTGTGTAGCACGATCCTTCCATGGGGTTTAAAGGTACCACTACTATGCCCAATGACTTTTTCTCAAAAATCATCTTGCATTTCTTTAAATTTATCACTCCATTCATGTCAATGGCCCAATCTATTCCTAGTAGCATGGGATAGGGACTGTTGTCATCAACAATCTCTATCACTTTGAAATCTGCAAGCGCGCTCGCACCTTCGATATCTACCGTTATTCCCTACAATCTTCCCATAGGTAGGATATTTTGCTGGTTCACCATTCGCAATTAAATATGAGACACTTGCAGCGTAGGCTTGCCCATGCGCTCCCATGTCTGCTTTGGCAAGATGTTCGCGTCCAATCCTAGATCCAAAATCACTTGATCCATTTCATATTCCCTGATCTGCGCAGTCAATATCATCTCTCTTCCTACTCGTGTTGTGTGCTTCCCGTGCTTCCGAACTACGCGCGGATCTCATGGCATGGTTCCAGCACATCTAGTGATGAGTTCTTGCAGCCCCTTCACAGCTTTACTATCACGCAGCAGCTTCATGCATGTCTCAAAAAATGTAGTGAGCATTGATGGTTCCATTTATAGTTCTAGTTTGTCTTTACTTCCTGAAGTGGAGGCATCCATGAAGCTCTTCTTAGTTGTCATGAATGTCTCCTTAGCGCGCTCTAGCACTCTCTTCAGGTTGCTTTCCTTTGTCATCTCCTATCGTGATACCACTTCGAAGCACGATATTTACATTCGGGTCTTCCTCGCGCAGCTTAGACCTCATCATTTGCAGGTTCTGAGGCGAGGAAGGTTGGAGTGCTCCTTTATCATGAAACCTCGCTATTAGCATGGGACAGTCCTCCATCTCATGATCAAACTAGGTACAATATAAGCATGATGGTCTCGTTGGATTTGTACAATCATAGGCATAATGCCTTGGGCCTCCGCAATTGTAACATATCAGCTAGCTGCGACCTCTTCCTGGTCCCATTCCACCTCGACCTCGTCCACGCCCCATAAATCCAGTGCACGCCATCCCTGCATTTTGATTGAGGGCCCGTGTTTTGATCTGAACTCTGTAGGCAGAAGTCTAATCCATCATCATTTCATAACTTCTACAGTGCGCTCATCATGGCCTACTGACCTGTAGAAATTATAGAACAAATGCTGGGAATTCTGCATATATTTCTATAATAGATGGCAGTTATATGTAGCATGCTTCCCTCCTATTTGACAAATCGTGCACCATAATGCAAGCACCGTGCTCAGTTCTGCCTGTGCCTCTGATATCAATGGCATTGGTCCTCCTCCCACCAAGTAGTTCGCGAAGACTAGACAATGGTCCTTGTCATGTCCCTGGCCTTTGCACTTTACACACCTTACCTCATCGCACGCTTCTGGGCAAGTTGTCCTGTCTTGTTCCAAACTCTACATCTCAAGGCACAATTTTTTCAACTACGCGTGGATCTATTGAACTCCTAGGTTAGGATCTTGTATTGGGGTCTCGTGAAGTCTCATCACGATCTCCAAGGCATCGACTTGAGTGGTTAGCTTCTGCTATGACAACGCATTCCTTAGATGCGATGTTAACGATGCTACAAACAATGCGCGGTGTTGCCCATCTGTCAAGGTCATATTATCTTCATGAATTGTCCACTTCAGTCTCTGATATAGCTCCCAGGGGGTCTCACCTGGAAGCATCGCAATTTCCTTAAATCCAATGATCAATTGTGTCTCTGATTTTGGCTTGCTAAATTCCTTGTTTAGCGCAACTTGAATATCCGCGATCCCTGCGTTCGGATTGTCATTGGAATGCTTAATGTACCAAGTCAGTGTGCGATCCTACAAACTACTGACTAGTGTTTCTTTCTTTATATTGTCATCTGTGACTCCCTGCGCTTCCCATACAGCCCTTACCACGAACCAAAACTGGTCTGGATCTTCATTCCCTACTCCTTTGAACACCGGAAACTTTATCGTGCTTGCCATATTGAACTGTGGTGGTGGCGGAGGTGGTGTGGGAAAAGACGGGGGTGAAGATGGTGAAACTAGCGGTGGTGTAGGTGGGAGTGTTATGCACGGAATTCAGTGATTTATCAAACTGATCGCACTTCTTGGTGAAACCTTCACGATCTCTTCCTCGCTTTCTCACGAAGGTGAAATCAAGGGGCTAGTTTTTAGTTCTGTGCTACCTTCGCTTCTATAGATCCTCCCACTCCGCGTAGCCCCAAACATCAATTTATTCACATAACCTGCTTTTCACATAGTAGCATTTTAATCCAAGTGTTCAAAGATTCGACGTACTTACCTCGCAGTCCTTGGAGGAAGCGTCATTCCGCCTCGCTATAGCTGACTAAAGTATCTACTACGAACTCAGGGATAAATACTCCTATAATTCAATCGAGCCAGTGATCCACCATGTGCACGATCTTATCTTTTGATGCTTCCAGTCTGCGCACCAACTTTGGAGTCCACACAATAGGTTTGTCGAGCCTACACCTTCCTTGACTACCTCCTAGCTTCGTGATCCACTCATACAACTCAGAGGGGAAGGATGCACAGAAAATTTCATGGATTTCTATATATAAGTGGCAATCTAACCACTCTTCCTTCAATAATTGTAGATTCTTGTTTTCCTGCACTGCGAGCTTGTGAATTTTTCTATCCAACCACTCTTCAATTCCTTTCTTTTGTCGGATTCTAGTGAAACGACATTAGACATCTCTATGCAGATCCCGGTCCCAGCAAAGGAACCATTTGTTGGCTTATTAGGGCCTGACCCAAGTTCAGAGTTAAGTTAGCCAAACAAATCCTGGTACTACTGGCCCTTTCGGCCACAGTCCGCGGAGCGCGAACTGAGGTCTCACCCAAAGTAGTATGGGAGGGTGCTAGAACCAGGTTTCCACACCCTGGAGATGTCGGATGAGTTCAAGTGGTTTGTGGTTTGACCCTGCACGCAGATTGCTTCGTGCACTTTTCCCATACCTTGCAGCCTAATATATTGCCTTCGCGCAGCCCTACCGTGGGGTTGAACGTCGCGCTCTACGTTATTACCCAAGACCTTACTGTTATTCTAATGTTAGTTGATTATCTTAGCCTACTTGCGTGCTTTAAGTTATACTTAACAACATAAACCATTCATACAGGTGCATGCAGTAAATAAACAGTATATTTGAAAATCATATCAAACATGCATTAACCCAAGAATAGATACACATAATTATGATAAAACTTCTCTTTATTAATTCCTTCCTTGGATACAGACTCGACTCGCGATGCGCACTCAGCTGCAAAGGTCTGCGCACTCAGCTACGGACTACTAGGCCTCTGCGCACTCAGTTTTAAAGCCTTCTCCTACTCTATGACCCAAAGACGCACTTTACTTGTGACTTAATCACTTAGACTTTTTTCCTACTTCTTCCTTTTTACACTTAGAGCCTCACTCTATTTATACAATCTCATGGTCCGTGGAGCATGGGTAGGTCTATCCATCCGACATTACATTACAAAACAAGGGCAGACAACCCTCTAACTCTATCATACTTTCATGCCCCACCCCCATAATTCACAGAGCTTTACAACAAGATTCGGTAAAAACTTGGGTTTTAAGCCCCAAAACATGCCTTGGGGGGGTTCCATGCCCAACAAGCTCCAGCAAAGGAAACTGAGTTTGATTTGGAGTGCGCACGTGAAACCTTCATGGAAGCGAAGAAGAGCTTCGCTGGGGCCTCCACCTCAAGAAGCAAGGATAAGCCTGATCAGGAGATGGACCCTTCTATGCTTAAAACTTTCCAAGAGACCTGCATGATAGCAAGGCTGTGAAGGGGCTGCAGGAGCTCATAAATAGATGCACTGGAAACACCCCTACTAAGTTGCATGTAGTACGGAAGCTTGGTAAGCATAAAACAAGGACGGGATGGGAGATGAGACTGACCACGCAGATAGGAGAGTACGAAATGGATCAGGTTATCTTTGACCTAGGGTCAGACGCGAACGTCCTACCTAAATAGACTTGGGAAAAAATGGGGAGACCTGTGTTACAATGGTCTCTGATTCAGTTAAGGATGGCGAATCAGCAGAAGATCATCCCTATGGGGTGGCTTCAGGGGGTGACTATGGATATTGAAGGTGCGAGTGCGTTGGCTGATTTTGAAGTAATAGAAGTAGTGGATGACAGCAACCCCTATCCTACGCTCCTTGGAATTGATTAGGCTACTGATATGAACGAGGTAATCAACCTAAAGAATTGAAAGATGATATATGAGAAGAAATCGATCCGTGTAATAGTACCCCTAGATCCTACTGAAGGTTCACGTTATACTGAACCAGTCTGTGATTATGAGAGTGATGACGATCTAGACTGTATCTATAAAATAATAGTGCAAGACCAAGATTGGGTGAATCCAACAGTGAATGGAAATATTACATGGGATCACGAGAGTTCATGCACCTCAGACTCTAATGAAGAACTAGAGCATTGGTAAAATCGGTTACATGAAGTAACTACGCTAAGTTGTAACATGATGACCCGGTCACTGCGCTCTGTGTCATCAGAGGTAAGAAATCTGCCTACTTATGATGGCCTAAATGATGTAGATATTTTTCTGGATGCATTTGAGAGGGAGCTATAAGAAAAACAGCACTTCCAGGCGTTGGACTGGGCACTACACGCTACGCCCACAAGATGGTGGGATACACACAAGGGAATCTTTGATGATTGGCACGAATGTAGGAGAATGATTAGAACTTGCTTTTGGAAGCCTAAGATGCGAATGATAGACAAGTATGATGGGCAAGATGATCCACGCGCGCACTTGGCCAAATGGGCTCAGGCTTATGGAGAGAAGCCCCAACCTGAATGGGTGCACTTATTCTGTCATACCCTGGATATTGTCCCGATGAACTGGTATGTAGAAACAGAGCTCCACCATGGGACAGGTGAATGGGATATTCTGCATGAAGGATTCATGATGACATTCAGTTTTGAAGATGGCTCTGATAGTATTGGTGAAGCGCTACAAGAGCTGAAAGTTGGTGGCCTGGGTGCAGGCGATATAGAAAATCGTGCAAAACCTATTACAATTTCTTCTAAATCTAATGGAATTCCTTCTTCTTGCTTCACTGGAGTATCAGTCATTTATTTCTAGATTGACTATTCATAAATTTCCCTTTTTGGCCACTATCACCACTCTTTTCTCCTTAATCGCCCCAACCCTTGTTATCGGGAACAATTTACACAACAGAGCCTCTTTTCCACTATCGGAACTATAATTCCATAGGAATTACAAATTACACTATCGACGGGGCTTTTGAATGGAATTAACATAACTATGCATGAAATACACTATCAACGGCTTCAAATGGCCATAATGCAATTATTCATGGAAATACACTATCGATGGGGTTTAATTTCTGTAATTCTATTACATAGGGAAATACATTATCGGCAGTTGTTCCGTGCAAAATGGAATAACACTATCGCACTTCGAATTAACACTATCGGCATTGTTTTTCCACAGGATTGCATTAACAACGCAATTACATTATCAACACTTCGCTATCGATGATTCCCCGATGCAATATAACATTGTAGCTTATTGTCGATCGCAATCAGCAGTTCCTATGGAATGGAACATAACATAACGGTCCTTCTGATGCGATAACACATGGAGTTATTGGCAATCACAGTCAGTGATTTCAATGTCTCCTTGCCAACCTTCCTCCACTTAAAAACTTGCGAGTGTGATAAACCACGGACCTGATAGGTTATTAAAGCCTCCTTTATATTGTTTCGGATCCGAAAGTCGCACTTCAAATGTCGGTGCTTCAAAGGACTAGTACCTCCCCGCTCCAACACTGCGATGCGATATTGGTTGCAAACTGGATAAGGGTATCGGCCACACTTAATAGGATTTCAAGTCCGGAATTGGATTTTGACTAAATTTTCCACAGTTTTCCAGTGTAAACTAGAGTTTCCACCTACGGAACTCAACAATGCATATAAGAGAAACAAGGCATGCCGATATATAGGAAAACCACTCCAACAGGCTTAAATCGAAGTATTAGTTGGAAAATAAGGCCAAATCAATTATTATAAAGACTCAGATGGAAAAACGAGGCCAAATACATGGATAAATACTAGTTTAACATGAAAATACAAGTTCCGATGCACAGAAAGGGTTCGAAGGTCAACACACCTCCGGGATTGACCAATACACAGAGAAGTCCCCTCTTCCTTTAAGAAATATGCGATAAAAGAATGCGGTCAAAATCCCTTTACAATAACATCAAACTTACATATATATTGGTTCGTGCTAACAACCAGTTCCTAAAACAGAGGCTTAATTTATTGCAACTATCAGTTCTGCGAGACATCCTCCTTGAGAACCTCCACTATGCTTAACTAATCTTATCTGTTCAGTGAGGTATTCTCCTCGAGAACCTCCACTATGGCTTAACTATTTAACATTTATTACATTATGATTTATCCCTAGATTCTATCTCTATGTTAAACTAGAAAAACATGGAAATTGATGGCTAAAGGATTCCACTCCCTTGGTTGTAGATTTTTTTGTACTTTTGGAATAAATTTGAAGTATTTTCCCTCCAAGTCTCATGCTCCTGCATCAGACTCCTGAGGACAAAATTCTTCATGTACTCTTGTCCATGAGCTCTTCTACAGAACTGCCCAGCTTCTGTAGCATGCTTTTTGTTACCAAGTAGCTTCAGAAATTGGCTGATCTTTCCATTTGACCAAATACTGAAAGTACTCATGTCCTCTGGTTTTCTTGAACATTTTCTTGTCCAAAATCCTTTATGGCTGTAATGCTTTTTGTTGTAGGTAACTATTTTACCCAGTTAATTTCT
Source organism: Pinus tabuliformis (assembly GCA_031772625.1). NCBI lineage: Eukaryota > Viridiplantae > Streptophyta > Pinopsida > Pinales > Pinaceae > Pinus > Pinus tabuliformis. The sequence goes on from CM062815.1 coordinate 708,624,499, forward strand.
TGTGTCTCCTGATATTTCTATATCATCTGCATTTTCACCTTCATACTTATACAGGTCAGCAACATTGAAAATTGGAGATATTCCAACATTAGGGGGTAATTCAATTTCATATGCATTTGCAGAAAACTTCCTTAATACACTGCAAGGTCCAATTTTCTTGAAATTTAATTTTTTATAATCCCTCTTTGGAAACTTTTCCTTCCTTAGGTGTGCTAAAACCAAATCTCCAACTTCAAAGTTCACCTCTCTTCTTCTAATGGCTGCTATGGTTTTGTACTTGATATTGCTATCTTGTAGTTGTTGTTTCACTTGTTCATCTATTGCTTGCATTTCTGAAGCAAAATCTTCCCCCTCTACACTTCTCATTTCATCTTTTCCCAAGTTTCTTAACTTAGATACTCATCTTGGATGCATTCCATAAACTATATGGAATGGAATCTATCTTGTACTCCTGTTACGTGAGTCATTATATACATATTTAGCTTGTGCCAACACTTGATCCCACTATTTTGGTTTTTCAGCAGTAAGACTCCTTAAAGTATTGCCCAAACTCCTGTTCACAAATTCAGTCTATCCATCAGTTTGTGGATGATAGGTGGTGGGCTCTAGTATTGTAGCAATAATGTTACAACTCCTGGAGCTTCCTTCCTTAATTTTATCAACCCGGTAGTTTGTAACAAACTTGGAAGCGACGGTGTTGTATGCACAATTACTAGCTCTTGCCGCAGCTGTCACTTGGTCAGCTGGCACAAGTCCGCTAGGGGCTCAAGCCAACTTCTATGAACTCTTAGAAGAAGCTTTTTAACTGATGGATGAAAGCTAACTCAAAGGAAGCTAATCTATTTGCAGAAAGGAACTGAAAGCCAACAAGAAACGCAAACCCTAGCAAACTCTAATTCTACCAGCTAGTCTTACTGATGCAGAGATTGGAATGCAAACTACTGAAAGAGATGCCATTACTTCTATGAAGGTAAAATGCATGTGTCTAGACTACCTCTATCTGAAGAAAACATTTTTTTGTATTTTTGTTTCAATTATTATAATTATCATGCATGTGCTTTTAACTAGTTTTTTTACTGTGCAGAGGTGGATCAAGGAGGAGAAAGGCTTGAAAAAGGTTGGAAAAGTTCAGAGAGGGTCTAAGGGGTCCATAACACCCTTCCCGAGAATTTCACAAAGTTTGGCTACCAAGAGACCGTGTTTATGAGCTTCTACAGGAAGTCTGCGGGGGTTCTACAGGATGTTTCAGAATTTCTACAGGATGTTCAGTAATTCCTACAGGATGTTCTACAATCGGATTTTTGGGTGATGGGTGGGTGGAAGAGGCTGCATGGGTGGATAGGGAGGTAGGAGAGGGGTTTGTAATGACTTAGTGACAGAGAGATGAGATGATGAGGGGGTGTGCTAAGCTAGTTTGTCTGAAGGAGGGTAGAGGGAATGGAAGACCAAAAAGGGAGGATAATGTGGGCAGTAGAGTAGCTGAGAGACAAAGGGGTCTAATTGGAAGATGAGCAGTTGGCCTGGGCAAGGCTTAGAAGGATGAGAGGGTGAGGGAGTAGCACTGCACAGTGTAAACTGAATCAAATCATCCACGTCCTGCACATAATCAAAACATTCCTAACTGTTTAATGGAACCAATGAACAACAACGTTATTTCTAAGGAAAACCATGTATGGCACTGAAGAAAAGAAACATTCCAAGAGGTCTGAACGCATGGACAACTTCTCCAAACGAAAATATTGCACCAAAGATTGCATGAGTACGTAAACCAATGTTTTTGGTGGGTAGCACTGTCTGCAATTCCAGCCCCTAGAAAGAGGTGAAAATGAGTGTGCAGGCAACCCTTTTCTGGAACTTTTATCAACTCCAATCCCTTCACTCTATTCTAAACAGCTGAAGCAACTCTATCTTCTAACAATGACCTACTTAACCACACCAAGAAATCTAACTCAACAAACTCCGTTTCAAATGCATGTAAAGAAAACCATAATGCTGAAAGAAAAGATAATAATACAGAAGAAGGAGGCCTTAGGCTCTCAAGTTGGGCCCAACCCCGAGAGCTATGGCTCCTTTAAAAACTCAGAACTGAGATCAAATCTGACTTCTTTCCATTAAAAAATAATAATCATAAGTCAAAGAGCATGCCAATAATGGCTACAAAAGAGCAAAACTAAGCTGGCAGCTCGTAGTGCAGAATGTGCAACAATGTTTCAAAAGTCCTTTTCGAAGGCTAAAGCCTTATCATTTATACATCACGAGGCCCCAAGCTGGCCTCCTAAATCAGTGGGACTTGGCTGACCAAACTAGGAGTGAACTGCTTCTTCCTCAAAATCTGTTTGGCTGCCTTCTAAATCTGGTTGTGGTGGCCGTTGGAGCTCGGAGTTGGGGGTGAAGATCCCGAGGAAGGCCATTTAATGCTGTGGACAACCCTCCGACGAATCCTCAACCCCATCTTGGCTGTCTCCTGGTCCTTATCTGCTCAGTTTTGTTCCAATCATGTGTCAAAAAACCTGAAATGAGCACGTGTTAGCCACCTAGGAATAGTGACTGCCCTTATTCATACAAATGACATAAACATACTAAAAAATGATGCATAAGTTATGAAAAATGAAGGATTGAGCAAAGGTAGTTAGGCCAAATGAGCCCAAAATGTTACCAAATTTGGGGCTCATCATCACCCCCCAGCTAAAATGATTGCTCATCCCTGAGCAACTAATCCAGCTCCTCGTTCTTCATTGCTTTCACCGCCACCCTCACATCCCAGGCTTCTAAAGTGGTCTCCTCCTCACTAGCATGGAACCCAGCCTTCCTTTCCACCTCTTCCCACTGCTTATGCTCTTCTTTTTCTGTGTTGCCTTCCATCAATCCTAACAGCAGATGTGGGCTTAGCTTGAGGCCAATCCAGCTGGCTTGGAGGTTCTGTATGGACTTCTTGTAGAGGGGCACCCGTGCTAGAGCTTCCCTCATTCGAGTTGGAGTATGATATTCTCTGATTTTAAGGCTATGGGACAATGTGTTCCATCGGCGGGTGGAAGCATGAACACAGTTGTCCCCTAATAGTCGCTCCATATCCTCGAAATGTGCTATGGCCTGTGCCTGCTGATCCATGTATTTCAATAAAGTTTGAGGGTTGGTGGCTAAGTGTTGGTGGGCTGATATCAATGCAGTGGGATCCCCTGGCTCTGCTCTAATCAGCAGTGGCTCATGTAATTCTCGGTCCATGACCTCTTTGACCTCTGCTGCCCTTTTTTCTTCATGGTTCAACCATGAGGCAAATGCCATCAACTTCATATCCCCTACAATTGTGTTGGGATCCCATGTAGTCACATTAGGAAGGGCCAAATTATGGAGATAGAACTCCAAGAGTTTGGCCTTATCCTCTGATGAACTGCTATTGCATAACGTTGTGAACTGCTGGGGGTCTTGGAGTTGGGAGATACCCCTCTGTGCCAATGCATTAATCTGAAATTGCAACCACTGGTCTCGTAGGTACAGGCCATAGGATTTGGCCGGCTGTCTGCATTGTAGAGCATCCATGGCCCAACTGGCCATGCAAGCCAGTTGCGCCTCTTTTTGCTGCAACTGCTGTTTGAGAGCTTGTATCTCGATTTTTGCTTGTAGTTCCCTTTCCTGTAGATGCGAGGTTGGCTCCCCAAGACCAACTTGCAGTCCTTCTTTGCCTTGATGTTCTGTTGTAGTGTCCCCTGATGATGTGCCCTTTTCCTTCTTCAGTTCCTGTAGCTGCAGTTTAAGTTTCTCGTTCTCTTCCTGTAGGAATACCCGCTGGCAGTTTGCCACGTGTTTGGCCATAGCTAATTCTTTTCTTGCCTCCTTGAGTTGTTCCTCCAAGGGGCCTATATCTGCCACTCCTTTTGATTTAGCTATTTTCATCCACGTGTGGGTTCTCACTCTTTCTTCCTCCAACGCAAAGAAAAGCGACACTGTGAATTTTTGTGGAATAATTTTCCCAGCCTCCAAAAAGTTATAATACGAGCTCAAGCTTGGCTGGGGACTAGGTTCTGGAATATGCTCTTTCTCTTCTTCCCTCGGTGGCTCTACTTCGTCTTCCCTAAGTGGTGATGAGGGTGCCTCTCCCTCCATCCTCTCTGCCTCCTTAAGCCGGGCTAATGTTTCCTATAGAACGGCCTTAGCATCCTGTAGCCAGGCTTTTGAGGCCAACCTGTCCATTCTCTCCTTCCAAGTAGTTGTCTTCGGGCTCCCCCGCTCATAAGTTACTGATATTTTTGAGGGGGACCTCTCCCTTGGCGAGGTAGGGGTATCTTCTATAGTAATTGGGCTGTTGGATGGAGGTTGGGGCCTGCCTGTTTTGATTCTCACACTTCTCCTGGCTTTAAAATACAGAGGAATCTCCCTCTTTCATTTTTCCTTTGGCTTAGGAGGTGTACTAAGGGTGGCTAGCACGGCTGCTGCCTCCCTTACAAGAATTTCGACTGTCTTCTCCTTTGGTTTTCCTTTCTCAGGGCTTCCTGTAGAAGGCCCTGTATCAGCTGATTTCTGGCTTCCTGTAGAAGCCGTTTTTGGTTTTCCTGTAGAAACAGGTGGCACCGTTTTAGCCTGTTTGGCTGAGGGTGCTTTGCCTTTTGACTTGGTTGAGGCTGCTTTCGAGGTGCCTTTACTGACGTGGACTTGTTCAGTCCTTTCCACCCTACTCTGTAGCCTTTTCTCTCTGGGTGTCAATGTGGATTTGTCACCCTCCTTTTCGGCAACCTGGGGTTTCTCTTGCCTCCCCTTTTGTTCTTTCTTCGGTGCTTTGGCCGCAGTTTCTTGGCCTTTCCCTTTCTTCTCTGTGTGTACTGACTCCTTCTCCTCGCTGCTGGAGGAGGTGAGCTCCTCGGTCAACATTTTGATATCGCCATCCTTAGTCAGATTTCGGAAGGCTTCCCACGAGAGAGGGACTGTGTAGGTGTGGAGTGCATCCTCCACGAGGAGCTTAATGAGCCCATGATGGGCTACCTGGTCTGGCGTGCCCTCTCGTAATTTGGTGGCACATTCAGTCATGGACTGCAGGAGGAAGTAAGGAATACTTAGCTTGTTTTCTGAAGGTAGGTCCATTTGGTGCCTCAATTCTATGAGCAGCCGGAAATGGTACCCATATACGATGCTGAATCGTCCTTCGCACGTGATATATTTCATAATTTGGAGGCTGACCTCACTCCAAAGCGGCTGTAGGCTAGCTCTGCGAACCCCATTCTTATCCTCTGAGAATTGCTCCTCTGGTGGAAAGAACTCCTTTTTAGCCTTCTGGCCTAATTTCCTCTCCTCCTTGTCCCACGGTACCCCCATTGGGAGGTCAGTGACCCTGCTGATGAATTGTGGGGTGAGTCTGAGATTCAAACCCCTGAAATTGACAACGGCCAGCGTTTTCGATTTTGGCTTCAAAGCTCGCAGGAACTCCTCTGCCACCTCATCATCATAACCTTGAAGCTTGTCACAGAATGACATCCATCGCGCACGAGTGAACAGTTCTACCACCTCCGGGTTTTCCCGTAGCTTCTTTGAGTCTGTCGGTTCCTTTCTGATGAATCCACCCGGCATGGTGAAAGCCTGCTATGTTAGCCGGAGGTGGCAGGTGCGTATCAAAAGATGGCCTTTCGGATTGCTTGAGACAGAGCGCAGAACTACGCCTCTGTCACGCACACAATTCATGAATTCTTGGCTATCTACAGATGAGCCTTGACAGGGGCTCAATTACAAACCACATCCTGTAGAAAACCCCGCATATACTACGACGACAATTTTCATGCAAAAGGAAGACGACGCTTGCAATTTTATGCTCAAATTGTAGTTTTACATTTTTGAGGACGTCGACTTCACCACCCTTCAAACCAATTGCATGGGAGGAACAGGTTCAGGCTTACCTTTTCCAATTCGCCACCTTTGACGTGAATAGATCAATTTTCCTCCGTAGCGGCGAGCTTCCTGTAGCGCAGCTTCCTGTAGAAGTCGCGCACAGGTTCTGGAGAGCACGTCAGTGGTTCTGTGCCTTCTGTGCCACCACCAGACGTCTGAACGAGCCGAGGACTTGGAGTAACGAGCTTCAGAGAAATTCGGACGCTTGACTGCAAAACGGCTGGTGATAAATGAGTGGAGTGATGATCTAGCCGGTGGATTTGAATCCCGACCGAACTCGTGGCGTAGGGGTGAGTTGTCCCTGCCGGACCATTGGACGACGTCACCTACTCATTTCACTGCAAGTTTCCCTGACTGCCGCATCATTCCCTGCAGATCTGCCGCCGCCATTTCCGTTAAATCGCCACTTCTCCCCGACTGGATGCTTCTCACGTGTCCATTACCCGTTTTGCTTGCCACGATCAACACTTTCCAAATCTGACGAGACCATCTGACTGGTCGTGGTGGCTAGTTGAATGGCTACCCGACTACTCAACCCATTCATTTCCACACTTGCAAACATTTCAAAGCATTTTTCATGTAATTTGACGAAAAAAAGGGTGAGGCACTTACCTGTGCGGCCGCGACGTTATTTTCAGGTTTCAGGACGAGGGGGATTGGATTTTCTTGTTGCTGCTTCATGCACAGGCACGGGGGTTCCTCCTCGCAGACTGCTATTGGTTACGACGCTTATTACCTAGTTGCGGATGGTGCATGTGCCCGCTCTATTTGTTGTAGGCGCCTTGATGGTGTACATTCTAGCTGGATGAACTGCTACGGGATTCCTGTAGGATGTCCTGTAGCAGTTTTTCCTCCTCGGGTGCATGCTGAAACGGTGGAGACGGTGGCATCACGGTCACGATCGCAGGGCCCTCGGATGGCTTTGATAAGTAGTGCATGGTGTCTCTGCATCCTTTTTTCCATTTGAGAATCGCTTCCTCTGATAATTCAATGTTCTGATTTGACTGTGCAGGTATTTCCATTGCATGGCAACTGGGGTGGTAGAAGGAGGCGACAGCAGTGCGTGATGGAGAAAACATTAGCTTGCATGCCTCCGTGTCAGACCTCGGGCGTTAGATCTCCCCACACAGTCGGTTCTGGGCCGTCCAAAGCTTCTACAGGAAGTTTCCTGTAGAAATACAGAACTTCCTGTAGAAAGTCCTGTAGCTTCCTGTAGAAGGCTAAACTGTGATCAAATCATGCCCAGACCTTGGAAGAGATGAGTGTTTCTGGAGGGAGTGCTGGTGAGGTCACCTGGTAGCATAGTAGGGACCCTTGTCTTCGAGTTGAGGGGCCTCTTTTCCTGCATGGAATACCTGCAACCTGCATGCATTGCCACATCTTGAACTTGTTTTCCCTGTTTTTTTTTTTGTTTTTTTTTATTTTATTTTTTTGAAAGACAGCAGGGGCGCCTCCATGAGGTTTTCACCCTTACCATCTGCCTTGAGCGCCTCAGAGAGGTTTTCACTCAAGGGTCTTTTTCAAACATTTTCAGAAAGACAGCAGGGACGCCTCAATGAGGTTTTCACCCCTACCATCTGCCTTGGGAGCCTCAAAAAGGTTTTCACCCAAGGATCTTCTTTTTTTTTTTTTTTTTTTTTTTTTTTAAGATCTTCAGGGTATGCCCAAAACAGAGGCAGAACCCTTCTCTATGACCAGCACTGATTTTGCCACAGTTTTGATGAATTCTTGCCTTGAAAGAGGTTTTATGTAGATCTTTAGTCGATGCCCATTGACAAGCATAGGGATGGCCTCCTCATCAATGGTCCGAATAAGAACAGATCCATTGTCATTACATTTTTCCACTGCATATGGTCCCAGCCATCTGGTTCTCAGCTTCCCCTTGAAATCCTTATGCCTGGAATCATACAACAGCGCCCAATCTCCTGGCTAAAATTGCTTGTCATTGAGGCATTGGTCATGCCACACCTTCCTCTGAAGTTGAACCACTTCTGAGTGGAGAAGGGCCTGCATTCGGTGCTCGTCCAATCCATTCAGCTGCAATAACCTTTCTTGTTGGGCATGGCTGAGATCCAGGTCCAGTTGAGCTGCCATCCTCAAGGTGTTGTACTCGAACTCAATTGACAACAAATCTCTCTTCCCATAGACCAGCTCATAAGGTGTGAAGTCGGTTGTGGTCTTCCAAGTGGTGTTGTAAGCCCATGTGGCCTCAACCAGGCAATCTGCCCAATCTTTCCTGTTGTTGCTCACCACCTTAGTCAAGATCCCTTCCAATGCTCTATTGGTGACTTCCACCTGCCAATTTGCTTGAGGATGATAGGGCGTGGAAGTCCTATGCTTGATTTTGTGATGAGCAAGTAGGTCTTCAATTAAGTTGGAGGTGAACTGGCTTCCTTGATCGGTGACTAGCTCTCTTGGGTAGCCAAATTTGTAGAAGATGTTCTCTCTTAAGAACTCGGCCACCTTTTCTTCTGTCGCTGCTTTGATTGCCTTGGTTTATGCCCACTTTGTCAGGTAGTCTGTGCACACAATGATGTAAGACCTTTGCCTCGAAGGAGGATTGATTGGACCCACAAAATCCATACCCCACTTCTCAAATGGCTCAAGAGTCACTTGAGGTTGGAGAGGCATTTCATCCCTTGGAGTCGGTTTCCCCATCCTTTGGCATCGGTCACATTGGCTGATATACCTTCTGACATCTTGATGAAGCGTGGGCCAATAGTAGCCTGCCTACATGATTTTGAAGGCAGTCCTTTTGGCTGCAAAATGCCCTCCACAAGGCCCGTCATGACAGGTTAGGAGGATGTCAAAGACTTCCTCCTCCCTTACACAACGCCTTAAGATCTGATCAGGACCTTAAGATTAGATGTTCATCTGGCATCTGGTCATCCACTGTTCCATCCTCTCCTGCAGGTAAATCCAATCTAGACAAAAAGTCAACAACAACATTTTCTTTACCTGGCTTGTCAACAATAGTCAAATCAAACTGCTGCAACAAAAGTAACCATCTAATAATACGAGCGTTCACATCCGGTTTATTCATTAAATATCTAATTGCAGCATGATCAGTATGTACAAATGTTTGATATCCTATGATATAATGTCGGAATTTGTTCAGTGCATGGACCACGGCCAAGAATTGTTTCTCAGTTACAGTGTAATTCACTTCTGCCTTGGATAAGTTTTTGCTGACAAAGTAGATGGTGTATGGAAGTTTTTATTCAACTTGTCCTAAGGCTGCCCCTATGGCTTTGTTCGAGGCATCAGTGTGGATGTGGAAAGGTAGGGCCCAGTTTGGACCTCTCAAGATTGGGGCAGACACCAACTTGTCCTTTAATTCATTCAGAGCCTTCTGACAATCGTCAGTCCATTTAAACTCAACATCTTTTGCCAAGAGGATAAACAATGGCGAGGCTAGCTTGCTGAAGTCTTTAATGAATCTCCTATAATACCCTGCTAATCCTAAGAAGCTTCGAACATCTCTTACCTTCTGAGGAGGTGGAACCTTCTTGATGAGAGCAATTTTGTTAGGATCCACCTGTAACCCTTGGCAAGAAATGGTATGGCCTAGCACGATCCCTTCAGTCATCAAGAATTCACACTTTTCAGGACTAAGGGACAGGTTCATCTCTATGCACTTGGTTAGGACTTTTCCCAGATTGGACATTGCTTCCTGGAAGTTGGACCCATAAGGAGTGAAGTCATCCATATAGATTTCCACCGAATCATGGACCAGCTCAGAAAAGATGCTCAAGACGGCTCTCTGGAAGGTGGCAGGAGCATTGCATAGTCCAAAGGGAAGAACTCGGTAAGCAAAGGTACCCCAAGGACAAGTGAAGGTGGTCTTATCTTGGTCTTCCGGGCTGATTTGGATCTGGTTATACCTGCTAAACCCATCTAGGAAAGAGAAAAACTTCTTTCCTGCCAGTCCATCCAACACTTGATCTATGAAGGGTAGAGGAAAATGGTCTTTCTTGGTGGCCTTGTTCAATTCTCGGTAGTCCACACATATTCTCCACTTCCCGTTTTTCTTGGGAACCAACACCAAAGGGGACACCCATTCGCTATCCGAGATGGGGTAAACGAATCCGGCATCCAACAGTTTTTGTAATTCCTCCTTGACGATGTCCTTAAGGGCTGGATTCATTCTCCTTTGGGGTTGCCTAACCGGTTTACAGTCTTCTTTGATGTAGATGTGATGGATACAGACCGAAGGATGGACTCCTTTCATCTCCTTATAGCTCCAAGCAAAAGCATCTAGATGACTGGCCAACAGACTACACAGCTCCTTTTCCTAGGAAGGAGATAGGGAGGAGCTGATCTTTAACGTTCTCTCAGGGCCGAACTCCACATTTTTGACTCTGGGAGTGACAGGGTTGGTCACACAAAGGTCCACTAAGGTGCTGGCTTGGGCATCCTCCACCAATTCTTCTAAGGACAATGCACTGGGAGGTGGATTCTGGATCAAGGTCTCAATCAAATCATCCTCGGTTGGGAGGCCTCCCCTAGTGGTGTCTAGGGTGCACAAAGGTGCTGAGTACACCTCATACTCTTCTCCTTCCTCCAACCAAAGTGGTAAGTCATGCTCTAATAAGGGTTGGGCAGGAGGGTATAGGACTAGCTGCTTGGACATAGGACCATTTTTGATGGTCATGTTTCCTGCACAGCAGCTTATGTAAGCATCTGCAGTGGCTAACCAAGGCCTTCCCAAGATAAGAGGGTATCCAATAAGCTTTGCCTTTGGTTGCAGAACCAGGAAGTCTGCAGGGTACTCCCAAGAGTCAACAGAGACCAAGACATCCTCTACAATCCCTTCGGGAGTCACAGTGGAGCGATCTGCTAGTTGCAGGACTGTCGAGGTCTTTCTCAAGGAACCCTGAAGGTTGAGTTTGAGCATGGTATCTCTGGTCATCACATTAATGGCAGCCCCCAGATCAATCAATGTGTGAGGTATGATGGTGCCATTGATGTGTACATCCACTACAGGACTCCCAGGATCCATATACTTTGGGCAGATGGCCTGCCCCAACATAAGATCAGACAGTTGTCCTATGACATTGATGGTTGAAGCATCTCTTTTTCGCATGCTTGGGTGTCTGAAACACTTTTCCTTAACCAGTTTGTTGTATATCGATACATCTTTGATGGCTTGGAGAAGTGGTATTCTCACACACAACTGTTTGAGTTCTCCCAGAAGCTCATCCTCCTCTGGGTTGGGTTGCGTGGTGGTCGTTAGTCTCTCAGGAAAGGGTGGAATGGCCTTTGTTTCACTTTCCTGTTTATCTTCCTCGTCCTCTGGGGGAGGAGGTTGGCGATCTGGAAGAGTCTTTCCAGATCGCAGATTGATCTCCTGGATCTCCACAGCATAGGTAGGGCATGATGTTTCCCCAGTATATACCTGCTGGGCCTGTCGGTTGTTGGGGTTCGGGTTCGGTTGAGCAGGCATTTGGGGTTGCCTTGGAGGAGCAGGAGGTAATGGTTGTGGTTGAGCTGGTGGTTGAGGCAAAATTGCGGGAGGAGTATTGTACTGGGGCCTCCACCCCGATTGAGGTGCATTCCACTGAGGCTGTGGCTGGGCAGGTGAGTGAAACGAAGGAGTAGTGGGCTGAGTATGGTACTGAGGCGGGTAAGACCATGGAGGAGGTATAGACCAGAAAGGATGAACAGGGGGTCCCCAAAAAAGCATAGGAGCGGATTGGTTGGGGCTGTAATAAGCTTGGGGTGTCCCTTACATCCCCTGTTGGTAAGGTCTAGGTCCATGTGGCCTTCTTTGGTTGAGGAAATAGAGAGGTTCAGTGGGTGCTTTTGTCCCTTGATACATGGCTTTAAGCCCAGGTAAGGTTGGACACTGGTTTGTGGGGTGGTCCTCCTCACAAAAAAAACATACCTCAACCGAATGTAATGGGCACTCGTTCTTAGGGTGTTTCCTTGCAGAAGATAGCCAAAGCCCTCTCAGCTTCCTCTTTCTTCTGCTGGATTCAGAATGTATCAAGTTGCATGGTGATGGTCTGTCTCACCTCACTCTTGAGGTCCTCTAATTGATTTGCAAACTCATGTTTGGATAAAGGGATACCAGTTGAGAGGAGGTTTCCTCTACCTCTTTTTCGAGCTGCCCTAGAGTGGTTTCTAAACACAGTCTTTATGTCCTCATAAGGTAGTTGGTAAATATCTCCTCCAACTAGCATGTGAAGGGTATCTAAGAGGTCTTCAGGGACTCCTCGGAGCAGGACCAACTTGAGGGATTCAGGGTCAAGTGTGCACCTGGCCCGTTTATAGCTAAGTTGGAACCTCTCCTCGTAATCTTCTAAAGACTCATCATTCCCCATTGTCATCCGAAAGATTTCTCCCTTGGTTTCCTTGGACCTACAGTAGTCCCGGTATTTGGTATTGAAAGCTTGCTGCATCTGGGCCCAAGTGGTGATATTGTTCCCAGGTAAGCCCATGAACCAGCGTAATGCTGCATCCTTAAGGGTAGAGGGGAAGAGTTTCAGTTTTTGCTCATCCTCGGTATAGTCATAGGTTCGACAAAGGACGGCAAACTCAAACAGGAAGGTATCAGGGTCTTCAGTAGTCAGTCCATGGAAGTGAGGTAAAGCAGAGGGGCTGATGTTCTTCATTTTCATGTCTCCATTGGTCTCTCGGATGGGGGAGGCACCTTCAATTCTCTCATCTTCTCCCCTATTGTCAGCCATAGCTTCAAATGGAGTGTTCTCTAACTCTTCTTCTGCTATAGGATCTTCGTATATCTCAGGAGGTTCGCCTATAGGTTCTTCTGGATCACTGACACCAAAGAAGAGAGAAGGGTGACTCAGTGATGTGGTGGGGGTGTTGGGTAAGAATTTTCCCGTTTTATCTCGATTTCTATGAGGCATGAAATGAAAAGACTTCTAATTGCTTTGGTTTTTTTTCTGGTACCTGCAAAACTAAAACAGATTGAACTGCAACTAACTATCCTGCTGAAATGGGAATGCGGAATTGAAATGAAAGCATGAAAGAACTAATCTATTTTGCTCAAATGAAATTGCGGAATTGAAATGCTAATCTACGCTTGCAGAATTGAAATGCTAATCTACACTTGCAGAAATGAAATTGCGGAATTGAAATGTTAATCTATGAAAGCAGGAAATGTCTATGCTACTTTTACAGAAAGGAAATTGCAGAATGGAAATGAAATAAACTACTTAGCAGAAGGCGAGAGTAGGAAAATAGAAGAAAAGAAACAATCACTAATACTCTGACGCTTCCCTGGCAACGGCACCAAAAAGATGGTGGGCTCCAGTATTGTAGCAATAATGCTACAACTCCTGGAGCTTCCTTCCTTAATTTTATCAACCCGGTAGTTCGTAACAAACTTGGAAGCGACGGTGCTGTATGCACAAGTACTAGCTCTTGCCGCAGCTGTCATTTGGTCAGCTGGCACAAGTCCGCTAGGGGCTCAAGCTAACTTCTATGAGCTCTTAGAAGAAGCTTTTTAACTGATGGACGAAAGCTAACTCAAAGGAAGCTAATCTATTTGCAGAAAGGAACTGAAAGCCAACAAGAAACGCAAACCCTAGCAAACTCTAATTCTACCAGCTAGTCTTACTGATGCAGAGATGGGAATGCAAACTACTGAAAGGGATGCCATTACTTCTATGAAGGTAAAATGCATGTGTCTAGACTACCTCTATCCGAAGAAAACATTTTTTTGTATTTTTGTTTCAATTATTAGAATTATCATGCATGTGCTTTTAACTAGTTTTTTTACTGTGCAGAGGTGGATCAAGGAGGAGAAAGGCTTGAAAAAGGTTGGGAAAGTTCAGAGAGGTTCTAAGGTGTCCCTAACACCCTTCCCGAGAGTTTCACAAAGTTTGGCTACCAAGAGACCGTGTTTATGAGCTTCTACAGGAAGTCTGCAGGGGTTCTACAGGATGTTTCAAAATTTCGGCAGGATGTTCAGTAATTCCTACAGGATGTTCTACAATCGGATTTTTGGGTGATGGGTGAGTGGAAGAGGCTGCATGTGTGGATAGGGAGGTAGGAGAGGGGTTTGTAATGACTTAGTGACAGAGAGATGAGATGATGAGGGGGTGTGCTAAGCTAGTTTGTCTGAAGGAGGGTAGAGGAAATGGAAGGCCGAAAAGGGAGGATAATGTGGGCAGTAGAGTAGCTGAGAGACAAAGGGGTCTAATTGGGAGATGAGAAGTTGGCCTGGGCAAGGCTTAGAAGGATGAGAGGGTGAGGGAGTAGCACTGCACAGTGTAAACTGAATCAAATCATCCACGTCCTGCACATAATCAAAACATTCCTAACTGTTTAATGGAACCAATGAACAGCAACGTTATTTCTAAGGAAAACCATGTCTGGCACTGAAGCAAAGAAACATTCCAAGAGGTCTGAATGCATGGACAACTTCTCCAAACGAAAATATTGCACCAAAGATTGCATGAGTACGTAAACCAATGTTTTTGGTGGGTAGCACTGTCTGCAATTCCAGCCCTTAGAAAGAGGTGAAAATGAGTGTGCAGGCAACCCTTTTCTGGAACTTTTATCAACTCCAATCCCTTCACTCTATTCTAAACAGCTGAAGCAACTCTATCTTCTAACAATGACCTACTTAACCACACCAAGAAATCTAACTCAACAAACTCCGTTTCAAATGCATGTAAAGAAAACCATAATGCTGAAAGAAAAGATAACAATACAGAAGAAGGAGGCCTTAGGCTCTCAGGTTGGGCCCAACCCCGAGAGCTATGGCTCCTTTAAAAACTCAGAACTGAGATCAAATCTGACTGCTTTCCATTAAAAAATAATAATCATAAGTCAAAGAGCATGCCAATAATGGCTACAAAAGAGCAAAACTAAGCTGGCAGCTCGTAGTGCAGAATGTGCAACAATGTTTCAAAAGTCCTTTTCGAAGGCTAAAGCCTTATCATTTATACATCACGAGGCCCCAAGCTGGCCTCCTAAATCAGTGGGACTTGGCTGACCAAACTAGGAGTGAACTGCTGCTTCCTCAAAATCCGTTTGGCTGCCTTCTAAATCCGGTTGTGGTGGCTGTTGGAGCTCGGAGTTGGGGGTGAAGATCCCGAGGAAGGCCATTTAATGTTGTGGACAACCCTCCTACGAATCCTCAACCCCATCTTGGCTGTCTCCTGGTCCTTATCTGCTCAGTTTTGTTCCAATCATGTGTCAAAAAACCTGAAATGAGCACGTGTTAGCCACCTAGGAATAGTGACTGCCCTTATTCGTACAAATGACATAAACATACTAAAAAATGATGCATAAGTTATGAAAAATGAAGGATTGAGAAAAGGTAGTTAGGCCAAATGAGCCCAAAATGTTACCAAATTTGGGGCTCATCAATAGGCAAAACTAAAACTTATTTTAGTTCCCAACTTCTTCCATAATTTCCTCCAGAAATGTCCAACAAATTTGGAATCTTTGTCTGAGACAATACTCTTAGGCAACCCATGCAATCTTAGTATCTCCTTGAATAACAAATTAGCAATGTGAGTAGCATCACTAGTTTTATAACATGGAATACAATGTGCCATTTTTGAAAATTTTTCCACTACAACAAAAATGAAATCATTTCCTCTTTGAGTCTTTGGTCAGCACAAAACAAAATCCATACTTACCATATCCCAAGGCCTATCTGGAATTGGTAATGGAACGTACAAACCTATATTTTGGCTTCTTCCCTTTGCATATTGATAGATTTTACAAGCTTTCACATACTTTTCCACTTCATATCTCATTTTCTGCCAGAAATAAAATTTGTTCAACTGTTCATAAGTATTCTCTATACCAAAATGTCTTGCAAGTCCACCACTATGTTTCTCTTTGATTAAATTCTCCCTCATAGAACAGTTTGGTATGCACAACTGATTTCTATTACACAACAGTCCATCTTGTAAGAAATAATCCAACCATTTATTCCTATCCATCAAAATAGGATTTTTACAAGATTCAAATGCCTCTTTAAAATCTGGATCTGTCTCATATAATTCTTTAATAAAATCAAAACCTAGCACTTGAATTTGACTCTCTTGAAGTAATACATTTCTCCTACTTAAGGCATCTCCAACTTTGTTTGATTGGCCATTTATGTGCTTTAAGACAAAATGGAAACCTTGAAGATACTCTACCCATTTAGCATTTTTCTGGCTAAGCTTTGGTTGTTGCATAATATACTGTAGTGCATGGTTATCTGAATAAAGTATGAACTCCTTTGACATCAGATAATGTCTCCACTTCTTCAATGACTGCATAACTGCATAGAACTCTTTATCATAAGAAGAATACTTCTTCTTTGAATCATTTAGCTTTTCACTAAAATAAGCTATAGGTCTGTCTTCCTGACTTAAAACACCTCCAATAGCTTCTCCGTTGGCATCACATTTCACTTGGAAAGGCTTACTAAAATCAGGTAGAACCAAAATAGGTTTTTCAGTGATTTTCTTCTTCAACAGCTGAAAATTCTTTTCTGCTTCAGCAGTCCATCTAAATGGTTGTTTATCCTTCTTTATGGTCTCAATAATAGGGGCATTGATCTTACTAAAATTCTTTATGAATTTCCTATAAAAACTAGCAAGACCATGAAAACTTCTTACCTCAAAAACACTTTTAGGTGAAGGCCACTCCATGATTGCCTTGATCTTTTCTGGATCCATCTTCAGCCCTTCAGCAGAAATAACAAAACCCAAATACACTAACTCCTCTTTCATGAATGAACACTTCTTCAAATTCAACAATAATTTCTCTTGATGTAGCCTTTGTAAGACATAATTCAGATGTCTTATGTGCTCCTCCTTAGACCTGTTGTAAACTAATATATCGTCCAAATATACTATTACAAATTTACCAGTAAACTCTTTAATAACTTCATTCATGAGCCTCATAAATGTACTTGGTGCATTTGACAACCCAAAAGGCATTACTCTCCACTCATACAATCTATCATTTGTCTTAAAGGTAGTTTTACACTCATCCCCTTCTCTTATCCTTATCTGATGATACCCACTTTTAAGATCTAGCTTTGTAAAATACCTTGCTCCACTCAAGTAATCCATTAAATCTTCAATTCTAGGTAAAGGAAATCTGTACCTAATTGTGATTTTATTGATGGCTCTTGAATCAATACACTTCTCCAGCCTCCATCTTTCTTTGGACTCAACATTGTTGGTACTGCACAAGGACTCAAGCTTTCTCTAATCAGCCCTTTGTCAAGCAGTTCCTACACCTGCTTCCTAACCTCTTCATTTTTTGTAGGAGTCATTCTGTAAGCTACTTTGTTAGGTAGATTTGCTCCAGGAATCAAATCTATATGATGGTTGATTCTTCTAATGGGTGGTAACTCATTAGGAAAATCATCAACAATGATATCACAATAGTTGTCCAACATTTCTTGAATTTCAATGGGTAAATCAAAAACTTTAGTGGAAGTCATTGTTTCCTTAGGCTTGCAAATTACAACAAAATTTACCTCGTTCTCTTCAATCTGCTGCAAGTATTCCTTTCCTCCCAGTAACAGAGTTTTTGGATCAGTCTTCTTTCCTGATGCATCTTCTTCTCCCATAGGCAGTAACGTATGATTGAAACCATTTTTACCAAACTTGTAGGTGTTTCTTTTCCCGTCATGCATAGCTCCTCTGTCATACTACTAAGGTCTTACAAGCAATATGTGACACACATCCATTGGCATCACACCACATACAATTTTGTCCTTATATTTTCCCAACTACAACTCCACTTCACACTATTCATTCACTAACAGCTGATGTCCCTTTTGTAACCATAACACTTGTAAGGTGTTGGATGTTTCATTGTCTTCAGCTTCAATTTCTCCACCACTTCTGTAGAGACCAAATTATCAGTGCTGCCACTATCAATGATTATCTGACAGCATTTCTCTTGAACCTTATACACTATTCTGAACAAATTCTTTCTTTGTGATGGTTCAACTATTTCCTTTGCTGGCTTGAGCAAAACTTTATTGATTACCAAAGATTCTCCTCTCTCTGGTATACTTTCTTCTTCTGTCACTACTGCTGTTGTTGCTTCTCCCTCAACTTGAGCAACAATTGCATTCTTTTGACTTGTTCTTGCATTCTCTAGGAACTCAAAAGCTCTGTGTCCTAGTTTGTTACATTTGTAACATCTTACTTCTTTTCCTCTTCCTCTACCTCCTCTTCCTCTAGAAAAACTCCCTCTACCACTTGCATCACCTCCTGTGGCTGCATGCTGGTTTGGGCTACTGCTAGCTCCATATTTAGGTGTTGTAGATCTTCCTCTACCATCTTGACTTCCCCCTCCTCGGAAAGTACCTCTCCCTCTAGCAGAATGCTTTCTCATGAGTTTTTCTTCAGCTTTCAGTACCATCTGATAAGCTTCCTCTACTGTTTTAGGAGACAATATACTTATCTCATCTTGACTGTCCATCCTAAGACCATTCACATATCTAGCCACCTTTTCATCTGTATCCTGAGTTTGTCCAGCTCTTATGCTTACCTTGTAGAATTCCTCTGTGTATTATTTCACTGTCATAGATCTCTGTCTAAGATTCTGCATCTATCTGAACAAGGTTTGCTAATAACTACTTGGTAGGAACTTACCTCTTAGCTTTGCTACCATCCTATTCCAATTTTTGATAGGTTCCTTGCCAAGTATCTTTCTTTATGCCTTCACTCCATCCCACCAAAGCACTGCATGTCCTTTTAGCTTGGTGACAGCAAACTTTACTTTCTTCTCATCTTCTGTTTCTTCATAATCAAAGAATTTCTCCATGCCATTAATCTAGTCTATCAATTCTTCTGGATTCAGTCATCCTGCATATATTGAAACCTCAATATTTGGCCTAGCTATGGATTTCAACACTGACTGGAAGAATCTCATCTCAGGAGTAACTGCTACAGTTTCCTCCTCTCCTTCAGCTTCAACCTCAGGCTCACTAATATCCCCATCATCTATATTTCTCTCTGTTGTTAATGCCTCTAATCTAGCCTACATCTGGTGCACAGCTTCCATCACTTCAGCATTTGCAACTAGTTGACCTCTTCCACCACGTCCTTGTCCTCTTCCAACTCTGAAAGCCATATTAACTTTCCTTCTTCTGCTTCTGAGATTCAATTCAGTGTCAAAAGGTTGCTCTGATACCACTAATGGTGGCTTGGGTGCAGGCGATATAGACAATCGTGCAAATCCTGTTACAATTTCTTCTAAATCTGATGGAATTCCTTCTTCTTGCTCCACTGGAGTATCAGTCATCTATTTCTAGACTGATTGTTCATAAATTTCCCTTTTTGGCCACTATCACCACTCTTTCCTCCTTAATCACCCCAACCCTTGTTATCGGAAACGACTTACACAGCAGAGCCCCTTTTCCGCTATCGGAACTATAATTCCATAGGAATTACGAATTACACTATCGGCGAGGATTTTGAATGATATTAACATAACTATGCATGAAATACACTATCAGCGGCTTCAAATGGCCATAATGCAATTATTCATGGAAATACACTATTGGCGAGGTTTAATTGCCATAGTGCTATTACACAGGAAAATACACTATCGGCGGTTGTTCCATGAGAAATGGAATAACACTATCTCACTTTGAATTAACACTATCGGCATTTTTTTTCCACATGATTGCGTTAACACGCAATTACATTATTGGCACTTCGCTATCGGTGATTCCCCGATGCGATATAACATTGTAGCTTATCGTCAATCACAATCGGTAGTTCCTATGGAACAAAACATAACATAACGGTCCTTCCGATGCGATAACATGTGGATTTATCAGCAATCGCAGTCGGCGATTTCAATGTCTCCTTGCCAAACTTCCTCCGCTTAAATACTTACGAGTGCAATAAGTCACGGACCCGATAAGTTATTAAATCCTCCTTTATATTGTTTCGGATCTGAAAGTCGCACTTCGGACGTCGGCACTTCGAAGGACTAGTCCCTCCCCGCTCCAACACTACGATGCGATATTGGTTGCGAACCCGATAAGGATATCAGCCACACTTAATAGGATTTCAAGTCTGGAACTCGATTCCGACTAAGTTTTCCACGATTTTGCAGTGTAAACCATAGTTTCTGCTTGCGGAACTCAACAATGCATATAAGGGAAACAGGGCATGCTGATATAAAGGAAAACCACTCCAACAGGCTTAAATCGAAGTATTAGTTGGAAAATAAGGCCAAATCACTATTATAAAGACTCAAAAGGAAAAACGAGGCCGAATACATGCATAAATACCAGTTTAACAGGCAAATACAAGTTCAGATGCACAGAAAGGGTTCGAAGGTCACCACACCTCTGGGATCGACCAATACATAGAGAAGTCCCCTCTTCCTTTAAGAAATATGTGATAAAAGCATGTGGTCAAAATCCCTTTACAATAACATCAAACTTACATATATACTGGTTCGTGCTAACAACCAATTCCTAAAACAGAGGTCTAATTTGTTGTAACTATCAGTTCTGCGAGACATTCTCCTCGAGAACCTCCACTATGATTAACTGATCCTATTTGTTTATTGAGGTATTCTCCTCAAGAACCTCCACTATGGCTTAACTATTTAACATTTATTACATCATGATTTATCCCTAGATTCTCTCTCTATGTTAAACTAGAAAAACATGGAAATTGATGGCTAAAGGATCCCACTCCTTTGCTTGTAGATTTTTTGGTATTTTTGGAATAAATTTGAAGTCTTTTCCCTCCAAGTCTCATGCTCCTACATCGAAAGAAGTAATCTTTAAGATATGTGGGATCCTCTAGACCTGATTCAGCCTGAATGGGATACTTAGTTGAGTCACATGCTAGAATGTTATAACGTAACTGCTGAAGAAGAGGACGAGGATCCGCGAAAGCTTAACATCCATGAAACAAAAGGTCACTACGAGGTTGAAGGACCACGGGTTGAGAATCTGGATATAACCACGCTGTTGAAAATGAAACAAGTAAACATTGGTACGGAGGCAGAGCCCAAATTCGCAAAGATTGGAGATTACTCAAACGATGCGACAGTGGATAAGGTCGTTGACATTCTCCGCGAATACCAGGATTTATTCCCTACCAAGTTCACGGATCTAAAGGGGATAATCAGGGACCTATGTATGATGAATATCACGTTGTAACCCAACACGAAGCTCGTTAAGCAAAGGCCTGACCATCTCGATCAAGTACAAGGAAAAGGTCCACTTAGAGCTAGATAAGATGTTTGTGGCAGGCATTATTGAGCCTGTGGAAGAATCTGACTGGGTAAGCCCAATGGTGGTATAGGAGGAGAAGAATAAGGATGAAATAAGGATATGTGTGGATCTTAGAAATCTTAATGACGCTTACGTAGATGATCCTTTCCAAACTCCATTCATTGATGAAGTGTTGGACAATGTAGGTAGCTAGGAGGCATATTCCTTCACTGATGGGTTCTCTGGGTACCACTAGATCAAAATCACGTCAAAGGATAGGAGCAAGACAACCTTCATGACTGAGTGGGGTTTTTTTTAGTACACTGTAATGCCATTTGGATTAAAGAATGTGCCTGTGATCTTCTCGCGTGTAGTAGTTGCTGCGTTCAAATAGTTTATTCATAAGTTCCTGGAAGTATACTTTGATGATTGGACTGTGTTAGGGCTAGTGAAATTCTTTGTAGAAAGCTTGCGCTTAATGTTGGATGCCTGTTGAAGATACCATATTGTGCTCAATCTGAAGAAGTGCTTGTTTTGTGTTCCTTTTGGGACCCTGCTGGGTCATGTGGTTTGCAGACAAGGACTGATGGTAGACCCTGCAAAGATTGCAGTGATACTGAACTTGGAGGCGCCAAGGAGTGTGAAGTAGGTGTGTGCTACCTTAGGACATACGGGATATTACAGAAATTTTATCAAAGGTTATGCCCAAATCATCGCGCCTATGGAAAAATTTTTGAAGAAGGATGTCACATTCTATTGGAATGAAGACTATAAAAAGAGCCTGGATGTATTGAAGGAAAATATGGTCACTGCGTCGATCCTAGTCTTCCTGGATTGGAAAAAGGAGTTTCATGTACATGTTGACACATCATGTATAGTGCTTGGAGCAGTACTGACACAGGCTGGTGGAGAAGACCTGGACCACCCTATCACATTTGCAAGCAGAAGGTTATCCAAGGCGGAGAAGAACTATTCCACTACCGAGCGTGAAGGGTTAGCCATGGTATATGCACTCCATAATTTTAGACATTATTTGTTGGGATGCCATTTTAAGATGTATACAGGTCATTTTGCGCTGAAATACCTAGTCAATAAGCCTGTGTTGGGGGGAAGAATCTGCAGGTGGCTCTTACTGTTCTAGGAATATGATTTTGAGTTTATTGTGTGCCGAGGCCAATTTCTCCACATGCAAATATTTAAGCTCAGTCGGATGCAGAGTTCGAATAAGATAGTAAATCACATGTTCGTTGTTGAATTCATCTTCCTGAACTAAAACCATCCCAATGGTGGAATGAGAAGCGACGAGGTACAAAAAGTAATCCTGGTTGTAATTGGGAGGATGTAGTAACAATGCATGGGTCAACACATGTTTGAGTGCATCAAAATATCGATCAGCAATCTCATCCCAAAAGAATGTTATATTCTGTTTTAACAACCTAGTAAAACCTTTCGTTATCTCAGTGTAGTTAGGAATGAAACGATGTAAAAAGTTTTCTTTCCCTTGCAAACTTTGGAGTTGGTGAAGAGTCGAAGGAGGAGGTAGATTGAAAATAGCTTCCACCAACAAGGGGTCGACATGAATGCCTGCCTTTGATATGATAAATCCCAGTCAGCAACTTGTTTCTACACAGAAAACACATTTGTGTGGATTCAACCGAATTCGATAATGCTTATATCTCAAAAAGATAGCTCGTATATGAATGAGATGATCAGCTCTACATAATGAGTGGGCAAGTAAATCATCGAGATAAGGCTACACAATGTGCTTGATGTCATGAAATGCGTAAGACATAGCCCTTTGAAAAGTTGCTCCAGCGTTCTTTAATCCAAAGGGTAATTTGTAATAAGCAAATGTCCCCCATGGGAAAATGAAAGTTGTTTTAGCTTGATCAGCAAGGAGTATGTTGATTTGATTGTAACCAGAAAAACCATCCATAAAGGAGAACATTTCACTGCCGGCACAATCATCAATAATTTGATCGATATAGGGGGTTGGATAATTGTCTTTAGGACAAGCTTGATTAATATCCCTATAATCGATACATACTCTTATCATTCCTTGTTTTTTGTTGACAGGAACAATATTCGAAACCCAATCGGTTAAAGGAATTGGATAAATGAAACCTGCGTGAAGTGATTTCTCAATTTTGGCTTTGATAGCAGCAAATTTTCGTGGATATATCTGACATAAGCATTTTCAGACAGGTTTAGCATCCGGGTATGTTTTAATTTCATGGACAACAATTGACAAATTGATTCCTGGCATTTCTTCATATGACCAGGGAAAAACTTCACGGAATTCTTTAAGGGCTTTATAAGTTTGGATTTCATCGTTTGTACATGAAGCACCTATATGAATGTTTTCAATAATTCCAGACTTAACTGAATTGTCAATAGGAACCATTCAAGAGATATTTCCCAAATTTAATTCAGAATCAGAATGTTGCAATGGATTCTGCAGTTCTTTGACATATTCAGTCATAAAAATAGAAGAAAAATCATTTCAAAATGATCAAGCTCAGGTAAAAACGAAGATCGATGATGTATATCTTCCCATGGTAAATCATCAACAGACAATAGTTCACGAATCTGCTCATCAGAATGAACAGGATAAGAAGGTGTTGATGAAGCTAAGTTTGATATTGAAAGTGACTCTCCATGGATCACATTCATTGGATCAGTTTCGGTTGAAGAAGGATCAGAAAATGACTGTACAACCTGATATGCAATTTCAAAGGGACTCAAAGGCATCGCGCCACCAAATGAATCCACCTCAGAATCAGAAGGTATGATCCAAGGATCATCAAAAGTAACAGTATTCAATGAAATCATATGAATAGTTGCAATATAAGGCGATACGTTAGGAGGAGGGAAGGAAAAAGTTCCTAGTAAACCAGAATCTTTAATCAAACCTACACCAACATCCTTGTAAGGGATAGTCGTTTTACCGATGTGCTGAATACTATCTGTAGAGGCTGGGTCGGATGAGAAATAAGTCAGTTGGTCTATCGTAATGATCTTTCTATTATGAGGAAACTTGATAAGCCAAAAGACCGATGAAACAATAGCAGTCATAGCATAAGACCAACTGCGACCCAGGAGAAGGTTGTAATCTAGAGGGGCATCAACCACTTCCACATCTAGATTTACGGTTTTGCCTTCAACCCCTATAGGTAAATCCTGCAAAATACCAAAAGGATGGAACCCTCAGCCATCAAAAGTGTTTAGAATTGTCGGGGACTGATTGAGTGTGGGAGAACCAGGAAATTTCCAACACTGGATCGACATAATACACGTAGAAGCACCTTCATCAATCACAGTCCGAAAGAAAGGTTTGTTTTTAACTAAAACAGGAATCTGGAAATCCATTTGATGAGGAAGGCGTGGGGTGTACTATTCTCTAAATCGAAGATTATTAGGTTTGAATCCTGAATATCAACAGCTCCTATAGCAGAAAAAAGTAATTTACGTTGTGCTTGGCACGATTACAACACTTCCAAAGCTGACATTGCTGAAGTGGAAATAGCTAAGTCTTCAACAATGTTATAATTCTAAGCAGCTCTCACATGTGGATTGAAATCTGATTTCCGAAGTATACGTTTAGCATGCAGTTTTATTACTAAGTCAGGGTTGGGTTTCTCGATCTGTAGTGGACCGGAACCAGGAGGAGGTGTAGTTGATGTGTTTGAATTCGAAGATTATGCTTCTTTACCCCAACAAGACCTTTACTACCATAATCTTGCAATCGCGTCGCAATCCTGACATGAGACATCATCATAATGGGTTCTTCTGAGGCATTCCAGGAAGAACCAATCATCTTACTATCTTGAGTAGGAAAAGGATCCTTCTAGACAGTAGGCGTTTGAGAATCTTTAACGATTTTCGAAACCTTTGTTTGATGTAGGCAGTCTTTGGTAAAATGATCCTCGTCGCAAATGAAACAAGGATAACGAGGTTTCCGTTTGTCATCAGTAGATTCATTTTTATCTTTTTTATCTTTTGAATTTTGTTTGTTTTTATTCTTACCTTTATTCTTATTACTGGATTTTGATTTGGCCGTAGATGATTCTATGACATGGATGTCGGCAGAAATTTCAATGGAAGACTCTCCTATCAAGGAATCAGGTAAAGTTATTATAGGAAAAGAATTCTTTGAAGATTTCTTCTTACTTTTAGTGCTAATTGAACCAATCACACCATCAGTGGCATGTGACCCTGAAGGAGCTGCAGTTATTTGACCGTGTTTGGGAAGATCAGGGATTTTTTCATGTAAAGTACCTGACTACGTATAGACGAGGTCAAGGTATTGAGCTTGAGCAATGACTTTCTCTTCAGTAACAACTCCTCCCTTAGCTACATCTTTAGTGATTTTAGGTAACAATGATTTAATGAACCATTCTGCTAAAATTTGATCGGGAATGAAAACTTTCACTAAATGCATTCGCCATTCATGAATATGATCAGAAATATATGTGGACGTGGATTGTTTCAATGAAGTTAACAGTTCTGTGCCATTTTTGTATCTGACAGGCAACTGAAAATGAGTTAAGAAAGCAGTGGCTAACTGATTGAAATTATAAAAAGAGGCTCATGGTAACTCAATGTACCATTTGGCGGCAAGACCAATAAGAGTTCGTTGAAAAAGACGCAATCAAATTGAATCATCAATGATGGAATTAGATGCACACCAGAGGTGATAAGTCATAACATGATTTGACGGATCCTCTCCTGACTTACCCTCGAATTTCAGGATATCACTAGGCAACTTACTAGGCATTGGCAGCCAACACAAAAGATAGTAAATTCGATCGTTCGTAAGGCGCAACAAATCAGGTAAATCCAAAGCTGCAATAAATGGTAAGTTACAATTAAGGTCGTGAAAACCTTGAGTAGCGAGACTAGTTCCAGGAGGAGGATATCCAGGATAACCTAGAATCGGATTTGCATTAGGAATGTTATAACCTCCTGGAAAACCAGGATTAACCAGACCAAACTGGGGTTGTTGAGGCTGTTGATAAGTATAGCCAGGATACGGTTGATACTGATAAACTAGGTTTTGTACAGTAGGCCCGAATTGATACTGTCCCTGGTATGGTTGATATGTGAATTGTGGTTGACTTGTGGCAATTGTAGCAATCATACTAGCTTGTCCTGCAGGCATCTGGACCGAAGTCTGAACCGTAGGTCCTGACTGTGGCACAGAGACTTGAGGAATTTGCACTGATGCAAGGGTAGTAGAAACCAGAGCTGCTGATACTCTAGAAACAGGTGTTGTAGGTTGAACAGAAGTTGCAGTAGTTGCAGCAGTTTGAGGCAGAGTACGAGGTGAGCTAGGCCCAAGTTGTTGAACTGTACCAGATGCAGGGATTTGAATAGTAGGTTGGACAAGTTGCTGGGTGGAACCAGAAACCAAAGGTTGTCCAGGTTGATTAAGTAACTACATATTAGGTTGCAAAGTCTGTTGAGTTTGAGACGGATCCCACACCATGTTCATTCTGGAGTATGGACCCACAAAAGGTTGTGCATATGGAGGACCATAACCTGGTTGAACATAGGGCTGATAATTAAGCGGTACATTTCCAGCTCCTTGAAAAAATGGTTGACTAGAAGGTGGTTGGAAACCTTGAGTTGGGTACTGACCTTGAGGTTGATAACCCTGAGGCACATACTAAAACTGGGGTTGACCTTGAGGTATGTACTGAAACTGGGATTGACCTTGGGGTATGTACTGAGTCTGAGGTTGACCTTGGGGTATGTACTATCCTGGGGGTTGAAAAACTTGAGGAAGCCCTACAGGTGGTGACTGAATACCTTGGGGTTGCCCCCCAGGTGGTAACTGACTACCTTGGGGTTGCCCCCCAGGCAGTAACTCACTACCTTGAAGTTGCCCCCCAGGCGGTAACTGACTACCTTGAGGCTGAGTATTTGGAATACTACCAAACGTCATAAGGATTTGTTTTGCATTCAATGCTTGAGTTCATTACTTCCAGATGATAACACTTGTTCAATCGGTCGAGGAGATGCTCCTGAAAAAGTACCAAAGAGTGACTGCTACCCCGAAGGAACAGAAGGACCGCCGAATAAAAATGTTTCTGGTGTTTGGGAAAACATAGATGACTGTCTTGACATAATCGATGAAGGATAATAACCTCTTGGTGTAGGATGAAAAGGAATTCGAGGTGGTGAAAGAATAAGACCCGGGTTTTCTAAAAAATTGGTCAATGATACATACCAAGCATCACTCCTAAAAGGACTGTATAATATTCATTCACTCTCCATAAGATTTAAAATTTGTTGGTTTTTGGGAAGAGTTACGTCTTCTTCTGGATTAACAAGTTCTTCATAGAAATGAGACCAGAAGGAAGATTTTGAGTAATGATATTGCTTACCCTAGGTGAACCAGGATTACTAGAAGCTGGAGAAGCAAATCCTGAAGTTGGAGTAACAGCAAGTTCAGTGTCATGCTCAGAAATTTCAAGTTCTTCAGCTAATTCACTGTAAGGAGAAATACTACTAGTAACTTCAGAAAATGAAATTGGCTCTTGAATAGACTCTGTTGTTTGTATTTGATAATCGGGATGAACAATTAAAGAAGATTCTCTGGCTTCTAGTGATCCAACTCTACTGTCACTAGGTGATACAAGAGCTCGTAGCCCTTCAAGCTGGCTTGGTGTATACTCAGGAGGTTTCCCCTTAAGTCTACGAGATTGTCTCGATAATTCAGCCATGATTAAATTAACTAATCACACGCAAACAAAGAAAATTTCAATAAAACTACCTAAAGTCTCTAAAGAAACAAATAATTGAATCACAGGCCTAAAAAATCTAAGAGTTCAAACCACACACAAATAGTAACTTCCCGTACTAAAAACACTAGTTGGTGATGGAATCCAACTTAGTAGAAGTTTAATACAGAAAGGGTGATTGGAACATTTACCCCAACAACCTGCTTCATGAAACAGACTGGCACAAGTTTCTTCACAAAATCATCTCCAGTGAAGAGAACCCCCAGAGAATCCAAGTGAGTCTATTCGACATCTACTCTAGGTACAGTGAGACCCTTCCTTCACCGTCACCTTAGGAAATAATCTTAAGTTTATGGACACTAAGGTTACCAACAGCAACAAATACAACTGGGGGAACAGTCTACGATCTGATCTACGCGCAAGGGCAGAGTAACAAAGCTCAATCCCCTTGAAGGCTCCTCAACATGGTCAATCTGAGGTTTACCAACAAGTGACCCCAGGCTCCTTGACAATGGTTAATCTTAGGTTTACTGTTTATAATACGACAAATATTCTATCTTTCCCAATGAAACATAATTGATTGTCTCAAAGGTTCAGACATGATCTCGTGATTGACTCCTTTAAGAGAAGCTTCCCAGAATGTATCAATTACAATTGGATTTATTTCCTACCGCAAGATGTATCTACTTGTTTGTTTTAACTATCTTGGAGAGTTAATTACTCCCTACTCCAAGATACTAGCCTAAGCTATATTGGAGATAAGAGCCCTAGAAATAAAAAAGATTACTAGATCAACTTTAATTAAGCATTGCTTGTATGGGTTGTTCTTTAAGTCAATAGGTATGGAGATGAAACTTTGATGGTGCGAAGACTCGACTCCAAACACTAAAAAATGCACCTAAAATGATAAGCAATTCATTTTTCTTTCAACGAAATTCTAGCTAAAAGAAAGAGTTCGAGAATGCAATTCTTTAAGAAACAATTCTTTCTTTCAACATGCAAATGAAAAGAAAATATTTTTGTATTTTTCAATAAGAACTCAAAATGAGACTAATAATTAATGCTCACAATAAATCCCTTTCACTTTTCAAAACTCAAAACTACAAGAAAAACAATTTGATTCAAAAGAGATCTACAAGTTCTAGAAAAGCACTCAAAACTACAAAAATTAATTTTGAGATCTAAAAACTTTAAAAATCTAATTAAATGAAAGCTTCAATTCTTTCTTAGGACATTTTACTTAGTTGTTCAGTAAAATAAGGATTCATTTGTTGAGAATAACAAACCAATCAAAAACATCCAGATATGTTTTCTTTTGTAAAAATGAAATTCAGAACTTATAACAAAGTTTGTTCAAAGATTTGCAAGGAGAGAACTAAATCTATTTCTTGCAAAGGATATATTTCACAACCAAGTCAGACTCATCAAGAAGATGAAAAGACACTAGGGTAATCTAAGGTTTCTCAAGCTTTTGATCTTTGAGTCACTACAGAGACCAAGTGAAAACCACTCCAAGCATGCAAACTTCTAGAAAATCATCTAAAACAAAAATACTATCGGAACTCACTCACAAGAGGTTTTTGACAGGAAAAATACAGATCTAGGTAGACACTAAAACTTCTAAATCAAACCTAAACCTAACTGGAAGAAGGTATTTTAGGTTTTTCAAAAAAATTTACAGGGTCTGCAGGCTCCAGAAGAAACAGGTGTGGTTCCGCTCTGTTTACTAAAGGAAAAGTGAGAAGTTGTCTGCACTATCTGTAAAGAGAAAGTGCAGTCCCCTGAAAACTTCGAAAAAAACAAAAAATACTTCCAGATTTAAAAACTACCCAAGCCAGTATACATCAATCAAAAACCAGAAACGAAAACAATTTTCTCAAGTCAAAACAAAGGAAAACCAAAAAGCCAAATTCATCCCCCAGCAGAGTTGCCAATTTGTTGGCCGAATAAATCGATCTTGCGGACAAGACCGATCTCCCTAGTATCAAAAGATAATCTATCAACAAACATACAAACAAACCTATCTTTCTCTAGACGTATGTGATTTACAAATGAATACTACAAAGGTGTTAAGATCCTACCTTAGATCCAATACTTGTTTGTTGTAGTCATCCCTCAATCGTTCGAAAGATTTATCTTTAAGGACCTGCAATCACAAAAAAAAAACATTAAATAGAACCTTCATAGAAAATATCATAAATCATGTCTATTATGGTGATCAAGGAATCCATAAAATAAACCATAAATGAACAGCTTATTGAGAAAAACAAACTTATTTGTATTAACTTTGAAGTAGAAGAACCTTAAAACCTTTTCACCCTTGATGTTGAACAAGCTCTTCGTCAGGTCTGAAACAGGAATTTCCTTTACTTTGACAAGCCTTGCACTCTTCCAAATGAGATCTTAGAGGTATGTAATCTCTCCTCATAAAAACTCAACTAAAGAAGACTAAGTTCCAGCAGCATTTCACCTCAAAAATATTCAACTTTCAACCTCCCAAGTAACCAGCCCAATGCTTCATTTTATAGTGCAGAGGAGGAGGTTACAGGTCCATCTATGAAGGGATAGAATCCTCCTTCAAAGGGATAAGCTCCTCACATTAAGGGGTTAGCTCCTTAAGGTATGGGATGCATGAACCTTAAGAGAGCGAACTTGCCACCTCAAGATTCCTTCCAAAAGCTTCTAGAAATGACTGAAAGTGAGTTTTTTAGAATGTACTCACGCCTTTTTAACTTTTACAGGGGTCCACACCCATAACACAGAGACAAAGTGGTCAGGTGCGCAGGGGACATGACCATTAGGTGCGGGATTGCAGGTAATGCAAAGAGAAAGAGCAAAACCAGAGTGTTAAAGACTTTTGAAGGCTTTCTCTTGTTTTTAAGGCATGATATGAGGAACTAAGGCTTAAGACTTGCAAAGGAGGAAAGTATGAGTGGTAATGGGCTCACACTAATTGCAGAATGTCAAGGTGACAATTTTTAGTGCAACATTGTGAAGCTTGGACGGCTGAACGTAGGACCAGACCATCTGTTGTGCATCAAAACAGGGGAAGATCCCACTAATTTGGAGGAAGGATTTCCTGATGCACAGCTATTTGCAGTGTGCGTCGTGGATGGTCATTTTGAGGATATAATACACTTCCTAATGATAGGAACTACCCTGGAAGGATACAACATCTAGCAGAAGAAGGAATTAGTAGAGCGCACGACAGATTTCTCTGTCATAGCTGGGAATCTATACAAAATGCGGTCTGATGAGATATTGCAACGATATGTCCCCAAGTTTGAAAGAAGCAGCATCCTCATGGACACTCATGGGGGCACTGTAGGAGGGAATTATGCAGGAAGAGAAACTACGCAGAAGATTCTACGTGCAAGGTTGTGGTGGCCAACCCTCCATCAGGAATCCAAATTGTACTACAAGGCGTGTGATGTATGTCAAAGAACTGGCAGGCCATCACAGAGGGATGAGATGCCTTTGAATCCAAAGATGATGTTTCAACCCTTTGAGAAATGGGCAATAGATTTTGTGGGACCCATTCAGCCCCAAGGAAAGATGGGAGCAAGGTACATTATCATCGCGATAGAGTATTTGACTCATTGGGCGAAGGCACAGCCTGTGAAGGATTACGCATGCATGGCTACTGCAAAGTTCCTCTTTGAGCACGTACTAATGCGATTTGGCTGTCCAAAGATCTTGATGAGTGATCAAGGTACGCACTTTCTGAATGAGATGATCAGCGCGCTAATGGGGGAATTCCAGGTACATCACCAGAAGAGCACACCTTATCACCCGCAGGCTAACAGGATGGTGGAAGCGTTCAATAAAGTGCTCGAAAATGTGCTGACCAAGGTTTTCAATGCTTAGCAAAGTGATTGGGACCTACGCATACCTACAGTACTATGGGATTATGGAATGAAATGCAAGAAGTTGACTGGACAAACCCCCTTTAGGCTTGTCTATGGTGTTGAAGTGGTAATGCCTATGGAGTATATTGTGCCTAGCCTATGCATAACAGCACTCACAGGTATGACAGATCGTGAAGCCCTGGAGGAAAGGCTCGCATAGCTGGATGAACTTGAGGAAGAGAGATTCTAGCTGGATTTCACCAACAGGTCCAAAAGCAGCGCGAAAAGGCATGGCATGATCAACATATTAAGTTGCACACCTTTAAGGTAAATGACCTGGTTTTGTTATATGATAGTAAGTTTGATAAATTTCTAGGGAAGTTCAGGATGCACTAGTTAGTGCCTTATGTCATTAAGGAGATTACCAATGAAGGAGCGGTACAGCTGGTCAAATTGAATGGAGATCCCTTCCCAGGAAAGGTGAATGGCAGTCGCTTGAAGCCATACACCAGTGGTTCGACCATGTGACTAAATGAAGGTAGCATAGTCTTAGCGTTCCAGGCAGTTGAAAGGAGGCACGGGACTATAAACTACACTACCCAGGTTGGGGATATACGCGATTGGAGGATGGTGTGAAGCAAGGAAATGTCACCGGGTTCACGGCAGCACGAAGGGAGTTGTGCTACCCAGGGATAAATCACGCAGGTCAGTTGGAAAGTGACTGTTAAAGTCACTTTTCATGATTTAACGGTTGAAATGTGGCCAAATGGAGCGGGCGGCTGGTATTTAAGATGAAATTTATGGCTCAGATCCTTGAAAATCTGTTGCTAATCTAGCATTAATGAAACGAATTTGGGGGGAACGGTCGGATTTGAATTCAAAATGCCCTATAAATTACAAGTTGTTGTCCAGCGAAAAACACTTAGCATTTTGAGAATTGAGTTGTTTAGCTCTTAGACACCCATGCACTGAGAATTCTTTGAGGCTTTCAAAGACTCCTGTATTTGCAAACTTGCCAGAGACGTCATGAGCACTGTTAGAAAGCATTATGTCAGCACCCACAAAAATTATAAATACCAAACAAGTAGTAGAGGAGTCGGCACAGGAAATGGAAACAGAGGCAGAAGTAGATGCTTTGGAAGTAGCCGAAGTACTGACAAAGGTCCCTAAATCGCCGAGGACACTGAGACCAAAGCCAACCCCAACCAAGGAAAACATGAAGGACAAGAAGGGCAAGAACCTACTATACCGGTGCATGCATCACCAAGGAGAAACCCACCGAAGCCCACCACACAGGAGAAGGGAAAATCTATAAACTTGGAGCTGGAGGAGGAATACAGTGAAGACATCCCGATGAACGATGAGGATGTGGGAGTTGAAGTAGGGGAGGTTGAAGCTAAGGGTGTGGACCCTATTACTCTGTTACCGGAGTATGTCCCTCTGTGCAAGCCTAAGTCCAAGGTACCAAAGGACATCGATGAGAGTAAGACTCCCCTACAAACCCCCCTACTACCGAATGAAATTGTTTTTGATGGACTACGCTTGGCACGAGTGCCACTACTGAAACTTGAAGACTGGGACATGGCAGACCATGAGAAGTTCCCACACCTAGTGACCAAGAAGTTGATGCGTCGCATCATTGATATGAATTTTGGAATGACCTTATTAGAGTTGCGAAGGTGGCTCAAGGGAGTAGAAAAGGTAGGGTTGCTCAACCTACTCTGGGTTCTGCACTACAACCGCACACCGGTAACGGTTTTGGTCATCAAGCAACTACTGTGCTTGGTGCATGATGGGTGTATGTGGCTGGAGGAGCCGATAACCATTATGAATAGGTTGATTCACCGGATAACGCGATTTCCATATATAGGAGAGAATCCGGCCATGATCTTTGGTAGAAAAGGTGGCGAATAGGCTCTCGCTGAATCAATGAAAGAAAAATTTAAACTAGTGAAGAAGTTGCGTGGATACTCTATATCCAGTATCTGCGACCCTGCTATGAAGGTAGCCATGCAGATCTTAGCAGGGAAGGTGATGAGGAAGTGTCATTCTGATGAGGTGTCAGCGCCTATCGTCACGCTCACAAGTTCAAGGAGTCCAGTTCAACTGGTCGGACTACCTTTGTGAAGAGTTTATGTCGAACTGTCATGAAGCACAAGAGCTCAGTAAGACGTTCCACTACGTGTGGCTCTTGCTGTCAATTTTGCTGGTAGCATGGGAGATGCCAGAGGACAATTAGTTCCCTTCAGTAGCGCCAGACCTCCCTGAAGCAGCGAAGTATGCTTCATTGTGGGCGACCAAGGATGCACAGAGAGTCAAGGATAGCAAGATATTTTGGATCTTGATGGAAATGAAAATTTGGATGTCCATCAATCACAAGCCGTGATTTTCGCCTACGGTGTACGCCAACCTGCAGGGCTACGTCGAGTTTAAAGTAGACTTCCATCGAGTATCCATCAGGGCGCGGAAGGACCCTGTGTAGAAATGGTATGAATTTCCATATCTGGTAATGGATGATGCCATTGATGCGGTGTTTGATCAATGGCCAGCAGAGTGGCACTCTACAATAGATTTGGTGGTGGGTGAACGCAAGTCTATTGCGCAGAAGAAAAAGGAGGAGGCCAAGCTTAAGATGACACAGCTGGCCAAAAAGAGGAAGAAGGAGGTTGATGATAAGGCTCAAGTAGAGCGCGAGGCCATGTAGTAGACAGGGAAGCAGACAGGTGGGATAGAGCAAGGCTCTCACAAAGGTGCGAGGTCACCTTCGCCTAATACCGAGGAAGAAACAGATGAACAGCATGGCACAGACCCTCAAGAGACATCCACCCGCATCAAGTACCCAAGAGAGCTAGAGAAAGGAGGGCCCAAGAAGAAATCAAAGGCGACGAAGACCTCGCTGGACCCCATCACACTAACATAGGGTGATTTACATGATATCAGCGACACAGTGAGGGATGTCACGGCGGAGGCCCTACAATAGTTTAAGCAGCAACGACAGATCATCTTAGGGGCCATCTAGATAGGGTTGCAGAAGCTCCAGACTTGTGCATTGCAGGTTGGTACGGTGTCTACCAGCCTTGCTATCGGCACTTTCAGAGGTTTTCGATATGCTGCGCATGAAGACTTCCAATGCGATAGTGCTGCCGGATGGAGAACTAACCACATAGAAGGAGGCTGACAAGCCCACTGTCATCACCCTAAAGGGAGTAGGGTTAAACCTAGTAGAGCTCCCGTGTAAAGCACTCCACCCCTTGCAGGATGGATTAATTGTAGAACTGAGGGCCCGAGAGCACCACACCCTCTAGGTGATCAGTGAACAGCTGATCAATAATGAGAAGATGGCCCTACAAAGAAATGATGCCATTTCCATTGAGACCGAGTTGATCAATCAAAGAAAGCACATTTTGCAGGTCATTGAGGAGGCATGCAAAATGGTCCCAGAGTTGGCCATTGTGGAGGAGGAGCCAGTCGAGGTACACATCTGCAAGTTGGCCACAGGGGTATGCGACACTCGGACTGCGATGGCACGGGTTCAGTTGGAGTTGAAGCTGCAAATTACAGAGTTATAGTTTAGGGCCCAGCCTTCAACCCCACTAGAAGTCAAGGAACAGCGGACGACCATTGTCACAGAAGCAGTAGTGGTAGTGGATAATGCAGTAGTAGACTGCACGAAACTGTTTGAGTAGTCATTTGAGGTCCTGACAAGTTTGCAGGAGGACACCAATTTACAGAGGCTAGAGATGGAAGCGCGCGAGCTACCATAGTGCTACGATGAGGTTAAGGGCACAGCGTTAATTGTCACGCTGACATGGAGACTAGCCAAGCTACAAGAGATCAAGCAGTTAAAGGAACAGGTGGAGACAGCGCTGCACAAGGAAGCAGTGCTCAAGGCGAGACTAAACCCCTGGCTAGATGAGGCTTATGTAGTAATAAGGAATATCGAAGGCAAGCTTGCAACTCTGTAGGCAATGCAACAAAAGCTTCAGGCTGACAGCACAGGAGCAGTGGTTGAGAAGTCAGTGGAATATGCGAAGCAGGCGATAACTCAGTGCACAGCCAAAGTTGTGGTCATACGAATCGAGCTGGAAGGGCTTCGTGCAAAGATCTTCGTGCCTACCGAGTGACTCAAGGGCGAGTCACGATGTTTGTGTTGGGGGCCTGTTGGGACTGGGATCCCCCAAAAGGTAGTTTTGGGGCTAAAAGCCCATGTTTGAGTCAAATTTTGTAAAGACTCTGCATTTTGTGGTCGCAGAGCGCGTACGTGTCATAAGTCATAAAGGGTTATCCACCCTTAGTTTTGTAAAGTAACGTCGGTTGTAAAGAGATCTACCCATTGTCCGCGAACCATGGGATTGTATAAAAAGAGCTAAGCTCTAAGTATTTTTAGAGACACACAAGATAAGAGAGTGATAGCTCTGAAGTAAGAAGTCTAAGTTTCGGGTCGTAGTGTAGGTAGAGGCTCTGCAATTGAGTATGTAGAGGCCTAGGGTAGAAGTCCACAGCTGAGTGCGTAGTCCCCTGCAGCTGTGTGCACAGGGTGGATAGAGTCTGTAATCACTTTGAAGTTATTAATAAAGAGAAGTATTATGCAATTTCTGTGTCTTTGTTCTAATTAATGAATCTTATCAACTTATGTATGAATTTCCTTTATAATGCTTATGTAATGCACGAATTTGTATGATTATGTTGGATAACTGAACGCACATAAGAATATCTATTTACGCAGTGCTAATTGTGAGTATCTAATAAGATAAGTAAGACACTTAGACTAGTTTAGGAATCTGCACGGTACGCTTCCTTACTAGAGAAAAAGTATCTGAATCGAAGAACAGGGTTGCACGAAGGTCAGTCGTACCCTTTTGTGGAAGTATTAAAGAATAGAATAGAGGGCTCATCTAGCAAACCCTAGAGCAAAGTGACCTATGCGAAGGCAGGAATAAAGGGAATAAAATGACATCATGACCATCTCACGGTGCGGAAACTTGGTTCCAGCATCCCTCCATACGGCTTCGGGTGAGACTTCAGTCCGCACTCCGCGGGCTAATGCCGAAAGGGCCAGTAGTGTAGGGATTCGTTTGGCCAATTAATGTTAAACTTGGGTCAGGCCCCCTTAAGCCAATAGAAAGCAGCAATGAAATTCCTTCGATATCTGAAAGGAACACTTAATTTTGGTATTATGTATACTAAAGAATTTGATGTTGAGTTGCCAGGTTATTCTGATTCTAACTGGGTTGAAAATCATTATGACAGGAAATCTACTACTAGATACGTGTTCAATATAGGTTCAGGACCAATATCATGGAGCAATAAGAAACAACCAATTGTTTCCTTGTCATCCACTGAAGCTTAGTATAAAGCATTATGTAGTGCTACCTATGAAGCAATATGGCTTAGAAGGATACTTGAAGATGATGAAGAAACACAACAAGCACCTACAGTAATTAGATGTGACAATCAAAGCACTATCAAATTGGAAAACAATCATATATGTCATGCAAGGACAAAACATATTGACACACAACATCATTTTGTAAGAGAAAAAGTGTAATCAAAATAAATTTATTTATCATATTGTAATACAAATGAAAATGTGGCTGACATATTCACCAAGCCTCTTGGAAAGGCTAAATTTGAAATGTGTAGAAGTTGTGCATTGTAGAAAATCCAAATTATGTTGTAAGCCTAGCTGAGACTTAGACCAGCATGCAAGTTAACATGTAGGTCGTGATTAAGGGGAGGTGTCAGGATATTAATCTTGAAAGGCGTCGATCATTGTTAAGCAATTAGCATAGTCGGCTAGAGTCAACAGATAATAAATATCATTCGGCGTAGTTATTGTTCAATATGTTGTTGAAGATGTGTATAAATTGCAATGTTTAGTAATGAACTTGGCAAGATTTGAGTGTTGACTATGTTCTCTGATACCATCATCATTATAAAGTTTGGCATTCTATTGTAAAGGTACTGAGGTAGCTTTACACTGATCCATTCTGAATTTCTTCAATAATCCCCTGACATACTTTCCTTGAGTGAGAAAAGTCTAGCCAAAATCCCTCCAGATTTCAAGACCCAAACAATAATGTAGTTCTCCAACATCTTTCATTTCAAAAACCTGTGACATCTGCACTTTTATTTATTTAATCAATTCATCATCATTTCCAGTAATGATAAGATCATCATCATATAAAGAAATCAAGACAATCTTCCCCTTTAAATCAAACACAGTATACAGCTTTGGGTTATTTTTACTCCTCTTATAACCATTCTGCAAGAAGAAAGAATCTATTTTTTCATACCATGATATGGGTGTCTATTTCAATCCATGCAATGCTTTCTTTAATCTACAGACCAAATGTTCCTG
The DNA here is from genome assembly GCA_031772625.1 of Pinus tabuliformis. Classification (NCBI taxonomy): domain Eukaryota; kingdom Viridiplantae; phylum Streptophyta; class Pinopsida; order Pinales; family Pinaceae; genus Pinus; species Pinus tabuliformis. The sequence continues at coordinate 708,662,512 of CM062815.1, forward strand.
ACCCTGTTCAATAAACCCTTCAAGTTGTGTTAAATATACCTCTTCTTTCAATTCTCCATTTAAAAAAGAGGATTTCATATCGAGCTGGTGTACCCTTCGATGATGTTTTGTAGCTAAGGCTATTAAGATTATAATAGCGTTTAACTTAGCTACAGGAGCAAAAGTATCTTCATAACCAATACCTTCTTTCTGTGAGTACCCTTTAGTTACCGGCCTAGATTTATATTTGTCTATACTACCATCTGCTTTGAACTTAGGTTTATATAACCATTTACAACCTATGTGTTGTTTCCCTTCTTGCAATTCAACTAATTCCCATGTTCTGTTTTTAATTATTGACTCTTATTCTTCTTTCATATTTTCCCTCCATTCACCATAGTGACTTGCTTCATTATAATTTAAGGGCTCAACAACATTTAAAATACTGGTCATAAGAGAATAGTCTTTATACCTTGTTGGTAATTGAGTCTGCCTGCCTAATCTCCTTGGTAGTGGACTTGCCTCAAATATATCTTGTTCACTTCTTAGTGGACTTGGATTCTTGATTATACCTGCATCACTTGCTTCTTCCTTTTATTGTTGCTACTATTGCACATGGTTGTCTTTAATTTCCTCATTGTTATCTTCAATCAGCAAAGGCATGTGCCACTCCTCATAGATTTTGTCTTTGTTCCCTTCATCAACCTGCTCATGGAATATAACATCTCTACTCGTAAATACCTTGTGAGTAGATGGATTAAATAGTTTGTATGCTTTAAACTCATAACAATACCCTACAAATATGCATTTTATGGCCTTAGCATCCAATTTCTTCCTATCCTCCTTAGGAATATGTGCAAAAGATTTCGAACCAAATACTCTTAAATGACTAACTACAAGCTTAAAACCATATAAATCCTCAAATGGAGTCTTAAGATCAAGGCTCTTTGTTGGATTCCTATTCTTTAAATAGATTGCAGTATTAATAGCTTCTACCCAAAAACCATTAGATAGGTTCTTACCTTTCAACATGTTGCATGCACACTCCACCAGAGTTTGTTATTTCTCTTTGCAACCTCATTCTTTTGTGGAGTGTGGGGTACTGTAAATTGTTGAATTATTCCATGGTCCCTGCAATATTTGATGAAGTTTCCAAACTTGTATTCTCCTCCTTGATCTGAGCAGAGAATTTTAATGACCTTCCCTGTCTACTTTTGAGCCATACTTCTAAATTCTTTAAAATATTCGAAAGTATGACTTTTATTTCTGAGAAAATATACCCAGGTATATCTTTGCAATCATCAACAAATAAAAAATAATAGTGAGCTCCTCCTAATGACCTTGTCTGCATTGGTCCACATATATCAGTGTGCACAAGTTCTAGTATATCTCTCTTTCTTCTATTTAAACTTGTGTGAAATTCATCCTTGTGCATCTTCCTAAGTGCATGTCCTTCACAATCAACATGTGAATTTTTTGAAAAAGGAAGTTCATTAACCATACCTTGTTTTTGTAGAAAAATAGGTCATGAATATTGATGTGTCCAAATATTTAATGCCAAAGATTATTTGTTGTCAAATTTGTTGAAGTTAAAGCTTGATGTGGTGCGCTTGTAACATTCAACTTATACAGGCCTCTAACTCATATTCCTGATGCATTTGGTTTCTGGTGATCCAGCAAATCCTTTATGGCACAATAGGTTTTATAAAATTCTACCTTCAAGTTATGATCTGCAATCATAGAGACGAAGATCAAATTATTTTTAATACATGGTATGTACATGGCATTCTCGATGCGCCTGATCTTACCATCAGGAAATGTCACAGGAATATCTCCATACCCTTTAATATGGTATAGTCTATCATCACCAAAGTAGATTTTAGAACCACTCCTAGTCTTTAAAACTTTTAAACCAATTCTTATTACCTGTCATGTGAGTGGAAGCTCCAGAATCCACAAACCAAGTTTCAGCCTCATCAATTTCAGCAGAGAGAGCATAATCAAACACAAATAGTTTGAGATCATGATTCTAATATTTGTCAGCAAAGTGCCTTGTATGTCTCTTATGTTTGCGTCGAGCTTCATCAATATTTTTCTTATAACAATTTCTAGCAATGTGACCAGATTTACCACAGTAAAAACACTTGGCTCCTGAATCATTTCTGGTCGAATACATATCTTAGAAAGGATTTTTCTAGGGTGTACCACTGCCTTTCTGTCCTACTCCTAGCCTTCCTCTGAAATAATTTTTCTTTGCCATCAATGCAATATCTGCATTCTGAGGCTTCAAGTTCATCTACCTCTCTTCTTCCTGCATCAAGATCCCTGTCATCTCTTCAAAGGTGGGAGCTTTCTCCCTCGCTGTAAGCCCTATAATGAACATTTGATAATCATCAGTCATACCATTTAAGGTAATCATGACAAGATAAGTGTTGGACACTTTCTCTCCTATATCGCACAACTTATCTCTTAGTTCTTTGATCTGAGAGATAAATGCAGCAACATATTCATTCTCCTCCATTCTAATGGAGAGAATCTTACTCTTCAGGAATAATAGGAGATTTGTATTCTTTATCTCATACAGATCCTTGAGAGTCCCCCAAATATCATTGGCAGACTTGCACTCTCTGATGTGAGGGATGATGTTGTCCTTCACTGACATCTTCAATAGCACCTTCGCTTTGTTCTCCATCTTCTCCCAATCTTGGATTACTATATTTGTTCCTCCTTCAGCTGTATCCAGCTTTGTTTCATCTCCATTTACAATTTCCCACGCACTCGAACCCTTGAGGAGTGTCTGCAATTTGAATTTCCAATTTGTGTAGTTTTACCCATCAAGTTTATTACTCTCGTTTAGGTACGCTTATGTCATGTGATTATTCATTGTGACAGGATCGATCTATGGATCTATCACAGAATCCAAAATCTCCAGTAATCCATGCTTTCAATGATTAAAAAAAAAACACACGGGAATAACCTTATTGTGATATTAGCAATTTTACTATACCAAAAACAAAAATCACCAAAGGAGCGATCTCAGCTTCAAATGATCTCAATCAGATCTCAAACTTAACACATCACAACCGTGAGCAACCAACCAAGCAACTAAATAACATACCCTATTTATATTAGTGTTGGGACTTATTGAAATAATATGGCATGTCTTCTTTTCTATAATGCCATACCCGTCCATAGTAGACAAATTAAAAGGTTCAACGGAATATTGTGGCACACTGTAATAGCCAACCAACATTGCTTTGTAATTTTCTCTCTTGTCTTTATACCTTCTACCCGTGTAAAAACTCATGGACAACCAAAAAAAGACTCAAGTTGTTACATTAATTTAAAAATCTAGAAACTTTATATGACTTGTGCGGTCAACTTATCTTTTTCACGACAAGACAAATATGGAAGACAGTCACATAAATTAATTGTTCCTAAATGTTTGACTTGTCATATGTGTGGAGGACTTGTACATTGGAATAGAGATCTCATCCTCCTACCCTACAAAACATTAACTTGATATTCCTTCAGCTGAAAAACAAAATCTACTCCCTCCTGCAAAAGACTGCTTGCTTGATCTTCTTACGTACTTTATGAAAATGGTTGTTTTTAGATGTTTAATGTAGTGGTTGGGAGTAATTTTCCAACACTCCCCCTTTAATCACAACAACTGAAATTCACTACACCCAAACAATCTCTCAGATGGAAAAAAAATATCTTTTGCCAATGGCTTTGTGAATATGTTTGTGAACTTCTCTTGTGACCTGCAGTGCTGCAAAATAATTTCTCCATTGTTAATTAACTCTCTAATGAAATGATACTTAGTGTCAAAAACATAATTCTTGGACAACGCAATTGCAAAATTATTGTCGCAATAGATAGTTGTCATTCCCCCTTGTTCCTGCCATAAATCCTGTTAGGATATTCCGACACATAGGAAATAGTTAAGAACAACTTGGTCTAGTGTATATTTAGGTAAAGTGTGTTTCTTTAGTATGTAATTTTTGTAACTTAAAATCCGACGGTCACGATATGTTCTAGACATGAATTGATCTGACGGTTCATTCTCTCCTCAGTATTACCGACACTTAATTAGTGGCTTAACACCCAATTGGTCCATGATATCTATGTAAAGAGCATGGAGGGTGATTTGTAAGGTGATCGCTCATAAGAGAAGCTTATGTAAATTTTCTTTCTTTTACATTAATAAACTGCCTGAAGTGGCATTAGAGCCTATCCCCCCTTAAGAAAAACTTGGGATAGGATTGAAGGATGTACATATGACACAATAGGAGAAGGAAGGAGGAATTAGAGCCTATCCCCCCTTAGTGACAACTTCCTAAACTCCAACCATAAATCGAAGTTTAGTAAACTTCGCCTCTATAAGATCCTTTGTAAAGATGTCTGCAACTTGATCATCGGTCGAACAATATTTCACTTCAAGAAAATGGTCATGAATGAGCTTTTTGATGGAGTGCATTTGTAGTTCAATGTGTTTGTTGCACTGATATTGGACTGGATCTTTGCATAGTTGAATGGCACTTTGATTATCACACCAAAGTGTAGTCAGATGTTGCTGTTGAAAGACAAAGTCTAACAAGATCTGACGAAACCACAGGGCTTCCTTACTAGCTTCTACGTTGCCACGATACTCTGCTTTTTTTGAAGAAAGAGAAATGGAACTTTGTTTCTTGCAAGCCCATGTAATAGGTCCAGAACCAAGAGTGAATACATAACCTACATTAGACTTCCGATCATCAGGGTCACCAGCCCAATCAGAATCATTGAAACCAACCAATAGAGGAGATGCTTCTGCACTTTAATGAATCCCAAACTGAACTATACCTCAAACATAATGACGTATTCTTTTAGCTACTTTCCAATGACTTTCATGTGGTTTTTGCATAAACAGAGCAATAAGGCCAATAGAAAAGGAAAGGTCAAGATGGGTATGGGTCAGATACAAAAGTTTTCCTACAAGCTGATGGTATAAGGTAGCATCAACTCCAAGGGAAGTGCAAGTGACTAAAAGTTTGGCTCCAGACTAAAAGGGAGAAGGGGATGTCTTATAGTCTTCCATATGAAAGTGGCGTAGAATATCACAAGCATACTTGGACTAGGGAAAGGAAATACCTTCCTTGGATTGCAAGACTTGAGGATCAAGAAAATAATGCAAGTTTCCTAAGTATGTCATTTCAAACTGCTTTTTAAGGTTGGACTTCACATGGTTTATAAGATTGGGATCACTACCAGTAAGGATAAGATCATCAACATAAAGAACAAGAATGATGAGAAACTTACCCACTTTCTTGGTGTAGACAATATTGTCATAATGACACCTAGAAAAGTGAGTATCTAAAAGAAAGCTATCCATTTTGGCATACCAAGCCCGAGGGGCTTGCTTGAGACCATAAAGGGATTTCTTAAGCTGACATACAACTAGAGTGTGTTTGCATAAAGCCAGGACATTGTTCCATATAGATTTCTTCATGCAAGTCCCCACGCAGGAAGGCAGATTTAACATCCATCTGATGGACTTCCCATTTGAAAGAGGTAGCAACAGAAAGAACAAGGTGGATAGAGTTCATTTTGGCAATAGGGAGAAGGTTTTAGTATAGTCAATGCCTTCAAATTATGAAGAAACCTTAGCAACAAGACTATATTTATGTTTATCACCTTTTCCATATGGTCCAAACTTGGTTCTATAAACCCATTTTCATGTAACTAGTTTTCGTCCCTTTGGAAGAGGAACAAGATCCCATGTATCATTTGCCAATAATGGATGATATTATTCATTCATAGCTGCATCCCAATCTATATGTCCTGAATCTTCTCCAAAGGTGTCAAGAACATAATTTGATGAATCTTGAGCCAGTAAAGAAGAGGCTCTATCGAACTGAGAACGTGTACGTCGTTGATTTGTATGATCACTTGCAAGACCACCTGTTGCATCTTGAGTAGCACAAACCCATTTTGGAAGTTGAGGAGATGAAGGAGGATCCTGAGAAGGTGGGGGAGGATTGTCATCCTCGTTGTCATCATTTGAAGAAGAAATATTTTCAGAAGTAGAAGGCGCAGAGAGAGGTGGCACATCCACCGAACTAAGCTCGTGGGCTGATATATTTTCATTAACCTTTACATATCTTCTAATGATAACATTTTTGGATTTAGGTGGAAGAATTTTATATCCTTTGAAATATTCAGAATATCCAACAAAAATACAATTTTCACTCTTAGGTTCTAAGGTTTTATGTTTCTCATAGGGAATATGGACCCATGCTTCACTTCCAAAAACACAAAAGTCACTTACATCTGGTTTAATTGAGCTCCATGCTTCTTCTGGAGTGATATTCTTTAAAACCTTAGTAAGAGTGTGATTTACTATGTAATTTTCACAGTTAATTGCTTCTGCCCAAAAATTAAGACTAAGCCCTTTAGATTGAAGAATACAATTATCCATTTCCTTTAAGGTGGGATTCTTCCCTTCAACTACACCATTTTGTTGTGGAGTATATGGAACAGTATGTTGCAATTGAATTCCATGCTCAGTGAAACGTTTTATGAATTTTTTTTTAACATATTATCCACCATTATCAAATCTTAGCTTAAAAATTTGATGTCCAAATTGTTTCTAAACAAAGGCCTTAAAGTCCAAGAAAATGTTAAAGACTTCACTCTTGAGTTTTAAGAAGTATACCTAAGTGTGTCTGGAGAAATCATATTTGAAAGTTAAGAAATACTTGCAGCCAAAGAATGAAACAATTGGAAGTGGACCACAATAATCATTGTTCACAAGTTGTAAAGGGGCTGAGGCATGCCAAGAGGCACGTTTTTCAAATTTATCTCGATGATGTTTTTTGAGTACACATTCGAAACAAACACCATCTCTGCAAGATACCATAGGAAGTCCTATCACCATATTTTCCTTACATATATTTTTAAGGGAGCGATAGTTTAAGTGACCAAATTGCTCATGCCAAAGTTTTCTCACTTCATTATCAAAGGAAGAGTTGATGACCCAAAGTTGTTAAACTTATACAACCTTGTAGAATCATCAGCAATGCCAGTAGCTAAAATCTATCTAGGATCTCTTAGGTCCTTAATTACAACATCATGAGGTGAAAATTCAACGGTTTTACCTTCACCTGATTGAGTTATCTAATATACAGATAGAAGCTTGTAGGATAAGGTAGGAACACATAATACATCATTAAATTAACCATTGTCTAGATGAATAGTTCCAATCCCTACAACACTAAGAGATCTATCATCACCAACATATATATTTTTGGTGTTATAATCATTTAAAGAAGAAAACATGGCTTTGTTTTTGGCCATGTGATAAGAAGCTCCAGAATCAATGAGCCACTCATGAGAATGAGAAGAGGAAGATATATTTAGTGCATAACCAGACCGAGATGCTTGACAACCACATGCAAGAAGTGTTATTCCTGAAGATGAAGTTGAAGTTGAAGAGTGCTCCAAATGGATGTTATGCTTCTTCATTGCTACTTCCAAGGCTTCCATCTTTTTAAAGCATTTGGATTCTAAGTGGTCATCACGATTACAAAATTTTCAATGTCTATCAGTCTTCTTCCCTTTATTTTTATTTTCCTTATCATTTTGTTGAATTGATTTTTCATTTTGAGACTGAAATTGCTTAGGACCTTTGTTTGGTTTAGGACCATTCTTTTTAGGATGCTGCTTCTTAGGATACTATGAATTCGGTTGTTGTTGGGCTTCTAAGGCTTTCTTATAAGAGTTTATAATACTATGAAGGCAAAGATGTAAGATTTTTTCTTGTTCTCTTATTAAAGAATCACAAAAGGAATCAAAAGAGGGGGACTTGTAGTCTTGTCCTTAAGAAATAAAGGCTTCTCTTGTAGAATTTAAGGTGAAGACAAACATAGAGTAGGATGGTCCCAACTTAGTAAGAATGGAATAGATAAGGCTACCATCTTCTATCTTAACATTAACACCTTCCAAGAGAAGTCTAAGGATCTTGAACTTGGAAAAAAATCTTCAATGGAAGAAAAATTATTGGAGTCCAATGTAAGCAACTCATTTTCGAGTTGATGGGCTCTAATTTCGTTTTTAAATCCAAAAACTTCATTGAGTTGTTTCATTGCTTCATTAGGGGTATCAAGTTCTGCAATATGGAATATAAGGTCTAGAGAAATATATATCCCTATCAACCCACGTGCTTGATCTTGCCTATTTTCCCATTTGGCTTGCTTATCTTCATCTTTAGGTTTAGACTCTTGGCCTGAGGCTATTCTATAAAGACCTTTACTTCTAAGTAAATCCTCCATGTAGGACAACCATTGGAAGTAGTTGGTGTTGTCAAGAATAACTTGGCATGGACTTTCCATTTTAACATAAACTGAATTTGTAGATGTTGAAACTAATTGTTCCAATGGAAAGATCTCGAAAAATTAGGCCGATTCAAAAAAATGGCTTTGAAAATGGCTTCCGAATGAAGAAGTTATGGCTTTATGAAGAAAATTTTTTGAAGATTCCAATGAAGTATGTGAATGTGCAAAAGTGAATGATAATGTTATATTTTAAAAAAAATGCCCCCCCCCCTTCAAAACTTAATCTAATTAGCTCACTTTAAAAAAAATATGTGACCCACTTTTATAAATAGGTGAAAGTCACTTTTACAATGGTACTTTATGAGCTACCCTCTAAATTACTGCAGTTGTTGTTCCTCCACCAGCTGTAGTCGGCTTTGTTTCATCTCCATGTACAATTTCCCACGCACTCGAACCCTCGAGTAGTGTCTACAATTTGAATTTCCAATTTTTGTAGTTTGACCCATCGAGCTTATTGCTCTCATTCAGGTATGCTTCTACCATGTGATTATTCATTGTGATAGGATCGATCTATGGATCTATCACAGAATCCATAATCTCTAGCAATCCATGCTTTCAATGATAATAAAAAACAACACACAGGAGTAACCTTACTGCGATCTTGGCAATCTTACTACACCAAAAACAAAACTCACCAAAGGAGCGATCTCAGCTTCAAATGATCTCAATCAGATCTTGGCCTTAACACATCACATCCGTGAGCAACTGACCAAGAAACTGAATAACATACCCTATTTATATTAGTGTTTGGTATTATTGAAATAATATGGCCTTTCATCTTTTCTATAATGCCATACCCGTCCATAGCAAACAAATTAAAAGGTTCAACGGAATATTGTGGCACACTGTAATAGCCAGCCAACACTACTTTGTAATTTTCTCTCTTGTATTTACACCTTATACCCCCTATAAAAACTCATGAACAACCAAAAAAAGACTCAAGTTGTTACATTAATTTAAAAATCTAGAAACTTCATATGACTTGTGCGTTCAACTTATCTTTTTCACGACAATGCAAATATGTTGGAAAGTCACCTAAATTAATTGTTCTTAAATTTTTGACTTGTTGTAGGTGTGGAGGACTTGTACACTGGAATGGGGATCTCATCCTCATGCCTTACAAAACCTTAACTTGACATTCCTTCAACTGAAAAACAAAATCTGCCTCCTGCTGCAAAACGCTGCTTGCTTGATCTGCTTGCGTACTTTCTGAAAATGGTTGTTGTTAGTTGTTTAATGCAGTGGTTGGGATTAATTTTCCAACACTCCCCCTTTAATCAAAACCACTGAAATTCACTACACCCAAACAATCTCTCAGATGGAAAAAATTATCTTTTGTCAATGGCTTTGTGAATATGTTTGTGAACTTCTCTTGTGACTTACAGTGCTGCAAAATAATTTCTCTAGTGTTAATTAACTCTCTAATGAAATGATACTTAGTGTGAAAAACAAAATTCTTGGACAACACAATTGCAAAATTGTTGTCACAATAGATAGTTTTCATTCCCTCTTATTCCTGCCATAAATCATGTTAGGGTATTCTAACACATAGGAAATAGTTAAGAACAACTTGGTCTAGTGTATATTTAGGTAAAGTGTGTTTCTTTAGTATGTACTTTTTGTAACTTACAATCTGATGGTCATGATATGTTCTAGACATGAAGTGATTTGATGGTTCATTCTCTCCTCAATATTACTGACACTTGATTCGTGGCTTAACACCCAATTGGTCCATGATCTCTATTTAAAGAGCATCGATGGTCATTTGTAAGGTGACCATTCATGAGAGAAGCTTATGTAAATTTTATTTCTTTTACATTAATAAATTTCCTGAAGTGGCATTAGAGCCTATCCCCCCTTAAGAACAACTTGGGATAGGATTGAAGGATGTAAAAATATGACACAATAGGAGAAGGAAGGAGGCATTAGAGCCTATCCCCCCTTAGTGACAACTTCCTGAAATCGAACCATAAATCGAAGTTTAGTAAACTCCTCTGTGAGAGCCTTTGTAAAGATGTCTGCAACTTGATCATCAGTCAAACAATATTGCACTTCAAGAACATGGTCATGAATGAGCTTTCTGATGAAGTGCATGTGTAGTTCAATGTGTTTGTTACACTGATTTTGGACTGGATCTTTGCATATTTGAATGGCACTTTGATTATCACACCAAAGTGTAGATGGATGCTGCTGCTAAAAGCCAAACTCTGACAGGATCTAACGAAGCAACGGGGCTTCCTTACTAGCTTCTATGGTGCCACGATACTCTGCTTCTGCTGAAGAAAGAGAAATGGAACTTCGTTTCTTGCAAGCCCATGCAATAGGTACAGAACCAAGAGTGAACACATAACTTGCAGTAGACTTCCGATCATTAGGGTCACCAGTTGAATCGGAATCAGTGAAACCAACCAATAGAGGAGATGCTTCTACACTGTAATGAATCCCAAACTGAACTATACCTCGAACATGACAAAGTATTATTTTAGCTTCTTTCTAATGACTTTCATGTGGGTTTTGCATAAACCAATCAATAAGGCCAACAAAAAAGGAAAAGCCGGGATGGGTATGGGTCAGATACACAAGTTTTCCTAAAATATGATGGTATAAGGTAGCATCAACTTCAAGGGAAGTACAAGTGACTGAAAATTTGGCTCCAGACTAAAAGGGAAAATGGATTGCCTTACAGTCTTCCATGTGAAAGTGTCGTAGAATATCACAGGCATACCTAGAATGGGAAAGGGAAATACCTTCCTTGGATTGCAAGACTTGAAGACCAAGAAAATAATGCAAGTGTCCTATGTATGTCATTTCAAATTGATTTTTAAGGCTGGACTTCACATGGTTTATAAGGTTGGGATCACTACTTGTAAGGATAAGATCATCAACATAAAGAACAAGAATGATAAGAGACTTACCCACTTTGTTGGTGTAGATAGTATTTTCATAATGACACCTAGAAAAGCTAGTATCTAAAAGAAAGCTATCCATTTTGGCATACCAAGCCTGAGGGGCTTGCTTGAGACCGTAAAGGAATTTCTTAAGCTGACATACAAGGTTGGAGTGTGTTTGTATAAAGCCGGGCAGTTATTCCATATATATTTCTTCATGCAAGTCCCCATGCAAGAAGGTAGATTTAACATCCATTTGATGGACTTCCCATTTGAAAGAGGCAACAAGGGAAAGAACAAGGTAGATAGAGTTCATTTTGCCAACAGGGGATAAGGTTTCAGTATATTCAATGCCTTCAACTTGTGAAAAACCCTTAGCAACAAGATGAGCTTTATGTTTATCAACTTTTCCCTCTGGTCCAAATTTGGTTCTATAAACCCATTTTCATCTAACAAGTTTTTGTCCCTTTGGAAGAGGAGCAAGATCCCATGTATCATTTTCCAATAATGAATAGTATTCTTCAATCATAGATGCATCCCAAAATGGATGACTTGAAGCTTCTCCAAGGGTGTTAGGATCATAATTCGTTGAATCTTGAGCCAGTAAATAAGAGGCTCTATCGAATTAAGAACGTGTATTGCGCTAATCTGTAGGATCACCTACAAGAGCACCTGTTTCATCCCAAGTAGCACTTACCCATTTTGGAGCTGTGGAATTGAAGGAGGATCCCGAGAAGGTGGGGGAGGATTGTCATTCTCATTATCATCATCTGAGATATTTTCAGAAGTATAAGGGATAGAGAGAGGTGGCACTTCCGTCAAACTAGGCTCATGGGTTGATATATTTTTAGCAAACTTTACATCTCTTCTAATGATAACATTTTTGGATGTAGGTGGAAGAAGTCTATATCCTTTGACATCTTGTGATGCAGGTAAATTTTAATTGCGGACACAAATAATTCCTCTAGCCCAAGAGAACGGGTCTAGTCACAAACAAACAATCTATGGAAGAATTCCTTAATCTAGAACCAATTATGAGGGCCTACCTCTTAGAACGTTATTCCTCTTGGTGATGATCCTGCTTCCTTGATCCAGCTATCTTTCGTTTCTTTCCTTCACACACCTGAAACAAACAAACAATAACAAATAACAAACGTAATAGCATGAAGTATTGTATTCAGCCTACTTAACAGGTCAAGGAACATTAAGCCATAAAGACGTAAAATGACACTTCATGTAGGAAATCAATCGACAGTTTCATTTATATAAATCTAAAAGAGATTACAACCAGTGCCTTGACGTTGTTGGTCTCCTCTGACGTATCCAGGTTCCCACACTTCTTCTAGAACTTCATGGACAACCTCAACAATAGATATTTTAAGGCCTCTTTCCCTCTAGTCTCAAATCACACCCAAGCACACTATTCTCCCTCAAGCATACACTAGAAAACTTCAGACTATAGATGTCTTGCTGATTATTCTAACTCCAAACTAAAACTAGATTTTTCTTGGAAAAAAGAGAGGTTTTTATAGCTTGGATAGATGGGAGATGGTTCCTCTTCTCATGGGAGAAGGCCTTATCTCTTGGATTAGTTCCATCCTAATAGGGGAAAGGAGCCCAAACTGACCTCCTTGACTCCATCCAGCTTAACCATTTACCAGACTTTTGTTACGAAGCTTCTAGATCTGGAAGCTTCAGCTCCATATTTAAAAAACTTTCCAAAAGAGGATCGGCATGACAGAGAAAGGGCTCAGTCAATTCGATTGGCACTAGGGACAGTTGTAAACCCTGCATATTGGTGCAAGGAGGACATGGGTCATTAACATCGATCTCGTAAATTGGGATAAACAGAAGATTTTTGGGAAATGATGCAAAAGGGAATTGTTCTGCTCATGAATAGGGACACAATGGGAGTTTCTTCATGATAGTAAAACATGTCAGGTCTACTGTAGAGGTCCTCCAAGATCGTGACAGGGAGTATAGGGATAGTGACAAAATGATGTGTAATAGATGCCCCCTAAAGCATGAAGGTCGAACTAGAGTGAGGAATGAAATGATTTACAAGTGTGTGCAGGGAACCAAAGTCCGTCGTTGGAGAACCTGCAAACAAGCATAGATACATATACATCACTGAAAATTTTGATTAATAATACATGAATCGTGGTATGGATGCATCCATCCAGAGAATGATCATGTAAATGGATCCAAGGCATGGGCGCAACCATCCAGCAGAAAGGATCATAACGCAACCAAGGTATGGTCGCAGCCATCCAACAATGAGAAGGATCACATATAACAACTCATGGTATGGTCGCAGCCACCCATCTGAAAAAGACATGTATATTAACAGGATCATGTCACATCGCCTCGCAACCTAGAATTGTGTAATCTTAGCCCAAGGTCTTGCGCTCCAAATGACCTAATCAAAGTACAATCCCTAACATGTGAATGAACGTTTTGAAGTCAAACATGCTAATAAGTTGCCTGATTACCAATCAATGATGTGAACCGTTAACAAGCACGAGAGAAACCACCAATAATGGCAATGGCTCTCAAGGTGCTGATAGCAGAGTTCACAGAATGTGAATAAAGGAACTGATGTTGAACACCCGTGAAATCACCTGATTGAAAGCTAATGATGTGAACTTGTCGTCGAGTGCAAAGAACTTGCCATTAGGGCATGCAAGCTCTAAGGTACTAGAAGGGAGTCTCTCAGCCAGCTTCCTGGATAATGAATTGAAGTTGACAAGAAGTGACCATGTTGAAGGAGGGCCATGATGTATCCCACATCATCAACATGAGACAAAAGGATGCAAATGATTTCAGATGATACAGAGAATCAAGAGTAAGTATAATTGTAGAGGGACTAACTCTTGAACATATCGGCAACACAATTCTAGAGTTTGGCAGCTTTTGGATCCACAGGATCGGTGGTCATGATGACATGGCAGAGATCAAATGGAAGGCAAAAATGAACAGCCCAACCTAGCAAGGTTAATGATGAAAAGGAGGATATCCCAACCCGACATGAAGTAGAAAGTGTCATGTTCAAGAGTAAGTTGCCGACACAACTGATAAAATTTCCAATTTTCCCTCACCATTTCTGGCAGGTACCCCAATTATTTTTTATCACAAGATTGAATGGGATAGCATGTGCTTGCACTGTAATTTCATCTTTCGGACGAATCGGACCTCTTAAGTTTAATGATCCCTAGGTAGGAGAAGCTCATGTTCGTCATGGCGATGAATACAATGTCATTTAATGTTCTAACGAGTCCGAAAAAGGTGTAACTTGATATCTTTTCCATGTTTAAAGAGTTTGAAAAAGACACAGAAAAGAAAACTCCACATGTCCCTTTTCATACATTTGTATCTCTCGAGCCTGAAAACAGTAGAAAACGATACTCGAGAGAACCGCTTGACCATTTCAGTCAAGGTGTACATTTTTCGTAAATAGTTTATCCCAACCCGAAAAAGGGGTAAATGTATACTAGGTAAACGATGTTTCGCATCCTTTAACAATTTCAAAATGACAAGAAATTGCCAATATTTTTGTGTTTAAAAGGTCAGAAAATAGCTGAAAGTAGACCTCCCCATTTTATTTCCTTTAACGAGTCAAAAGGGAAAATACTCGGCGATCTTTTCATTTGAGTTTTACGAGTCAATAAAAGGGCTTAAATGGGACTCGAGTATCATTGTCAACAATCTGTCACCTGTTGCTGCATAAGAAAGGTAAATGCATTATGCAGTTTTGAGGTAAAATAGGTCAAAAACACTTTAAAAACCCTAATATTTTCAAAAAATGAATAAAAATGGGAATAAGTAATTATTTTTTACTTTTTACAATTTTACCTTTGTGTGAAGAGATATTTACCCTTTTGTGCCCTAATTTTTCTAGAGCAGATTGCAAGAGATCCGGGAGGTCATTCGCCGAGCCGTTAGGTGCAAGTAAGAGATAAGACCTTAAGCTCCATTTTCATACTATTTTTTCCTATTTTTTCCATTTTTTGGTGTTCATGGGGAGGCTTTGGCAAAAAAAATTCCCTCGGTCGGTGCGATTTCTGGGCATTGAATCGTGCCAATAGGGGGTGGCTAAAACTACCAACCACGCCATCGACACCACTATTTTTAAAACAGTCACACTGGCATTGTGAACAAAAAATTTACATGTTTTTGGTCAATTTGACCACTTGAATCTAAATTTCTTTGTCAAAAAATGATCATTAACTTGATTAAATGGTTTTTGCACGAAGAAAATCACCGAAAATTGTGGATTGGAAAGAACGAGAGCATGAGGATATCGATGCTCAAGCAATAGCTGATCCAAATTGTTTGGAGGCTCTTAGGAACTGTGGGCTCCTCAAGTTCTTTCTCACACTAGGGATGCAGGCTCAAACTAAGCTGCTACGGTACCTGATTAGTCTCTAGGACATAAATCGGGAGTTGGAGACTTTAGACATTTATTTCATCACAGGACTGTCCTGAATAGGGGAACCAGTGAACCTATATGGGTCGAGGCTGATTGGGGCAAGTGTGTCCATGTTACTTGTCGAACATTTCCCAGAAACTCTCAAATCCAAGAGTGGAAATATCGAAATCACGGATGTTCGGGATCTTGTGTTGAGAGTGTTATTTTTGACCATCAACAAAGTGGCTGGGTCCCAAGCACCGTATGAGACTAACAAGTCCAAGTTCCTGTATGCTATCGAGTGCATAGCGCCCACTATTTTTAATTGGGTGGAATCTATGAAAATCAACATGAAGCGTTAGCTATCAAAAGCTAGTCTGTGCTAGTGACCTTTTTCCTGTAGCGGGTTCCTCTATTCCAATACCAGATGACTGAGGTGGATCTTTCGATGCCACGAGACCCACATATGGTCTTTTAGAGTGAGTTGATGCCCAGGGTTACGTGGGGGCCAACAGATGTCCTACAAGCCCACCTTCTTCTCATGGCTATGACAACAACTAATCTTACTGGAGGATTGGCCTTACAGCAGTACCAACTTCCGCAGAGATCCGGATATGCCGCTCCTAGAAGGGGAGAATTTTGATGATGGAGGTAATAACAAACAATTTTTTATATTTTTTACCTTTCTACTATTTTTGAAATATATGTGTTCATGACACTTCGATTTTATGAATGCAGATGTTGGACTAGAATGCCCTTCCGGGATGTCCCCAATTTCCAGGCGCATCGCTCAGTAGTTTGATGTCTCTCCTTATCAGGAGGGGAGCGACAATGAGGAGGATATTGCACAGAATCTCAAGAGTTTGACCCATGGGATCCCAAAGTATGCTCGGATGGGTGATGTCCCACACCAGTACTAGAGGCATATGGTGGGGGTGTCAGATCGGATCCCCAAGTGCTGGCTCGCGTAGTCCGAGCAGTTACATGATATCACAAGCATCATGTTGTTTAGTGCATATGCCTAGTGTTATAGACATTTTTGTGTCTTACAACACTGAGCATGAAATGTCCATAATCTAAGGGATCCAAAATCCCTAAACATGTTGTTCCTACCCCTAGAGGAACAAGGCTAACAAACCACAGCAATTCACAGAAGTTCTCCACCAAAAACTGCTCAAAAACAAGTCAATTCAGGATCATGTCAATGGCTCCACTGACTGTCTGCGCTGAATGTCAATGGAAACACTGGCTACCTGCGCTGAATGTCAAAGCCAACACTGGCTACCTACGCTGAGCGAGAGTGGACATGTGGCAAGCTCATTTCTCAAGGTGTCAAAACCCAGGAAGCTTCCAAAATGACACTTGCCTCAGGGAATTCGACTGGTGATGAGTAAGAGGTTCCAAATCTCCAAGTGGAAGCAAGAACCTCCAAGTGGAATCAAGAACTGACAGAGGGAGAGGACACTAGTCAGATCTCAAGCTGACTCATCCTCTCTCCAAACATCTATATATGGATCTCTCCTCCATGAGATCTAGAGGCTGGAATTTTGTTATTGCAAAGAATTGTTGTTGGTTTGAGACTGGAATCATTGGGTGCTTAATGCTTTGAAGGGAGGTGAAGATAGGAATTCCATTCTGCTGGGAAGGAGATGCTGGATTGGAGCCCTCTGGGTTGTATCTCTTCCTGAACCTTGTTATTCATCAATAAAGCTATCTTGGTTTCTCCTATATACTGATGTATCTTTGATGTATGATTGCATTAGTATGTTTAGTTTACTTCTAATCCTGAACTAGTTATGATTATGAATCAATGTCTTTGTGTAGTGTTCTTCTCTTGTGATCTTGCAGAGACCTGTTGAAGTTGGGCGAGCGAGAAGGCAAGTAGCTGTGAACACCCAAAGAGAAGGGAAACTGGATCAAGGGACAAATGGAAGACACCGGTTAGTCCATCCATCTCTCTTCATTCTTAATTCATAAAGGAAGAATACTAGAATAGCTGTCTCTGTTTGTTGCTAAGGCACTGTCACACCTTAGGTGGATAGGATCGTCTTGCATAGGCATTTTTCCCCACAACAAATTGGCGACTCCGCTGGGGAAGCATTTGTTTTAGTCATTTTATTTGTGTCTCTATCATTGTTTGTTTCATAGACTCAACAGCAACAATCGAACTGCTTCTGCTATTCTCAGTTTCAAAGTAGACAGTTGCTGCCTTGATCCAATCACTGGATTTGTCTATGATCTGAACAATGGACTCACAAATGATTTGATGATCCTTTGTGATAGATCTTAGTACCCTCTCAAAGCATCCCTTTGATTGTACCTTGCTTGTTGCTTTTATTTGGCCTGAAACCGTTGATTAATTAGCAATCTGTGACCCAGAACCCAGTGAGAAACTCTCATTTCTCGTTCAGCGCGAACCCTGTGAAGACATTCTGCATTTCAACGCAGGTCCCGTGAAGGCCACCTGCGCTAAATGTCAAAACCCCAGTGTTGAGGTTGCGCTGAACCAGTTTTGCCTTATGCAGCTGAGGTTCTCTGCTCTCTGTTGCCCTGTTTTGATCTCTGATTTTTGCAGCCTGTAACCAGCATAGGTACCAGTCTGATAACTCCTTTTCTTTGCTTAAATTCCGCCTCCTTTTGTACAAAAAGACTGTGAGTGTTTTTATGTGTTTGTGGCGTCATTTACAGTTTTCCTTTGCATGAGCGAAATAATCATCCTGTAGCCCTTGATTCAGATCTGTTGATTGTGATCTTAGGAGAGAGTTCATTGGCTGTTTACAGTTGATTATACATTTGCTTTTGCTTATTGGTTTGAGTTTGTCTCTTTTAAGTGTCGAAACAAGTGTTCATTTCAAAAGTCGTAAAGTGTTGTAATCTCTTCTACCCTTTCTGATTTCAAAAAAGTAAACTTGTTTGTACTTGTCATTTAAAAGCAAATTCAAAGTTGTACAAAAAGATTTCTTTGTAGGCATCAATACTAAGAAAGCGGAAAACAAACACCTGCATTGTGCATTTGCATTTTGATAGTTTGCATGCTTGATTTAGGAAAAGTGCATTAGAGTGTGCTGATTGCTCTTTGACAAAAGTTGGTGTCTTTCTTTTCCCTTAGTAGCTAGGATTTTCAAAGTTGAAAAGATATAAAGCTTGCTTATCATCTTAGACTGCATTTAGGAATTGTACCATACATCTCGTGGTGATCCAGAAAGGCAAACTTCTAAAAAGATCAACTTAAAATAAACTGAATGAACTTAACAATGCTTTGCAACATAACGCACAACATAGAGGTCTAGGCTAGAGACGTGTTCCAGCGTCGTTAAGCCTACTGACTGTCGATCTCGTGGAAGGTGGGTGATTCCTCATGAGGGACGATAATGCCAGTACGGATTCTGTTCCCACGTACCGTCGCGTATATATTGGGAGACCCCTATAGGAATTTAACCTTTATCCTTAGGAAGCAGTGTCGGCCGCCCTACTGATCGCAATGCACTGAACACAGCATTCAGGAAGATCGACCGCCCGTACCTTAAAAACTATTCTGCGGTTTTGCGAAAAGTTTGGCACACCCTCTGCCTAGAACTCCAGAGCAGTTCCTTTTGGCCTTTTTCAGACTCTATAACAGAAAAAGTCCATCCGAGCATTTGTCACTTCGGGCTCGTTAAAACATCGAAGGAGACTAGAGTCATCTTTAGCTTTTTCTCGACTCTTTAAAAGTGAAAAAGCAAGTTGTGTCTAAAGCATCGTTAACAATTTATTTTAAACGGAACAATCACCCTTTATTCCCGCGTTGATCTTTAGGTTGAAAAGATGGAGCCCACCAACCAAGGAATTCCCCTTGGTGGAAATCCTAGTCCCTTCTCCTCTTGGGGAGATGTTGGTGCGCCTCACATGGCCACATTGTCGCTTTCAGGACTGACAATTGGCCTACCAGTCTGGTTCTTTTCAACCAATTTCGTTCAGAACACCACCATTCCTGAACAGTCGAGTCAACAGTTAGACCAGACCAGAGTTGCCCACCAGCCTTCGACTTCATATAATTCTTCCTCTCCTCCTTCCTCTTCGCTTGACGGAACTGGTAGAACAAAAAACCGAGTTCCTAAGGAGAAGAAGGAGAAGAAGAAGAAAGAGAAGAAGAAGAAGGAGCCAAAGGCGACTGGGGGCAAACAAGTGTCGTCTGACAAAAATCCACACACAGCACTCACTAGGCCTAAATCGCCATGTGTCATATGCAAGGGAGACCACTTCCACAGAGATTGTCCCTGCATCCCTCAGATATTAAGGGACTGGTCTCCCCGTTTTCACAATTCGGTAGCGTCAACCTCTGATAGCCATGTTGACTACTCACCATCAACTAGCGGGAGTGAAGCCCCAGGACAGAGAGGGAAAGCTAAATTTCCCTGCAGACTGTGTGAAGGCGATCATGCCATCCACCGTTGTCCCTTCTTAGACGAGGCAAAAAGAGTTCTGGAAGATCGCCCGATTTTACGAGCGCAACTTCCTCCTGGAAATCAAAGACTCCTGCCAAGTCCTTCGCTAGTTGAGAACCCGGCTGGCCTGCTCAAGTGGTTAGCCGAAGCGCCTATCATTGAAGATGAACCATATGAATCCATACCTGACGAAAGTCAAAAGGTTGAGGCGGAAGTTGACTCGGTTTTGCCTTCAGAGGCTCTATCTTCGAATGATACCATCACAGAGGAGAGTAAAGACGACACCGTCCAAATTCTCTTCATCAACACTGACTTCGATGAACAAGGGGGCAATGCCCCCATTCCTTTATCGTAGGAAGGAAGTTCATCAGAGCGATATCCGGCTGTCTATTCGGTCCCACCACCAAGCAACCTAGTTGTCTCGTTCGACTGGAACCAACTAGGCAGACCCCGGTTGCCAGCCAGTATACCATTCAGAATTATCGTTCAAATATACAGAATGGTAATGGCTGGCACAATTATTGATGAGGGGGCATCTGTGAGTATCCTTTCCTCTATTGCTTGGAAAGCGCTTGGTTCGCCTACGCTTTTGCCTGAAATGAGAAATCTATCAGGCTTTGATAAAGGAACCAGTCGACCTTTAGGGATCCTCCCCAATGTGCCCATAACATTGAAAGGGAAGACCGTTCAAATGAACGCGATGGTCGTTCAAGGACCCTTGGATTATAACCTACTCCTTGGACGAGACTATATATATTGCATGGGAGCCGTCGTCTCCTCACTCTTTAGAGTAATGTGTTTTCCGCATGAAGGAAGAGTGGTCAACCTCGTGGACCAACTTTCGTTTCCCGGATCACACATCACAAATAGTCATATACCATCCCTAAATGGTCTATTCACGCAAGAAGTGTCTCAACCCACGGTCCGTCCTCCTGATGAGCGCGAGTAATCCGGGAGGATATGACTGGAACCCAGGGGGCATGCGTCCTGGTCTACTTCGGCAGGGAAACTTTGGGTATAGAGTAGGTTTCCGCGGGAGAATATGACTAGTCCGTACCCCGTCCGTAGAGGAAGAGGGGTTGTTCTAGAATAAGATTCTTTTGTCAAAGTTACGTGAGTTGGCGGGCTACGTCGCTCACCTTTGGTAGACATCGCCGAAGAAATGTTTTGTTTGCTCCACGAACAAGACAATCTTTGGGTAACCTGAAAGAGGTAAGCCTCTCTCGTTAAAACAAATGTTTTGACGGAAAAGAAGTAGAGGTAACCTTGAAACTCTGTTTTATACCTGGGGGCATGCAAACCTTTTGGAGTGCAAGCAAAGAGCGGTTATTTATCTGTTTTTTGGGTTAGCCGTTTCCTAACTTGCATAAAGAAAGGTGCGGGGCATAGCTTCGTGAGATGAAGCTCCATAAAAAATAGAATCTCAATGAGACACTCTTATCATATGACTGGTATAATCGAGCAGTTTTAGCACAAATTTCATGCTCGTTAAAAAAAAATTGCGAGATCCGAGCAGTTTTAGCACATAGTTCATGCTCGTCAAAAAATAAACATAAGATTGAGCAGTGTTTTTCCGCGGTCAAGCTCGTTAAAAAAAGAACTATCTTCCGGTAAATAACCACTGTGAATGTAACCTTATCTGCCATTAAAGCCTTGGTCGTGTTTGCACCGTCACCTCCACTTTTCATTTGGCCGATCGTTCACCTCCATATGATTGTTTACCCATTTTGAGGAACAGCTGCGAAGAGTGATTTCACCTAGCCATCCTTGTGACACTGCCGTGATTGGAAAATTCCAACCTGTACCTGGAATCAGCTGCTAACCCTATTTATCACTCGTTCCTCAAAAGACGAGTCTTCTTTAAGCTCTTTTCAACTGACTCGTAAAATATGAAAAGATTGCCGAGTTTTGGCCTTCCAGCTCGTTAAAGCGACCGGAAGTGCTATCCCTCCTCTAGATTTTAATCTTTTTGGACCTGGGGGATTATTGCACAAAAAGATCGAGCGCTTGTTTTGTTCGGCTCGTTAAAACTATCGAAAACTCATCCCTTCTGTATTGTTTTATACTTTTTCGGACTAAAGGGATTAGATGACGAAAAAGGACTTTTGGAGTTAACTTTATGTACCTTTTCAGACTCTCTAAAAATGAAAAGGACCGAGTTATCCTTGTCGTTAGACTCGTTAAAATCATTAAATAGCGACAAACTTGTCTTTAGACGAGAACGAGTTTCACTATCGCTAGGCTCGTTAAAACATAGCGATGGGCTTGCCCGAAGGGTAGGTTATAGAACAAGCATATGTTATCCTCCTCAAGCTTGACAAAAATAAAGAGGTACTGGTCAGCAATGACTGGGGAAAAATTGGGAGAAACTAAAGAAAACTTTGATGGTAGCAAGTCGCTCTTGAACATGACACTTTTCCTCCGTACCACAATCGGGTTGGGTTGTTTCATTCACCGGTCACATCACCATGGTCTTGCCATACCATCCATATTTGGGGTAATGCTACCAATCCATCGCATCAGTGTCACCATCTGTTCAAGAGAAGTCGTTCAAAAAGAGTCAACCATGTCCCATCCACTGCCATACATTATCCTTCATCCGTTCATGACCGCCACCCTGAATCATATGTCACAGATCGTTTTCACCTCCATTAAAATCATTAGCTCTGTTCCGTGTCACTGATGTGGGATTCATTAAGGCCCTCCTTTGACGGATCGCTTCTTGTCGACATCAGCTCATTATCCAAGAAGTTGATCTAGGAACAACCCCTTCAGTACTTTGAAGCTTGCATGCCTCAATGGCAAGTTTATCACTTCCGGTGACAGGTATACATCAATGACCTTCGACCAGAAGATTTTGCGTGGTGTTCGACGCCAAGTCCTTTATTCACACCACGTGAATTGTACTGCAGTAACTTGAGGGTCATTATCATTACCGGTGATTCCTCTCGCGCTTGTTAACGGTTTACCTCATTGACCGGTAATCAGGCGATGTCTTTCCATGTTCGACTTCAGAACAATTCTCACATGGATCGACTTGTACTTAGAGTGAAGATCGAACGAGTTTGAAGACCCCGGATCTAGTTTCATCCATCCGGGCTGCGATATATATTCAGGAAAGATAAAGACATTTGACATGTACATCATTGCAGCAGATGATCATCCTACTCAAAGGATGATAATTTCATCAAAATTATCAGTCTACCATCAGACGATTGTCTGTTCTATGTACAGAAAATGAATTTATAAAGCTGAGCATGGGAATGCCCGCCTCAGCTAGATCATGAAAGCCGTATGAAAAATAATGTATTGTATTGTATCTTATTACAGGTCTCCTCCCAGCATTGGATGAACTTCGGACCCTCCTGGATAAAGCATTTCACCCGATAAACGGCCTCATACTTTAGGGGGCAACTGTTATAAACATTTTTGTGCCTTACAACACTGAGCATGAAATGTCCATAATCTAAGGGATCCAAAATCCCTAAACATGTTGTTCCTACCCCTAGAGGAACAAGGCTAACAAACCACAGCAATTCACAGAAGTTCTCCACCAAAAACTGCTCAAAAACAAGTCAATTCAGGATCATGTCAATGGCTCCACTGACTGTCTGCACTGCATGTCAATGGCAACACTGGCTACCTGCGCTGAATGTCAAAGCCAACACTGGCTACCTGTGCTGAGTGAGAGTGGACATGTGGCAAGCTCATTTCTCAAGGTGTCAAAACCCAAGAAGCTTCCAAAATGACACTTGCCTCAGGGAATTCGACTGGTGATGAGTAAGAGGTTCCAAATCTCCAAGTGGAAGCAAGAACCTCCAAGTGGAATCAAGAACTGACATAGGGAGAGGACACTAGTCAGATCTCAAGCTGACTCATCCTCTCTCCAAACATCTATATATGGATCTCTCCTCCATGAGATCTAGAGGCTGGAATTTTGTTATTGCAAAGAATTGCTGTTGGTTTGAGACTGGAATCATTGGGTGCTTAATGCTTTGAAGGGAGGTGAAGATAGGAATTCCATTCTGCTGGGAAGGAGATGCTGGATTGGAGCCCTCTAGGTTGTATCTCTTCCTGAACCTTGTTATTCATCAATAAAGCTATCTTGGTTTCTCCTATATACTGATGTATCTTTGATGTATGATTGCATTAGTATGTTTAGTTTACTTCTAATCCTGAACTAGTTATGATTATGAATCAATGTCTTTGTGTAGTGTTCTTCTCTTGTGATCTTGCAGAGACCTGTTGAAGCTGGGCGAGCGAGAAGGCAAGTAGCTGTGAACACCCAAAGAGAAGGGAAACCGGATCGAGGGACAAACGGAAGACACCGATTAGTCCATCCATCTCTCTTCATTCTTAATTCATAAAGGAAGAATACTAGAATAGTTGTCTCTATTTGTTGCTAAGGCACTGTCACACCTTAGGTGGATAAGATCGTCCTGCATAGGCATTTTTCCCCACAACACCTAGCATTCCATATTTTTGAGGCTTGCGAGCCATGGATGTATAAGGCATGTGAGCCACCGATGTATTTTGGACACACATATTATTTTTTGGGGTTTTGATGTATGAAAAACTTTATTGACATATATATATGTTACATTTCCCTGCTTACTATGATACAAATGATTTGTTTTTTTATTTTACATGTTTCGCAAATGTTTATCCAGCACATAATTAGCTAATGCATCTGTCAATGTATTCATATGTCTAGGAATATGATGATATGTAATGTAATCAAAATTTCTCTCCAATAGATGAATACGTAGATACATTCTCAATATATGAGGGTTTATGATAGAATATTTCCCGTTGAGTTGAAGAACGACAAGATGTGAATCAAGGTTGACAACCAAATCCCAGATTCCAAGAGCGATAGCTTCTGACAACAATTCGATAACTGCATTATACTCAACAATGTTATTAGTTGTTTGACTTAGAAAAATCCCTTGAAGATCGATTAACTCACCATGGGGGTCATAAATGGCCCATGCTACAGATGATAGGTTCTTAGTACTTCGGCAAGCACCATCAGCGAAACTGATGTGAGGAGACATCAACATCTACAAAATAGGAAAAAAACATAATAAGTAGGAAAGCCACTTGTAAAACAACACATCAAACCACACTGCACAAAAATGAATGACACACTTATTGTACAAAAGTAACCATGCAAGATGACCTAAGCATAGTACTTTTTGAGAGAGTCCATGCTTGGACTTGAGAAATCAATCAACACAGATGAACACCGGAGTTTTATCATTGACATGATGAGTAAGAATCGACTCAGACAAATAATAGAGTAGAACTCATATAAGGCGGTGCCCCCATGCCCCCTGGGTGAGGGAGGGTTACAAGGTAGAGGACAACCCCATTGCAAGAATGGGCAATTGGTAAAAACTCAAGGAGGGAGAAAAAATCTGAATCTGTGAAGGGGTAAAGGTGCCCTCAGTTGAAATATCCTGACAATGGCAAGAGAAACTGACATGTCAATAGGTAGCAGAGAAGAGAATGATCTAAAATGATCATATGTTAAAACTGATGTAGAATTGATTAGCCATTAATGAATTGAATGTTAGATGAAAGTGCAGAAATCGAGAGAACTGCTTGAGAAGAAAGGCTTTATGATAGCTGATTAAACATAAGTAATATGCATAACAGAAGTGAAAATAGTAAAAACACAGTGATACCAGACAACAAAGTTGATTACAGAGTTCATCCCTAACGGACTACGTCTCCGGGTCCGCTTTCAATATGGGTGATTGCTTTATTAGGATTGAAATAGAAGAGGTCGATTACACAGAGATTTCACCAAACTAAATGTGCACGCAAGCACTTTTGGTCATTGTCAAAGGATAGTTCTCTAAACCATCTTTCCAAAGCCTATCACGGTTCCCAATTCCAACTCCGAATGCTCCTGTTACACTGAAAACAAAAACAGCCTCTAACGTCCAGAATCTGCATACAAAAACCAAAATCTCCAATATCCCTTCAATGAACCAAAACTGCCTTTTTAACATCCACCAGGTGCATTCAAACTCCTTAGGCTAAGTTTAGGAATGAATTTGGCTAGTTTAGGGTTCTTGGACCTCAGTCCATTCACCTCTTGACTCCTTAGGATAGGGTTGCATGGTGGTTATATTAAATTTAGAACAAAAACCATAACAAAACCCACCTAAAACCTTATAATAGCCCAAAGATTGTTAGCGGTTAGCTAATCAGGCAGAGGTGCACTAACAGCTCCTGGGCATAGGCGAGTACCCCACTGTTAGGGCTCCGATGGTTCCGCTAACGGCCCCGCTAACTACGCGGTCTATTTCTGTGTGTACATATGCCCGCGGTTAAGGCTCCAGAGGTTTTGGTGTTGCGGTTAATTGCCAACTAATATCTGCTAACATCTTCGTCGTGGTTTAACACACAATTCACATGTCAACCACCCGCGCAGTCTTTTCCCATTACTGTTTTCTCCTGACAGTTCACATGTTAACTATCCTGACAAGGTTTCTGATAGCAGTTAGGGAATGTGTATTGTTATTTCCAATGTTTTTTAATGTTTTGCAATAGGCCGAGGTTTATACAACATAGTTTTAGGATAGGTTTTAGTACATAGTTTTGTATTTGTAATATGGTTAGGGTTTCGAACTTAGGTTTAGGTCTAGCATAGGGTTTTAATGGTTTAATGTGTATTGTTTAACACATAGAGTAGTAATGTGATGATGTTCAAAATGTTTAGACTTAGGTGTGTATGTTTTAATGCACTTAGGGTTTAGGTAATAGGTTTAGCATTAGGACGTTTACACACCTTGGATTAAAAACCCTTTTACAACACACTTGTCACAATGTGACATTCACCCAATCATACGACTATAACCCATATCGAACCCCTGCAATGGATGACACACCCATGTCAATGGTCAACCCTGGCGGAACCTTCTATGAACACTTATCGACAACCAGATACAAAACCATAACCATGAAAATCATTAACATCACTTGCACAACCTAAACCTTAAAAACATTGTCAAAATTGAATGACACTAAATTGAATGCTAACGATGACACTTGAACACTGACGATGAAACTATGCAACTGATCTGATGAGATCCTCCTGGATCAATCCTCTCCACTTGAAATTTTTTGAATCACAAAAGTTTGACTAAACAAATAGTCGATGAGGGTAGGGATCCCTCACTTTCCACCTTGACTTGATGGCGTACCAATACATTCGATCAATCACCTGCAAGTGATGACCCTGATGATGCTGACCATGGCACTTTTTGATTCGGTGACCTATTCCATCCATCTGCAGTATGAACAACTTGCAACGATGGTTAAACAATATGTTATGAACATGGCAATTGATTTCTTTCCATGAAGAACCATGAGTTAGTGATTCATAATCATCTTTGAAAGCAGTCTCTACAGGATATTGTTTAATACCATCAACATGTATTAATAATCTATTTTGTGGAATAATAGAGACAATCAAAGTTGTTTCTGACATCAAACCAACTACTTGACTTGACATACTTTCCTGATCCCTAATTACTAAGTGAACTTGTTGCAATGAACCCATCAAACTGTAAGGTGAAAATTGTTGCAACTTAGTTTGTCTTTGAAAGTATTGAATTAGTTGTTGATTTGTTTGAATCACTTTTCCTTCATTTATTAAATGATGTTTCCATTGATTAGCACTTTCCCTTTATGCATAAGTTTCCCTTAGACACTTTGACACTGCTTTAGAAAATGCTTTGACATGAAAACAAATAAGCTTCCTCTCCACTTAAAAAGAGGTTTCCAAACTATTCGAAACATGAAATGGTGACACAATACAAGAGAAATTGAACACTGACTTTCCCCAATATTGACCTGTATCCCTGTAACTGTTAATTTCCAAACTTGAACTGAATTGATTCATTCTGACATTAGGAAGAGGAGCTTTAGGCACAAACTATAATTCATGTTGTATTCCCTGCTTATGAGTAAGATGTTTGATTTTACATAAAATTGGAATAGTTTCTATCTCTTTAATCAAACTAACTTTAAGATAAGACTCACAACCTAAACAAGCATCATGTTGATTGTTATGTTGTTCCTTTACACACATGATTACAAATCTTTTATTTGAACTTATTAATCGCTTCATCTGATTAGCATTAACTAAATTCAAGTGATTTTTGTTTTGATGTGCCCTGACAATAAATTCAACCCCATCTTTCTTAAGGTGATATTTATGCTCTCTCCTGTAAAATACTACATCACGATCATAAAGATAAGGACTTCCTAAGACAACTCCACATATGTCTACTGGAACCACATCTAATTCCGCTTCATCAATGTAATTAGTTGCAATGGAAAATCTTAAGCGACACTGTTTGATGACTTTTATCTGAGTTGATTTATTTAGCCATCCTAATGGGTAAGGTCTTGGACGATTCCATGTTTCCAAACCCAAAATTTTAACTAAATATTCAGATATTAAATTCACATGTGATCCACTATCAAACATTGTATCTATCTTTGTATGCTTATAAGTTATCCTTATGTTAAAAAATTCAACTCTTTTATCCCCATCTTAAGGATTTATATTTGATGAAGATGCAACAATTTTTGAACTTGAACCAGTGTCAAAAGTTTTACCTATCGTAACCATGGTGGTTATCCTCCTTTCATCACCTGAATCTGAACCTAGATCTTGTTGAACTACTGCAATTGCCTTCTTTTCATCCTTCTCCTTAAGCAACTTTTTGGGCTTGATTTCTCGATGAAGTTTCCAACACTTAGATTCATCATGACTGATTCTCTGGCAATGAGAACAAGTAGGTCTTTCCTTCTGAGTTATCACTGATTTCTTTCTCTTCAAATTTTTCTTCCCCTTACTGTCATTGGAATATTTGACTTCCAACTCTTTGGATGACTGTGATGAAAACTTGAATGTTCTGCCACCTGATTCTATATGTATGGCCTGAACACACACTTCATCAAAATCATCAGGATTAAACATCAATAAATTATGTTGCAAATATGAATGTAAATTTCCGACATATTTTAACAAAGTTTCGCGTGTATCCAATGAAATACCAAGTGCCAATGCTTTCTTTCTTAACTCTTGAGTAAACTCCTGAACACTCTTCCCTTTACCTTGCCTCGGATGCTTCCAATCAATAACAGCTTGCTACATGTATCCTAAAGGATAGAATTGTTTCCTAAGAGCTTTTAAAAACTTAGACCATGAAGAGATGACTTTTCCTTTACACTTTACATCTATCTCAGTTTTACTTTCCCACCAGATTAAAGTTGTTCCCCCCATTTTATGTGTAGCTAACTAAATTTTTGTTTTATCGTTAGAAATTTTCTAAATACAACAATACACTTGTAACTGCTTAATCCATTTATCTAGATTTTCAGGATTCATTTTTCCATCATAAATAGGTAATTCAAATTTTACATCAAGTTTCAAAAGAGATGTTTTCTTAGGTTTCTTTTCTGTTTCAGATTCTGCATTGGAAGAAGAAGAAGATGATGATGATGGAGATGATGGAGGTGAAGGTGGTTTATCAGCCTTGCCTTTACCTTTGTCCTTCTTCAATGTCTTTGAAGAAAAAGTTGCATCTCTCACCTTCTTGTCTTCATAGAGTTCTCCCAACATCTGCTACATAGTCAAGAATTCTTACTGAAACTGTTCATCACTCATCTTAGTTTTAGTGTTTTCACTTGCATCAGATCCTGTCATGGTCGACTTATGAACGACTCGTCGCTTTCCAATCTTTGGATCAATCTGCTCAAGGATTCCTTCTCCTCATTGCGACTTTGACCTAGTTAACATTCAATGGAAAATTCTACAAACGCAACCTACTCTGATACCAAATTATATGATCTAAAATGATCATATGTTAAAACTGATGTAGAATTGATTAGCCATTAATGAATTGAATGTTAGCTAAAAGTGAGGAAATTGAGAGAACTACTTGAGAAGAAAGACTTTACAATAGCTTATTAAACATAAGCAAGATGCATAATAGACGTGAAAATAGTAAAAACACAGTGATACCAGATAGCAAAGTTGATTACGGAGTTCGTCCCTGATGGACTATGTCTTCGGGTCCGCTTACAACATGGGTGACCGATTTATTAGGATTGAAATAGAAGAGGTCGATTACACAAAGATTTGACCAAAATGAATGTGCATGCAGGAACTTCTGGTCACTGTCAAAGGATAGCTCTCTAAACTAGCTTTCCAATTCCTATCACGGTTCCCAATTCCGACTCTGGATGCTCCTGTTACACTGAAAACAAAAAAAGCCTCTAACCTCCAGAATCTGCATACAAAAACCAAAATCTCTTATATCCCTTCACTGAACCAAAACCGCCTTTTTAACATCCACTAGGTGCATTTGAACTCCTTAGGCTTATTTTAGGAATGAATTTGGCTAATTTAGGGCTCTTCGGCCTCGGTCCATTCACCTCTTGACTCCTTATGGTAGGTGTTGGGACTCATAAATGTCATATTTTCATCCACCTTTTTCTTCACTATTCCTTACATTTCATCATCCCATTAACCTTTTATCATATCATTTTCATACATACATTTGGGTTTCACCTTCTTATTTTCCATTTTATTCATTTTTGTATTATAAGTGAATTTATGATTAATTATTAGAAAATTTACATATTTTTATATATCTCTCAAGAATATGTGAGTTTTGTGATGTGTAGGAAATATGTGAAGAATTAATATCTCCTCCACCATATCAAGGAGATAATTATGCAAGCCTTTTCCTAAGGAGAAAATCATAGAGACATATCTTATCCAATTCCTAAGGAGAAAATCATGGAGGCATATCTTATCCAATTCCTAAGGAGAAAATCATGGAGGATTTGGTTGGCATATCTTATCCATATCTCCTCCACCATATTAAGGAGATAATTAGGAGAAAATCATGGAGGATTTGTTTGGCATATCTTATCCAAGATATGTGAGAGATTTGTGGGGGATTCAAAGGGATCATATTTTGTAATAATGGGAAAGTAGTTAACAATGCTTGAGAGATTTGTGGGATCATATCTTGTAATAATGGGAAATTAGTTGAGAGTGCTTGAGAGAATATTGGATATGTAATTATGAGAAGGTTATCTTCCTCATGTATATAAGAGAGTGCTCTCTCTTCATTCTAAAAAAAAAAAAGAATAATGGAAAAGGAATTCTTAGTTTTTCATTTTTATGCTTTCATGATTTGTAACCTGGTTCTTGTAATATAATTTGACATAGTTTTATTGTTGTAAGCTCACATATGTTGTTTGTCATTCAATTCTTCACATGTTGTATTGCTTTTCCTTTATGCAATTTCCTGCTTTCCTAGTTAGTACTTCAATTCTTTTCTAGATTAATTTGATTTCAGTAATTTAGATTAGATTAGATTAGTTCCACATCAGTCCTGCATATATAGTGCATGTGTCTTGTAAGTCTACGAACCTCGGATTGACAAATTAAATAGTTGGGTAAGTACTACAACAGAATTATTTTCACCCAACATTTTGGCGTCGTTGCCGGGGAGGCACGATGGATTGAAGTTTAGTTTGATTATTCATGCAAGTGTGTTTAGACATGTTCCTAACTCCAAGGTGTTAAGGCGGTAAGACGTGGGGAACATCCTACACATCGCATTCGAGATACGTAACGGGCTCAACCTCTTATGGATCAGGGCATGTAGGGTGTGTTTACATTTATGCAAGTGTGAATTTCAATTTCTGCAAGTGTGTTTGATTTTCGCAACTGTGAAGAATGTTTTATGAATTCATGGTTCATGGTTATAACTGAAGCATTCGATTACTCAATTAATGAGCAGCCCTTGTAAGAGGGTTTAATTTAGTATTGAATTCAAGATTATTTCTGTGGTCCTTTTGTTTTTAATTCAATTTTTAGTGTGCTGATTTTTTTTGTTTTTTTCAACATGACTTAACAATGAGTTTTAGCTTGGAACTACTCACTCAGATCCTAGCAGAAGTCGGGATCTCTTCTTCCTTGGAAGAGGAGATCTTGACAAGAATTAAAGGTTCAACTACTCCCCAAGAAATAAATGAAGACTCAGCATCTGAAGAATCATGCGTATCTGATGGCGAACAATCATTCGAACAGGAGATCGAAGAAGAAGAGCAGCAGATCAGAGAAGAAGAACAGGAGTTACAACATGATCTGAGTGAGAGAAACTGTGCTTATCAAAGCTTTATCAAACAATGGTTCCAAGTAAGTACTAGATTAGATTCATCTTTTTATTTTTTAGTTGATTTGCAGTTACAGCAACTAGACTCATTCACTGTCAAATATTTTCATCCATCATTTGAAAACTTGCTACTGAGTCTATTGTTGTCACTGTTACGTGAATGGCTTCATTGGAAGTTTAACTACACGTAACTAAATTGTAAATTCTAACTAGTATAGAGTAGGTAGGCTTTCAGTTTTAGTTTTTGCTTTCATTTTCAGTTTTGTTTTTACCTAGAATAAGTATGCTCTCCTCCTGCGTCTTTGTACGATCTCGAGGATCAGAAAATAGGGATGATTTAGACTAATTTCAAGAATAAATAAATGTTTTGCAATATGCTTGATCAAAAACATATTTCATTCTGCCAATCATTGTGTCCATTTGTAAAATTATTTTTTTTTCTAGATTTTAGTTTTTCATTAATTAAAAATAAAAATTAAAAAAAAATAACACTAACCATGTTTGTTTTTACAGATAGGATTACCATATTTGATTTTAAAAATAGGATTAATTTCATTTTTTTTAGACTTTTAATCATAAAAATTAAAAATAAAAATAAAAATTAAAAACAAATCAAATAAAAAAAAATAAAAAATAAAAAGAAGAAGAAGTCAACCAGCGCACTCATAAATAAAACAATTCATATAAAAGTAATGGCGCTAGAGTCTGAGGCAGATGCACTCAATCACCTCAGCACTGATGTCCTTGAAGGAAAGTTTGCATTGCTGGAGGGTGCTTCTGTCGACAATGTCCTAGGGTAAAAATTTGTCACTTTAAAATTTGCATTCTCTGATTTGTCGTGTTGTTTGCTCTGCTCACTTCAGCCCAGATGGAGACCTTCTTGTTCACATCGGAGTCCGTAAATGAGGGACACCCAGACAAACTCTGTGACCAGATTTCTGATGCAGTGTTGGATGCATGCCTCACCCAGAACCCCGACCGTAAGGTGAGCATGCAAGACTTGCACTAAAACGAACATGGTCATGGTTTTTGGTGAAATCACCACCAAGGCCGATGTCGACTATGAGCAGATTGTTCGCAAGACCTGCAGGGAGATTGGTTTCATTTCTGACGATGTGGGTCTTGATGCTGATCACTGCAAAGTGCTGGTTAATATTGAACAGCAGAGCCCTGACATTGCCCAGGGAGTTCATGGACACTTTACCAAGAGGCCTGAGGAGATTGGAGCTGGTGACCAGGGTCACATGTTTGGATATGCAACTGATGAGACCCCTGAGCTGATGCCCCTGACTCATGTGCTGGCTACCAAGCTGGGAGTGAATCTCACCGAGGTCAGAAAGAATGGCACCATCTCCACTCAGCACGATGAGACAGTGCCCAATGACCAGATTGCTGCAGATTTGAAGGAACATGTGATAAAGCCGGTGATTCCGGAGAAGTACCTGGATGAGAATACCATATTCCACTTGAACCCGTCTGGTCGATTCATGATCGAAGGGCCTCATGGAGATGCAGGCCTCACCGGTCGGAAGATTATTATTGATACTTATGGAGGGTAGTCGTCCAATGAAGGCGCGATCTCACCATGAGATCAAACAAGTTTCCACTGCAGCATTGAACGGAAGATCAGATCTCACCCATTATTGCCGAGAAGGTTTACATTACCACAGTTCAGGAGATCTGAGACCATCCCCAAAAAGAATGATGATCCTGTAAAAGTTGGTGTGGCAGATACTCTGCATTAAATGGTCATCGCTTCTGATTAACACAGCTTCTTTTACTGCCTTGAGTTCTTGGGTTTATTTGCTTCCAATTGAGCTGTAGAATATGTTTCGGATGCTAATCTCCATTTTTCTTTGTGTTAACCGAAAAGAGGGACTGGTCAGGTGTGACGAGATGCAAGCCCTGATCGCGTCATGGGTTCATTTGTCTACAGGTATGTGAAACCCTTTGCCTACATTACCTCGTTGACTCTTATTGCCTGGTTTTCCCGATTCGAGTGCTAAATGTCTGCATTGAGAATGAAGGTGGTACTGTTGATTAGGAATCTCTCTATTAACTGTTTTTTTTTCCTTCATCATTTGTGAATCGCGTTACCATAAATGATTTTCCTTTGATATAGTGAAAGCGGCCTTTGGGTTTGACCTGTTGTTTCTAATTTCTTATTTTGTGGCCTTTGGTCGAGGTAGAACCAATTTCCCCCAAGAAATCGAGGTTTTGTTTGAGCTGGTAACCATATGTTCAGCTTGATAATGGCATCCAAGAGCCTGGGAATCAGAAAATTCCTCTCCACAAAGCTTACATCTCAGCATGTGACCAACATGAGCAGCACAATTGCCAACTATCCCATGATCAAGTGTCCCATTCTCTCTACTTTCTTTTAGTCTTCCATCATCTATTGATGCATCAATAGGAAATTCCACCTTTATCTCAGGAACCCATGTAACTATTGTTGTGAAACTATTTTGTCCTTCTTCAATGCTCAGATGTTTCCCGAGTTTTTCCTTTTCAAACAATTTCCAACAAAGCTTTTGCAGCTTTTGGATCTTTTGACACCTCTTCAATTATCCAATCCAGGATTCTGGCTTTAGAATTTGATCGATAAAGACTAACATTCATGAATTCACGCAATAGATCTATAGCCTGACACAAATGGATCCTGTCTTTTCCTGAACCTATATTTCTCAAAAGCCTGTTCAAAATTTCTGATGAGACGTGTCTATCGCTAATCTTTCCACCATGCCCAACTGAACTTGGAATATGCTTTTCAAAATAGGAAGAACCTGGCTTTACCTTATGAGAACACTGACCACTATTATTGCGGCACCATCTAATGCAATGGGACCAATTTACACTCTGATGAGAGCGCTTAGTCGAAGACTTCTCTTGTACCACAAAATCTTGAGATTGAGATTCAAATTGTTGATGCCTCCGAATGGTGCTACCATCACTGCTCGACCTCTGAGCTGATCTCTCTAATATGGCATCCAAGTCTTGGATGGGTGTATCCAAAGGTTGATTCTTGTCAAAATGTTGCCACTCAACTGTCCACCCCCAAATTATGTGCTTCCCCGCGAACGGAACAATCTGTAAGCGTGTTATCCAGAGAAAACAGATCACAGTCGATTGAATCGAAGAACGATGTCGACTACTCATTCAGATCCGAGACAGCCTTCAATGGCCAAGCCCTACACGCCGCCTGCCATTTCACAGGATCTACCGGCTGATTACTCCAGTTTCCTCGCCATCATGTGCGGAGTTGCAGGGGTGATGCTTCGGTACAAACTTGGATCGTGGTTGGCAATAATTTTCTATGCACAGTCACTAGCAAATATGAGAAATATGGAAAATGATCTAAAGCAAATTATGATGGCTATGACGTTTGCTGTTATGGGATTGGTTACGAATTATTTTGGACATGCTCGGTAGGCACCAGTTCAAAACTGATCTGGATTAACAGAGGGATATGTTAATTTGTGTGAAACATCCAAAAATTAGTTTTGGGATATTCCTCAGTTTTGTTGTATTGTTCATTGGAAAATATTGCAGCAGGCCGTTAGATGTTAAGATTCCCAATAGTCTAATCATTATATACTGTAACACTTTCATTTTCAAATAATTTTCCATTGTCTTAAAACTCTTTCATTCGCTTCAAAATATAGGTTTATTATTTCATTCAAAAAAAAAAATCAAAATCAATTGCCCTCATTCATTCATAAACTAACTACTTGTTCACTCAGAAATACAACAACCTTTTCAAATGTTTTAAATCAATTTTCCTGCAAACCACTAAAAACATTTTGAAAAAGTATTGCACAATCAATGAGTACATTGCATGGGGACATGCAATATTTCTAGTTGGGGGGAAATCAAAGTATGTTGGATTTTTTTGTGAATTTGTGGGCAAGAGTTAGGATGCATATACTAACAAGTGAAATGAGATTGGTGTTATGTGTACGTCAATGAGAAGCTTATGCAGAAAGCTCAACATTACGATGTGACACCTTTTTCATCCACAATTAGAGTAATTTCGGAACATAATTAAAAAAATGGACATTTCATAAATTCTTGAGAATGAGCTAATTTGTTTTTGAAGTCAATTTATACAGGAATGATCGATGGAGATGGAATACAAAGGTGACAATTTTTATGCAAGGATGGTGCTCAGAGTGGAAGATAATCTCATGCAAAAGTGATTTTTCGAAATCACAATGAAACATGAATCATTAGATGCTTGAAGGAACTAATTCTTCACTGCACATATCATGACATTTTCCACTACACAAACATCTTTTTGCGTCATGATTACTCCCCTTTTTCCTTCCAAACGCCTAGACCATCCTTGTGTTGCAGCCCATCTTCCATTTCCTTATCTTTCACGTCTTCATGCACGCCTATTTTTCTGAATCACATACATCCCTTTATCCTTTTCAGTTTAGTTTTGCCTTCTAGTTTGCTTTCTGAATAAAAATCATTCCCTTTCCATGATTACATTACCTTGATTTCCTAGCCATGCTGATCCACACTGCTTGTCTATGAGTTCTTTCCATTTATAGTCCTACCAAATCTTTTTGTACAAACTCGCGTTGACTGATGTGGGATTCCTTAAGGCCCACCTTTCAACAAGTCTTGCCCCATCGACATCAGCACCTTATCTGGGAAATAGACTAGAGTTCCTTTTGGGTACCTTAAGACTTGCATGCCTTAATGGCAAGTTCTCTCGCTGGCGATCATGGGAATACATAAATGTCCCTTGATCTTCAAATCTTGCAAGTGGCTCGACCTCGACACATCCATTTGCACTTTGCAAGATGTACCCGGGTACCTTGGCACTCATTGACATCAATGGTGAGTTGCCTCGCATTGGTTAACGGCATACATCAATGGCCGGTAATCCAATGATTTCTATTCATGCTCGACATCGACACATTCATTCGCATGTTTAGAATTGTACCATCGGGTTTGTAGCGGGTGAAGACTATACACTTTTTCACAACTCCCTCAGCAGTTACAGCAGCATGCATTTTGATCTATGAGAGTACCACAGTTCCACTTTCAGCATTTATCTTTTCCATGATTCAGCATCAGCAGTTCAGATTCCTTCATTTCCCAGGATCCAGTTACATCAGTCACATTTTCCTGATCCAACCACAGCAGCAGCTACATTCCTATTGCATAGTTCATCATTCTTGGGTAAGTAGAGGTATGTTGTTTTCTAATCTTTAATCATGCAATTCCTTATATGCTAACTTGAATATTTTGGAAAATTCCCTCACCATGCTACATTTCCTTTCATTAGCCATGTCAAGTTGCATGAGGACATGCAACCAATTCAGTTGAGGGGGGGAGAACTATATTCACTACATATTCACTACCATGATTCCATTTCTTCACCACTATCACTCCATTTACGATTCACCAACATTTATTTTCCAATGATACTTTGTTGCACCTTGCTTCATACGCAATATTGGCATGCTTCATTAATATTACAAAACGGCTTTCTTATACACATTATGATTTCCAGTGAGTGTTTACATTATTATTGAAGAAAAGAGAATAGAAAACGAAATGAATGTTGTTAACATAAGAACCAACATTCTTTGTATTCATGGTTGGCACACAAGAACCAACCATAAGAAAATGTAAGTTGTTACTCATGTCTTTCACATATCCTGGAAACATTCATTATTAAAAGATATCATCATGTAAAGCCAAAGTTCAAGATGCCAAATGTTCTTAAAGAGACCCATGCATGGTTGCATGAGGACATGCAACAAGTTCAGTTGGGGAGGATGTTGGGACTCATAAATGTCATATTTTCATCCACCTTTTTCTTCACTATTCCTGTTGGACACCTAATCCTAAATGGGTTAGTGTGGAAGCCGAAAAGACTAAGCAGTCCAAGAGACCTTGGGATCTGAAACCCAAGAGTCACATA
Organism: Pinus tabuliformis; assembly: GCA_031772625.1. Classification (NCBI taxonomy): domain Eukaryota; kingdom Viridiplantae; phylum Streptophyta; class Pinopsida; order Pinales; family Pinaceae; genus Pinus; species Pinus tabuliformis. The sequence goes on from CM062815.1 coordinate 708,700,751, forward strand.
TTGTACTATAAATGTATATCTGATGTTAATAAAAAAATGTACTCACTGATTTATCTTTCCTATTATTTGTTGTCCATGTGTGTTTAACATGGTATCAGAGCAGGCGATTGCTGGTCCTGCTCCAATCTGAGCCACTTGTTTTGTGGTCTCTATATATGTCAGTTCTGCCTTTCTCCTAATCAGAATTGAGCAGAATTGCCAAGCGTTTTACTCTGAGCAGACCTGCCAGTTCTGCCCATTACCTGACCTCTGTCACTGTGTCTGCCAGAAATCCGCTACCTCTCCTCCCTGACCTCTGTCACTGTGTACGTTTTTGCTGGTAACGCCATCTCAGACTGACAACGCTGTTTCATAAACGGTTGAATTCTCCATACGTTGGCTGCATTGTAATAAATGTGAAACTGTGCGCTGTCTGCATTCTGTCCCTGAGGAGTCAGTCTACTGCCCTCTCCACAGTCGCTGCTGCAAATCTCTGACATTATCTGCGGATGGCTGGCAGCTTATGTGGGAGCGTTTTTGAAACCTTATGTGCGGTCTTTCTGTCTTTGAAGAAAACATAAGATAAACGTTACCTGACAAACTGCTGTCTCAATTCCATATGCTTGTGCGTTATTGAAGAAACGTTACCTGACAAACTGTTGTCTCAATTCCATATGTATCTGTCGCTTTGACTGCCATACGCTCTGCTTTGTCGAGAACGATGCTGGACGCAGAATCCTCCATATAAGTGTGGTGTTATGCTGTTCCTACGCACCTCCATAGGCTAACCCCATAGCCACCACTATCGACCCTTCAAACAACTACAACTCGGCTACAGCAGTAGCAGCAAGGATTCTGACGATGATGAGGAGGCCGGGAAGGAGCGTAGTGATGATGTGATGAAACGATGCTTCTATACACCTGGTCCTTTAGAAGCTGGAAGATATAAGAGCGCGGGGCCTTTTTCCTGTGTGGTGACACTTGCATTGCTGAATGAGGAGGCAGCGGATGGATAAACCCGCTGATCGTCTGCCATTGAAGAGCTCTGCAAGGATGTTTATAAAGCTGCATTACATGGTGATTATCTCTCTACCAGTTTTCTAATCTTGTGATCTGCAATACCGCCATACATCTTCCGACCTACAACATTGAATACCGCTATTTCCATACCGCCATACTTCTGTCACAATAACGCTTTGTTAAGGTATTATGTTGTTACCATTGCAAATACTCGAGTACGTTGAATCTAACTCTGTTTATGGTGTGGGACCCGACTCTTGAACGCTGGTTATATACCTCCTTTGTCTATAATTACTGTGCATACATTCTAGTTACACTAGTCATACGTTGACCGCTCATATAACTGCATTCTTACCTGCACGATAATTCAATAAATTTGGAGGAAAACTGGAACTTGTTATTTTGTGGAGATTAGTGTTGGTGGTATCTCCCCTTTTGCGCGTCGCATTTAAACTGGTTATTATATTGAAAGAGAAACTCTGTAGTCAGAATGCAATGAAGAAGCAGCCTTGTGTTCCACTAGCCAACGTAGCACTGACTGTAATGTGGATGTCTTGTTGGGTTTCAACAACAACTTCCTTTCTTATTCAAGTACAACAAAGTGACAGAATTTAACTGTTTGCCTACGACGTGAAGTGAAATTGCAAGAACAATTGTTGAACTTTTTATGACTTGCCAAGAAGCGTATGGAAGGTGGAGCGTTATAACAGCCTCCGGCCCTCTCTCGTCAGATGAGTGTGATCGTTTCCCGGAAACGAGCCCCGGTCTCCATACCTCAGCGTGATATATTTCCATACAACGTATTATATTTCCATACAATGTGTTATATTCGTGATATATTTCCATAATTTGTAACACGGAAAACGCTCTTTGCAGAACGTGGGTCCCGCCGAAATGGATCCCTGGGCCAAAATTCCCGTAGTGGATTTCATTTAGCAGTTTAGTATCAAATTTCTTGTCACCATTTGACAAAATTACTGTGCTACGGTTCTATGGTTGTTTCAGTTGAGAAGCATATCATTGTTCGGGCAGTTGGCTGATTTTCTTCGTTTGCTTCCAGTTCACCTGGATTTCGGTGCGGGGTAGGGCATGTGGGCGATCCTCTGATCTCGCTACGATGCCCTCATTGGGACTGTGTTGTTGAGGTAGAGCATTTGGGCTATAATCCTCTGATCTAGCTTCAGCGCCTTCATTGCCAAAACGCCATGTCCTGAACGTTCTGGGTCGTAAATAATACAGACACATCTTCTGATATTCTCCTGGTAATTCATAAATGTCTCAATTAGTTCCACAGTTTGAAAGGAACCCATTAAAGTTGACTAGTACCATCCAACAGTGTTGTTATCGGCATTCACTTCTCTCAGGCATCGCATCATTTCAAGTTAATAATTTGCCCCATCGGCATCGGCTTCATCTTCCTCTTCCGCTCCCCGGCTCGGGAATGGGAAACAGTTGGTGACCTCCAGAACGCTTCCAATATCCAAACCTTGACTGAGGGTTTTGTTACATGTAGCAACTCCCAAGCAGTAAATTCAAGTTTGTCTTTGGTGATTGAAAATTCCAGATTGGCTGGGTACGTTACAGTATAGCTTCAACATTCATCTCTCAGTGTAAGAGGCTACAACACTTGTTTATTGGAGGTCGAATTCATAGGGAAGTGTTCACTTCAACCAGTGGACTGAATTTCATTGAATTAAATCCTTGTGTTGGCCTAGAGAATATTTAACATTCAATTCCCATTGGCAGCACAAATTATTTCATGTTCAGATCAGACCAAGGTCCTATGGCAGCTTATTGAAGAAACCGTGTTGTTGGTAGGCTACCTTCATTTTCGGAGTTGAATATTGTTGCAGAGGAAGTCAATAGAGAAGCAGTCCCAGGTTCCTGCATATTCTTCCTTCTAATTCTGTCTTCGAAATTCTTATCAATCCTGTTCTCAAATGATTTGAAGAAATTTGTTTACAATAGTACAATGATTGTGAGCCTTATATCATGTACAAACCCGAGTCATGTATTAGGTGTTGAGTGGGAATAATGTATGATGCTTGTGTTGTCAACAAGAATATAGTAGAGTTGGAATTTTGTATGTGGTCAAAGAGTTAAGTCTTATTCATATGTACGTTGGTAAGGTACCTTGCTGGAGAGTATTCTTGTACACAATATTGCAAGCTGATTGATTTGAAGTTGTTGCCATAAGTTTATTTGGTGTCCATATTTTCCTCATTGTTTTACTATCTTTTGAGGTTAGAAATGGCTCCAATCGGTGCAATATTAGAGTTAGTGGACAATCTAATACTCTCTAGTATGAATAATACAGTCAAAATCAGCAAGGATTTTCTCACCGATATTCATAGTTGTTTGCAAAATGTACAAGAAAAGATCGATTTTTTGTAGCTTGAATCACAGCTACAGCAAGAAGAGCTACATCAAAATAGACACCATTCTGAACCTGTTTTTGTTCAGAACATTGAGACAACCACCCATCAGCAGCATGTTAATAATGTTACAGTTCATTCAAATAAAGCAACAGTTGTATATGCAGATGCAGAAACTCAGTCTGCACTTCCCAAGCCCATCATCAGACCTTGGGAACAGCTTGTCCACAACAAGCACAAAACTGGTCTTGGATATGACAAGGACTTGTCCTTTCATATTCCAGACTATGCCAAGCCCATTCAGTTTCAGAGTGCTGGATTTATTCATGACAGTTCACCTGCTCTTCATGACAGTTCAGCTTCAGCTGTTCCAGATTCTGCCCCTCTTCCACAGCAACAACAACAACAAAAACAACAGATCGTGAAATGCCAACACTATGACCGAGTTGGCCATTTGAAAGATCACTGTTTTGATCTTCATCCATGTAAGCACTGTCATAAAACCAGTCATTCTTCACACAGATGCTTCAGAAATAAACATCCTGCAAGAACAAAGATTCATCTTGGATGGATCGCTTCTTGGCAATGGGCATCAACAGCCAAGAAGATATTCCAAACACATGTCAGAACTTGTTCCAGAGTATTGAATAGTCTTGCAGTTGAGTTTTCTCCATCCTCTCACCTTGTATCTGACAGGGGGGGAAATGATGGTCATCTACAAGCTTCAAAGCCACATCAAGCGAGCCTGATCCACAACCTACCACACCAGTTTCAGAGTTGTAGCCAGAGACAAAGATGCCCCTGAACATGCCTTCAGTTGCCGATCTGGGACACTTCCTCTAGCAGAAGACTTCAGCTTCTTGCCAGTTTTGGAAGAGTTCCAGGAACAAAATTGAGAACACTTCCTCTAGCAGAAGACACCAGCTTCTTGCCAGCTTTGGAAGAGTTCCAGGAATTACATTAAGCATTCCAGAGTTGTTGGTTATCCTTAAACCATCACAGGTTGAGACTTCCCTTTTCAGGTTGAAGTTTTACCTTTTATGCGGGGTGAGACCTTCCTTTTATAGTTGAAGGTTTCCCTCTTTAAAACAATCGGATCACTTCCTCTAGCAAAAAACTTCAGTTTCTCGCCAGTTTGGAAGAGTTCCGGGAACTGCACTAAGCGTTCCAGTGTTGGTGGTCATCCTTAAACCACCGCCCTTTTTTACCAACATTTCATAGAGCACATTCAGCCTAGTGCTGCCATGCATTTTTTTCACATTTTGTATTACAGCTCTCCTCTTGGACTCATACATAACCCTTCGGATTAAGGGGGGGAATGTTGGACACCTAATCCTAAATGGGTTAGTTTGGAAGCTGAAAAGACTAAGCAGTCCAAGAGACCTTGGGATCTGAAACCCAAGAGTCACATATTGTACTATAAATGTATATCTGATGTTAATAAAAAAATGTACTCACTCATTTATCTTTCCTATTCTTTGTTGTCCATGTGTGTTTAACAATTCCTTACATTTCATCATCCCATTAACCTTTTATCAAATCATTTTCATACATACATTTGGGTTTCACCTTCTTATTTTCCATTTTATTCATTTCTGTATTATAAGTGAATTTATGATTAATTATTAGAAAATGTACATATTTTCATATATATCTCAAGAATATGTGAGTTTTGTGATGTGTAGGAAATATGTGAAGAATTAATATCTCCTCCACCATATCAAGGAGATAATTATGCAAGCCTTTTCCTAAGGAGAAAATCATGGAGGCATATCTTATCCAATTCCTAAGGAGAAAATCATGGAGGCATATCTTATCCAATTCCTAAGGAGAAAATCATGGAGGATTTGGTTGGCATATCTTATCCATATCTCCTCCACCATATTAAGGAGATAATTAGGAGAAAATCATGGAGGATTTGGTTGGCATATCTTATCCAAGATATGTGAGAGATTTGTGGGGGATTCAAAGGGATCATATTTTGTAATAATGGGAAAGTAGTTAAAAATGCTTGAGAGATTTGTGGGATCATATCTTGTAATAATGGGAAATTAGTTGAGAGTGCTTGAGAGAATATTGGATATGTAATTATGAGAAGGTTATCTTCCTCATGTATATAAGAGAGTGCTCTCTCTTCATTCTAAAAAAAAAACAATAATGGAAAAGGAATTCTTAGTTTTTCATTTTTATGCTTTCATGATTTGTAACCTGGTTCTTGTAATATAATTTGACATAGTTTTATTGTTGTAAGCTCACATATGATGTTTTTCATTCAATTCTTCACATGTTGTATTGCTTTTCCTTTATGAAATTTCCTGCTTTCCTAGTTAGTACTTCAATTCTTTTCTAGATTAATTTGATTTCAGTAATTTAGATTAGATTAGATTAGTTCCACTTCAGTCCTGCATATATAGTGCATGTGTCTCGTAAGTCTATGGACCTCGGATTGACAAATTAAATAGTTGGGTAAGTACTACAACAGAATTAAACGAACATATTTTCACCCAACAATAGGGTTGCATGGTGGTTATATTAATTTTAGAACAAAAACCATAACAAAGCCCACCTGAAACTTTATAATAGCCTAAACACGGTTAGCAGTTAGCTAACCGGGTGGAGGCGTGCTAACAGCGCATGTGCACAAGCGAGTACCCCACTATTAGGGCTTTGGCGGTTCTACTAATAGCCCCATTGATTGTGCAGTCTATTGCCATGTGTACATATGCCCGCGGTTAGGGCTCTGGCAGTTCCGGTGCTACGGTTAACTACCAACTGATATTCACTAACATCTCCACTATGGTTTAACACACTATTCACATGTCAACCACCCGCGCAGTATTCTCCTACTATGGTTTTCTGCTAATGGTTACATCCTTGCTGTTAACATGGTAACTATCCCAACGCGGTTTCCGATAGTGGTTAGGGACTGTGTATTCTTATTTGTAATGTTTTTTAATGTTTTGCAATAGGCTGAGGTTTATACAACATCGTTTTAGGTTAGGTTTTAATACATAATTTTGTATTTGTAATATGGTTAGGGTTTTGAACTTAGTTTTAGGTCTAGCATAGGGTTTTAATGGTTTAATGTGTATTGTTTAACACATAGAGTTGTAATGTGATGAGGTTCAAAAGGTTTAGACTTAGGTGTGTATGTTTTAATGCACTTAGGGTTTAGGTAATAGGTTTAGCATTAGGAATTTTACACACGTTGGATTAAAAACCCTTTTACAACACATTTGTCACAATGTAACATTCACCCAATCATACGATGACAACCCATATCAAACCCCTGCAATGGACGACACACCCATGTTGATGATCAACGCTATCGGAACTATCGATGAATGCTTGTCGACAACAAGATACAAAACCATCACCATGAAAACCATTAACATCACTTGCACAACCTAAACCTTAACAACACTATCAAAACTAAACGACACCAAATTGAATGTTGACGATGACACTTGAACACTGACAATGAACCTGTGCAATTGATCTGACGAGATACTCCTAGATCAGATAACTTATCAAGACAAGTAGACAGGACTGTCGGGCTAGGACTAAGCCACCGGGATTGAGAAAACGCATCAAGAGATTTTTTCGAAACAGGATAATCATAGGACACTGAAGGTGAAGCCGAAAAAATTTCCACGTAAATAATTTTGGTGGGACTTAATGGCATTACCTCGCCCCATGTGTCAACAAGATTTGGAGAGGGAATGACCCAAGGATCAAACTTGACCAAAATAATGTTAACAGAGGCAACATGAGGAGGTGGGAGTGGAAGATACCCATCAAAGCGGGATCTTTGAAGAGTCATGCCCCCACACTCTCATAAGGAGCACCAGTGTGCTTGACATACGGAACATTGTCATCCGAAGAGGAAGAGGCAAAGAAGGAAAATTGGTCAAATGTGACTATTTTCCCTTAATGGGGAAATGAATCACACGGAACAAGGAGGAGACTACAGCATGCATGGCATGGGTCCAACTCCGTCCGAGTAGAATATTATAATTGAGATTAGTGTCAACAATATCTACCTCGAGGTGCACTGTCTTGCCCTCCAAAGTAATGGAAAGGTAGGGTAAGACACTGAATGGTCGCGAATCATGTCTGTCAAAAGTTTCCAAAGTGTTAGGGGACTGGTTCAGAGTAGGAGAACCTATTGCCTTCCAACAAGAAACAGACATGATGTAGGTGGAAGCACCTTCATCAATGACGGTTCTGTGAATGTTTTTCTCATTGATGATGACCTGAATGAGAAAGGAAATCTGATGAGGAAGACGCAGAATGTGATTTTCTATATCAAAACATATAAGACTGGAATCAGCAAGATCAATACCCCCAATAGCCGACAGTAATGATTTCTGTTGAGACGGACAGCTTTGAAGTACCTTGAGGACATACATAGTCGATGGCACCTGAGCCAAATCCTCAACAACATTATAGTGCTGAGCGGCATGAGCATTGGGATTGTAAGAGGACTTTCACAACACACCTCGAGAAGGTTGTCGAATGACGGATCAAAGTTAGGTCACTCGATATGAAGAGGACTAGAACTTGACGGGGAAGAAGAAGAAGGGGGGGCTTCTTTTTCTTTCCCTACTGTCTGGGCAATGGTTTGATAATATTTTGATCTAGTAGCCACATTAATGGGTGTACTCATCATGAACACTTGTGAACCTGAGGAAGCAGATGATTGAGGTTGGTCTACCATTTGGGTTTGCTGGGACGGAAATGGCTCTTTTAGGATAGCTGGGGTCCCTTTGAGCAAATGACTAACTTTGGATCATCTAGGACAATCCTTAGTATAGTGATCCTCCTCACAAATGAGGCATGGATACTTAGGCTTTCGTTGGGAAGCATCACCAGCAAACGACTTAGGAGGACCCTATTTTGGGGCATCGGCTTTAGCTTTGCCTTTGCCTTTCTTCTTACCTTTCGAGGATTTTTCCACTGTGGTAGACTGAACAGTGTGGACCTCTGAGGTTTTACCAGGGCCAGGTGGATTCTGAGAGGGACTATTGGAAGCAGTGTTTGAGGTCAACTTCTGTTTGGAAGAAGATTTTGCAGGGACCTAGGACACTAAACCAATTACTCCATCAACAGGAGGTGTAGCCTATGACTTCGATGTCCTCAGATCAGATAATGGCCTCGAAGCATCGGATAGTAACTCATACAACTTGCCAGACTGAGAGTAAATGAGATCCAAGTACTGGGCACGAGCAATGGCTTGCTCCTCCATGACGCACCCACCCATAGAGATATCATGATAAATTGGAGCAACGAATGATTTTGTGAACCATTCGGTCAGTAACTGATCAATAATCTCGAATTTGATCAGGCGACACTTACGTATCCATTCATGAATGTGATCAGAGATGTGGGTCACAGTATTTTTCTTAAGCGATGTAAGCAAATAGGTGTCAGTTTCATAGCGAACTGGCAATTATAAATGCATGAGGAAAGCCATGGCTAAAGAGTTGAATTCACAATAAGTACTTCGAGGGAGCTCGATGTACCACTTGGCTGCAGTGCCTGTGAGAGTTCGTTGGAAAAGATGGATACGAATAAATCGTCAACGTAAGAATTCGAAGAGCACCAGATGTGATACGTCATCACATGGGCTTGAGGATCTTCTTTTGCTTTCCCATCAAACTTTGGACAATCACTCAAGATCTTGGATGGGACTGGAGGCCAGTAGGGCGAATGAAGAATTGGATCATTCGTGGGTCAAGACACGTCTGGCAACTCTAATGTAGCCAAGAATGGCAATTGAGTATTGAAAGGCATTGGAGGTCGATAAGCAGCTCCAACTAGAGGAGCCCACCCCTGCTGGTAAGGATTATGTCCCCATAGTGGAGGGTTTTTTCCATAGGGTATTTTATTTTCCCCCACTGTAGGTTACCTAGCCCGTAGGGTGGATTTTTACCTTGAAAGCCTTGAAATTTTCAAGCCATAGGTTGTTGATAAGCAACAAACGAGTTAAAAGGTTGTTGAGCCTGTTGACCTTGGACATATGGGTTTTGCACCTGTTGTCCATTGGCATATGGGTTTTGAATCTGTTGGCCCTATACATAAGGATTTTGGACCTAGTGTCCTTGGACAAGAGGATTTTGGACCTGTTGCCCTTGGACATGAGGATTTGGGGCCTGCTGCTGCAGGACTTAACCGTGACCTTGTCCTTGCAAAGTTTGACCCTGTTGATATGTATATAAGGGTTGTTGTTGCTTGAGTTGGCCTTGTTGTTGTGAGGGCTAGCCTTGTGGTGGGAAAATTTGTCCCTGCGGCTGTAGAGGTTGTCCTTGCGAAGATGTAGGTTGGGAGGTTTGTTGAACAAACTGCATTTGCGGCTGCATGGTTTCCTGCAACTGCTGCAAGGTTTGCCCCTGCAGTTGTTGTAGTGGTCCCTGCTACTGCATCATTACACCCTGCTGCTACATGGGTGGCCCTTGCTGCAATGAATGTTGCCCTTATTTTTGTAGAGGTTATCCTTGTTGCTGCAAGGGTACTTGGACAGTTCCCGGATTGAAACCTTGAAAATTTCTGAACTGTATCTGGCCATAGCCACTGGGAATGGTGGTCGGGCCAGGCTGAATGTACTATCCAGGCTGAAGGATGTAAGGTGGATTTAACATTCCTTGGGAACCATATGGAACATAAGGAGTTTGGTACTAAACCTAAGCCTCATAAGGCTGCTGATACTGGAAATTGCTTGACCCAGATGGACCAACGAGATTTTGGACCTGTTGGTACTGGACATTACTTGATCCAACAAGACTAGCAGGGTTTTGAATAACACTAGAAGAAGGTTGGTTTGTTGACATAGATTGTCATTGATGTCAATATGGTAATATTCTAGGAGCCAAAGGACGCAAAATAGAGCTATCAGATCTACAGGAGGAGTATTGCAGAATATAAAAGCAGAGCATATCGGAGGAGCAAAGCAGAGCTATCGGAGGAGCACAACAGAGCTATCGAAGCTACAGGAGGAGCCATATATATGCCAAATAAGGACTATCAGGAACAATATATGCCAAAGAGCCAAATCAGAGCAGAATACATATATATATGCGAAAGAGTTAAAGGCGGCGGAAGAGTTAAAAGAGGCGGAAAACATATATATATGCAATATACACTATCGGAGGTGGAAAACATATATATATGCAATATTGCTATCGAAGGCGGAAAATAGTGTATATATCAGAATACACTATCGGAGGTGGAATATATATATATATATATATATATATATATAGATTGGGGATATTGTAATCAGCACGTTCTACTATGAGCCACTACCCGAAACCCCCAATAGTGATATATATATATATGCAGACCCGACGAGACATATATGTCCGGGTGTATAAACAGGTGAAGTCCGCTAAGTGTGTCGAAGCATGGTTTTTAACTGTATTTCATATATTCGGGCTTTAAGCCTTGCCACGTTAAAACATGCTAATTGTGATATGTATATATATATATATATATATATATATATATATATATATATATATATATATATATATATATATATATATATAACTGTGATATGTTGCGGACCTGCTGCAAAATTATGCAATGGTATATTGTTATATCACATCCGCCCATCGGAACTCGCATATCACAATATACAAAGGGTTGTCACCCCTAAAAGCGCCAATTGCGATATATGTTGTGGACCCAATGCAACATTACAGTTTGGCTTAATATCATATCGCATCCGCAAGAGAATCGGCCATCGGCCATCAGAGATGTCATGAGCTCATCTTATATAGGACTTCTGAAAGCTGTGACTGCCAATTGTGATTACACAGTGGATCTGATGCAGTTATAGATGCGGGTGTAATAATTTTTGAAGTCTGCCCTTAAGTGTCTTGGTCGGTTTTTTCATATATTCCTGTGTATTTCAATATTTGTATTGCGTGAGGTTTGAAGGCCAAAATGCATAAAAAATGCTCTCGATAGTTCAGGAGGCCTGAACGATGCCGATTGCGATTGTGATGGTGACATGGCTGGTGGGGCCTCCTGATTGGTACGGTCTCTCCGTAAAACAATAAAGTCCTATGTATGCCTATTATTATTGAAAAAAAGGGGGCTTTGTTACAGTTTTAATATGTAACATGTTTTTCTCTGTAGATTTTTGGTCTGCCCTTATGAATTTATGTGTCCCTGCAGTGTTGGTGAACACAAAGAGATGGAGGAAGTCGAGAAGCCGGGAAGCCAAAGGACAAGCCAGTGCAGAGGAAGCCAAAGCAACATGAACAATCAAGAAGCTGAAGAGGACAAGCCAACGCAAAGGAAGCTAAAGCGAGCGCAGAGGAAGCTGAAGCGAGCGTTGAGGAAGCTGAAGAGCCAGCGGAAAGCGGAAACCAATAGTCAGAGGCATCAGGAGCACATAAAATAGGAAAAACAAGGAAAGGGGAGCAAGTGTGTGAATAATCAGAGTAAGAGAAAGCCGAATTTCAAGTAGAGGCAAGAGAAGCAGGAGAACAGGAGTGAAGCATAAGCTCAGCAAGCTTGGGAGCAAAGAACTACAACAAAATAGTTTATGATAGCTGATCATAAAGGGTTGGAGCCTCAAAACTGAAAGGATTGGAGTCCTTGGGAGTTGGTGCTCCTAAGTCCAGGATTGTTGACTTGGCAAAACAGAGTTGGTGCTCTGGAGGTTGGAGCCTCACAAAAGTCCAATTTGGTGCTTGGAAACTGATTGCAACCATTTATATATTGTATCTATTTCATTGCACGGATTATATTAATAAAAGCATTTATTCCAGTTATCTATTTTTGTGTTTCATATATAAATGTTTTTGGTGATAAAAAGAACAATTGAAAAGAAATATTGATTCACCCCTCTGTTATAGACATTTTTGGCCACTACAAACCCAAGCATGAAATGTCCATAAAACAAGGGCTCCAAAGTCCCTAAAAGTGTTGTTCTAACCCCTAAAGGAACAAGGTCAACTGATTACAGCTTCTCCCAGAAGTTCTCCATGAAAAACTACTCAGAACTGGTCAAAGCAGGATAATTTCAGCTGCTCCATAGGCAAAGTGCGTTGCATCTCACCTAAATACACTGTGTAGGTGCATTGCATTTCAAAAAGCCCTTCTATGGGGTGCGATGGGCGAGAAGTGACAAATGGCAGTGTCATTCCGCGAGGTGGAGAGGCATGGAAACTTCCAGAAACTTCTCCTGTGACACTTGCCTCTCTGAATTCGACCAAGGATGAGCAAGAGATCATCAATCTCCAAGTGGAAGCAAGAACTATCAGAGGGAAGACACTAATCAAATCACAAGCTGACTCATCTCCCTTACAGATATCTATATATGGATCCCTCATCCCAGAGATCCGGAGGCTGGAATTTTTCATATTGTAAGGAATTGTTGTTGGTTTCTTGAGACAACATCAGATTGTTGGGTGATCTAAGCTTTGTATGAGGTGAAGAGGGGCTTCCTTGCTGAGAGGATGATGCTGGGTCAGAACAACTGGTTGTAACTCCCTTGGCTCTTTCTTGTTTATCAATAAAGCTATTCAAGTTTTCCTCCATACTCTTGTGCCATTTATGTTTTATGCATTTGTATGGTCAATTTACATCTGATCCTAGATTGTTTATGATTATAGATCCATGTTCTTGTATAGTGATATGCTACTGTGATCTTACAGGTACTCTGTGAAGCTGGGCGTGCAAGGGAACAAGTAGCGAAAGACTATCAAGAGAGAGAGGAATCGAACTAGGAGATTAGCGCAAGACAAAGGTTGGTCTTCTTTGTTTTTCTCTCATCTATATTTCATAAAGGAAAAACGAAAGTAGCTTTACTTTGTTTGTTTCTAAGGTAGCTATCACACCTTAGTGGGATAAGCAGTTCTACGTAGACACTTTTCCGTGTAACAAAATGGAGACTCCACTAGGGATGAATTTGTTTGTTTGTTTATCTTCCTTGTTGTCTATTTTATAAACTTACAAATGGAGCCTGAAGTCGAGCCAGGTAGCTTTCGAACTGCATTTGCTATGCAAATGCAAAGTAGATAAATGTCGCTTCAGTCAATCTCCGGGATTTGTTTATAAATTAAACAACTGATTTACAAACTCTCCGATTGCCCCTTGTGGTAGCTCTTAGATCCTCCTTAGATCTACCCCTAATTTTTGCATTACTGATTACCATTTGCTCAGCCAAAAGCCATGAACTGAACTACAAACTTTGACCCGAAACCCAAGAAAAGTCTCATCTCTAGCCCAGCCCAGGTACTGTTCTGTGAATCTGAAATTCAGCGCACTTCCTGAGTGTAGTAGGTGCACTGCATTTCAAATCCCCTGTGTTACAGGTGCGCTGATCAGACTAGGCATTGTTCAGTTTTGGTTTCTGTGATTCATTCTTTCTAGTTCTATTCATGAAGTTTGTTGCTTGTGATCAGTATATCTCTATTTGAAACCCCTTTTCCTTGCTGTTATTCTGCCTCCTTTGTACAAAAGAATTGTAAATGTTTTTGTGTATTTGTTGAGTCATTTTCAGTTCTCCTTTGCAAAAAGTAACATAATCGTACTACCGCCCTTTGATTTGAAAGTGTCGCAAGTGTCGTTTTCAGTCATAGGAAAGAGTTTGGTTGCTGTAGATAGTCGACTATCCTGTTACTATTGTATTTGGTCTGAATTTGTAATTTTTCTAGTGCCGAAATCAAGTATTCATTTCCAAATCGTAAAGTGTTGTGATTGTCTCCATTTTTTATTTTGAAAAGAAACTTGTTGGTAATTGTCGCTTGAAAAGTAATTCAGATTTGAGCATTAGCTTTCTTTTTACCATTCACATACTAAGAAAGCCGAAAACAAATACATGCATGTGCATTTGCATTTAGACTGTTTGATAGGTTTGATTTAGGACAGTGCATTTAGAGTGTGCTCTTTGCTCTTTGTGAAAGAATATTGTCTCTCTTTCCTTAGTAGCTAGGATTTTCATTACACAAAGAATATAAAAGACTGTTTATCATCTTAGATTGCATTTTAGGAATTATACATCTACATCTCGCGGTGAACCTGAAAGGCAAATTTCATAAACAAGATCAACTATAAAATAAATTCAATGAATCTAACAACTCTTTGGAACCTAACGCACAACATTTAGAAGTCTAGGCTAGAGACGTATTCCGGCGTCGTAAAGCCTGGTAACTGTTGTTCTCACTGATGGTTGGGTGATTCCTCCACTTTGAGACGATAAGTGCCAGTACGGACTTGTGCTCCCACGTACCATCGAGTATATTTTGGGAGACCACAATAGGCTTTATCCTTTATCCATAGGAAGACGTGTCTGCCGCCCTATCGATCGCAATGCACTGAACACGACATTCGGGAAGATTGACTGTCGTACCGTAAAAAGTATTCTGCAGTTTTGCAATTGGTTTGGTAATCCCTCTACCTATATTTCCAAAGTAGTCCCTTTCATTCCTTTTCAGACTCCTTAACGGAAAAGTTCCATCTGAGCACTTTTCACTTCAGTCTCATTAAAAATCGAAGGCGACTAGAGTCATCTTTTGTTTTTTCTCGACTCTTAAAAATTGAAAAAGCAAGTTGTGTCAAAGCGTCTAAAATTCATCTAATTCAGAAACATACTTCCCCTTTATTTTTAGTTGATCAAGTAATCCACAATCGTGGAAGAAAGTCAATTGAAACCCCGTCGTTCACAAAGGCTTACAAGTCGACCGTCTTTGTCTCCGGAATCGAAGCTAGTACGGACAAAGCGAACTCGTTTAACCGGTTCCAAATCTCCTGTTAAAGTTAGAACAAGTGTTCCAACAACATCAGAGATTCCGGTTACTCCAAACATTTCTGGTATCCCTGCCTTTACAGAAGAAGTTCAGCAGCCACAGAAGGACAGTGGTACTGATCCTAGTCTGAGGGTAAACACTTGTATCACTGAACCAGTTCCATCTACAACCGGTTCGGAGAGTGTTGCTCCCCAAACATCTGTCGCTGCAGATTCCATACCTTCTTCGGCACCAGAAATATTCTACGGACCTGACGGTCTACCCCTTCCACCTGGTCTGATTGCTATAGAAGAGATTGTGGAAGATCCTCCATCTAGTACTCCATCGCAATTTGGAGTCGAGATCACTCTGTATCCTTCTTCATCAGAAGTTAGTCTACCGCCAGCGGAAGCTCCTGTAGAATCGCTAGGTAATCTTTTGGATAGACTAGAAATGTCTGAACAACCGTCAACATCTAGGATTGTGTCATCTGACACAGCGACAGTAGAACTCCCTGTTATCACTCCAACAATGTTCGCTGGTATACCATCTGTCCCAACTAGCTCTCAATCGATAGAAGGAGCCCACTCAGGGGCCATTTCGACGGTATGGTATGTTCCTATTTGTTCATCCGGAATAATATCTAGAAACTCTTACGTTGAGTCTCAACAAATTGATCCATTTGGAGGTCAATTTGGGCAGTCCTGCCCTCAAGGGAAAACCATTCCCTTAAGTACCGGATTACCACCATATGGGGGGTAGTATACCCTTTCATTATCCCCTCCGGGAGGACAGCCATACGGGAGTTCACAACAAAATTTGGGTTATGCTGGAATTACGTCAAGTGGTTGGGTACCGATACTACCTCAACAACCAAGAGTTGTATATTCGATGCAACAATGCTTACCTATGTCAAGTATACCAACTACACCAGCTATTGTGACGGTGTCGCAAGTTCAAGCGCTGCCTGTTGTATGCCAACCTCAGGTTTCTCAGGTTGTAATGCAACAGCCCCTTGACCCTACAACTCAACCACAATCGCCGACTGGTGGAATGACACAGGTTCAAACGGGTACAATTACCCCTCATCTTGGTCAAACAGTTAGTATCGGGCAACAGCACATGGCTTCACAACCATGGCTAGTGCAATACCAACAACCGCAGTTCCAACAAGTATACCAAGGTTCTGAGCAACAAATCTTTGCAAATAGTGGGCAGCCGTATATTCAAAACGGTCAAAATCAACCATTTTACAATGGTCATGCCCACCAACCTTACCAGAGTTACCAGCATCAAATGCATTATGCTGGTATGCAAAGACCAACTGCTCAGGAAATCCCATCTTATCCTGGGTATGCTTCGCCTAACCTGAATCAACAGTTACCCTTCGTGGCGACTTTAGAGTTACCTGATTTAAATCGGTTAACAAATGATCCAATCGCTTACGCCCCTTGGTGGCCAGCGATTCCACATAAACTTCCATCAGATATTCCTAAATTTAATGGAAATCCGGGTGAAGATCCGTCGAATCATGTGATGACCTTTCATATGTGGTGTTCATCAAACACCCTAAATGATGATTCAGTTAGGCTTCGCCTTTTTCAGAGGACGTTAACTGGTCCGGCAGCAAAATGGTATATCGAATTGCCTAGAGCTTCATTCGACAACTTCAGTACCCTAGCCACAACATTTTTAACCCATTTTCAGTTACCGATAAGGTACGAAACGGGAACATAAATTCTTACCAATTTCAAACAAACAACGGCCACTCACATATCCGATCATATACATGAGTGGCGACGTCGTCGTAGAATGGTGAAAACGTATGTTCCCGATCAGCTCTTAGCTGAATGGTTTATCAAGTCATTACTGCCTTCCATCACGGAAGATGTGGCAAAAGGGGGAGTCGTCACCGAAGAGCAAGTTATCGCTCGTGCGCAATATTTGGACTTGATTTACACTCATTCCGGCACGCTCTACGATAAAATACCTGACGCTCCTAGACCGAAATTCTCAGTTCCTCCTCCTCCTAAATCAAACAATGACTCTCATGCCGGCGATGGCATGATTGGTGCAATAGACATGAAATCGTCAAAGTCTACATCTAAAAAGGCCCGTGATTTCCGGTCAAAATGCAAAAGAGGAACTTCTTGCCTCGGAAGTAAATGTCGTATCGACAGATAAAGGCAAAGAAACCAAGCAACCAGGGGGCAAGAAGAAAGGCAAAGGGAAGAAGAAGAAACAGGAAGAATCATCACCTGAAAAATCTTCTGCAAACCCTCCTAGAAATAGGAAACCAAAAAATCCATGCTTTATATGTGATGAGGATCATTGGACCGCAGATTGTCCACACAGAGCTGAGCTTAAAAAATTCTTCAAGAATTCAAAAACCTCGGCAGTATTAACTGATCCGTTTCCAAATCCAGGGACAAATCTGGTTGACAGTGGAAATGCTTCCCCATCTCAAGTGCTAATGTTGTCGGTTTCCAAACAGAAAAATGATGCTTTGATATCGACAAGAAACAAAGATTATGGGAATCCACAACTGTCGAACAACAAGGATAAAGATCAACCTAGTAGTTCGACAACAACTTCGACAGAAGTTGCGCCACCCATCATTCCCGAGTTGACAATAAAACCGCCAAAGGGAGTAGTACACAAGTCGACATTTAATCCCCACGCTAGAGCGGCACAGCATTATAATATAGTGGAAGATTTGGCCCAATCGCCATCCACTATGTCGACTCTTGAGGTACTACAAAATTGCCCATCCCAAAAGCAAGCTTTATTATCAGCCATTGGTGGGATAGACCCAAAGGATTCCAATCTTGTATCCTTCGATCATAAAGGATACGATCCTCAGTTACCAGCTCAACTAGCTTTCCTCGTTCAAGTGAAAGCCCTCAACAAAACTATTCATCGAACAATTATTGATGAGGGGGCATCTACATGTATTATGTCGATGAGTTGCTGGAAAACTTTAGGATCTCCAACCTTGTCACGATCTTCGACGACATTAAAAGCATTTGATGGACGAACATATACCCCATATGGTATTCTAAGTAACTTGAAGGTTGAACTAGGAGGGAAAACAGTAGAAATAGATGTTGAGGTAATCGACGGAAATCTCGATTACAACATCCTACTGGGAAGACCATGGATATATGCTATGGTTGCTGTTGTGTCGACCTATTTTAGGAAGATTGCATTTCCCTTTCAAGGAGGGATTACAATCGTCGATCAACAAAACTTCCTCCCCAATGGTTCTCATGTTACGGGAAGCATTCCAATGATCCATGGAAGCCCCCATTCGCTTCAAAATATCGAAGTAGGCCTACTAAAAGTCCTATATTAATGGGAAATTTCGCCCTTCCACCTCCAATCAATTTGGCGGAAGGAACCTGCAATATGATATCTTCTAAAAATATCTCAGAAAACGATATCGACATGGATCATGCGTAGGTTTTCCCTCCAAGCCCGACAGAAATATTGTAGCAATCAATGTCCCTAGCATGGGAGGCAAACCCAAATCAACGCTCATCAAGCATTTGGATAGATAGGTCTAAGGAATATGGTACCCCTTCAGATCCTTGGTCGCGAGTGCATGTCACCGACGAAGGAATTGTTCAATCAATGGTAATTGAAGGGGCACCATGGGATGATTACCACCATCGTTCCCTTCTTCCGGATTGTGAAGAAAACACTCCTGATGACCTTTATCATCCTTCAGTTTTTTATTTTCTATCAAATACTGTAAACACGGTGGATTCTGAGCGAAACTTGTCCAACATTGAAGAGACTATCGCCATAAATATCTCGACCAAAACAGATGTTGTAGAGAATATTTATGTTGGCAAATGTTGTTCTCCTTCAGAACTGGAAATATATAATGCTCTTTTTCACGAATTCAAAGATGTTTTTGCTTGGTCATATAGTGAAATGCCAGGCATTGACTCGATTATCGTTGAACACGAAATCAAGATGTATCCAGATGTCAAACCAGTACGACAAAAGCTACGGCTGGTGCACCCCAAGAAAGTCGCTGCCATTAAGGTAGAAGTTGAAAAACTTCTCCATGTTGGTTTCATTTACCTGGTTCCTCTGACCGATTGGGTATCGAATATTGTCCCTGTTATGAAAAAACAAGGAACAATTAGAGTGTGCATCGATTATAGGGATGTAAATCAAGCTTATCCAAAAGACAACTACCCTACACCCTTCATCGACCAGATAATTGATGAATGCGCCGGATGTGAAATCTTTTCATTCATGGATGGATTCTCCGGGTATAATCAAATAAATATCTGCCCACAGGACCAGTCAAATACTGCATTTATCTGTCCGTGGGGCACGTTCGCATATCGAAAATTACCCTTTGATTTAAAGAACGCAGGGGCAACATTTCAGAGGGCAATGAATTATGCCTTCCATGACATCAAAAACATCGTTCAACCATACCTCGATGACCTTCCAACTCATTCGCGAAAGCGGACTGATCATACGCAGCATTTAAGAGCAATATTTCTACGTTGCCAACACTACAAAATACGACTCAATCCACACAAATGTGTATTTTGTGTCAGTTCTAGTCGTTTACTTGGCTTTGTAGTCTTGAAAGACAGGATTCGTCTCGACCCATGTAAGGTTCAAGCAATCATAAATTTGCCTCCACCTTCAAATTTGCTTCAGATTCAGAAACTCCAAGGGAAAGCAAACTTTCTGAGGAGCTTCATTCCAAATTACGCCGAACTTGCTAAAGGTTATACGCGTATTTTGAAAAAGGAGGTACCCTTTGTCTGGGATCAGGTTGCGCAAGCTTCCTTTGATGCTTTAAAAGAATCCCTAATGAAAGCATCATTAATGTACGCTCCTGATCATCAAAAAGACTTTAACCTGTATCTGGTTGCAGCGGATACAACCATCGCAATGGTTTTAGTTCAAGAAGAAAACGGAATTGAACATCCTATATATTATTTAAGTAAGAACTTAAATGATACAGAAAGCAGATATTCTTATGTTGAAAAGCTAGCGCTCGCAGCTGTTCAAGCGATACAGAGATTTCGACACTATGTCCTCTTTCGAAAAACTAAGATTCTGTCAGATTGCAACCCCATGACATATATATTGTCGAGACAGTTGCTGGGGGGCAAATATTCAAAATGGATAGCAATTCTACAAGAGTTTGATCTGGAATTTGTAAAATCTAAGTCAAAGAAAGCTCTGGTTTTCACGGAATTATTATGCGATCTCCCATCATTGTCGAACGATGAAACATCCAAAGAAACAATCGTGGACGAAAATTTGTTTCTGATGTCTTCAAGCAATCTGTGGTATGGGGATATAATCATTTATCTCCAAACCCAAAAATATAGGCCAAATACCTCTCGCTCCGAACAATTTGATACCAAGCAAAAGACTACATGATCGTCGGTGATACACTACATTGTCGTGGTATCGATACGGTTCTGAGAAGGTGCCTCACCCATGAGGAGGCTGAAAAAAGTCTTGAATGATTGCCATTCAGGCGCGTGTGGGGGGCATCAATCCGGTTATGCTACAGCGCAAAAAATTCTACGAGCAGGATACTTCTGGCCAACAATGTTCAAAGATTACATAACCGCAGTCGGAAGTTGCCATGCTTGTCAAATTTTCGATAGAAAAACTAGAAGACCACCCACACCTCTGCAGCCAATAGTTGTCGTCGGGCCATTCGCCAAATGGGGCATCAATTTCATGACATGTAACCCCACCTCAACCGGGGGGCATGGGTATATCATAGTGGCAGTTGACTATTTTACCAAATGGGCCGGGGCGATGCCTACATTAGATAATACTGGTGAAACAGCTGCCCTCTTCTTTTTCAATCATGTAGTCACCAGATTCGGCGTCCCACAAGCTATAATCACAGATCATGGATCGCATTTTCGCAATCACATGATGGTCGAATTAGCCGCCAAACTAGGGTTGTCTCATGACAGCTCTACTCCATATTACCCGCAAGCCAATGGACAAGTTGAAGCAATCAACAAGGTCCTGAAGCGCATGCTGCAAAGGATGATTGGAGTTCACAAAAGAAGTTGGCACCTAATCTTGTACTCAGCCTTGTGGGCTTACCGAACATCGGTAAGGAATGCAATCGGGTTTACACCTTTCCAACTGGTATATGGCCTGGAAGCAGTCTTACCAATCCAGTGTGAAATCTCATCCCTCAAACTCGCAATTGACCTTCTCCCCAGAACTTCAGAAGAGGAGGCTCGTTTCTTGGAACTAATCCAATTAGATGAAACCCGTCGTGATGCCACTTTGGCTAAAGAAGCCCATAAGAAACGAGTCAAGGCGCAGTTCGACAAGAATGTCAAACCCCGTGTCTTCTCAGAAGGTGACTTGGTCTTGCTTTATGACCAAGAATCCGATAAATTGGGGGCAGGTAAATTCAAGTCTTTATGGATGGGCCCCTATATTGTTAAGCGAGTGTTAGCAAAAGGAGCCTACGAGTTAATGGATTATGACAGGATTCCACTGGCACAACCTCGTAACGGGTTGTACCTCAAGCGTTACTATGCGTGATTCAATATAGTAACTTGTATGCTTTTGTTATGTTTTTTTTTTCGCTAAAGTGTTTGTCTTGGTCGAGTAATCCACTTTTTACATTTATTGCAGATGTCAAACCTATTGGATTCATGTGTTGGATATGCCGACGGAGCGATTCATAGTTCGCGGAACCTATCTTCCGCGGCCTGGGCCATTTTTGATCCAAGCGGCGAGTTAGTAAGTTTCAGAGGGGTATGTATTGGTCGATCAACGAATAACATCGTTGAATATAGCGCATTGATAGAACTTCTCTCTGATGCCATCACACATGGTATACGCCGACTGATTGTCAAGCTAGACTCACAACTCATCATACTACAACTCACTGGTATCTACTCTGTCCGAAATCCAGCTATTTATCGCAAGTTCCTAAGGGTTAAGATTTTGGAAAGACAATTTGATTTTTTTTCAATATCAGCATATTTCTAGAACCTTAAACACATTAACTGACTCATTGGCAAATTATGTGTTAGATAGACATTTGCAACATTTATAAAAAGAAGCATACCATCAATATTTGCATTTGGATCATGTAACTTAACCAAAATAAAGCTTCGAAAATCAAAAATATATATATAACTATTTATGGTTTACACATAATGTTCTTTAACCAAGACAAAATTGGCCAAATGACCAAAAACTCAAAAAGCTAGGGGGCACCCTTGTCTAATGATGCTCGTGATAGCAAGTCACAGCCTGTGCAATCATGCGTAAGAGATGAGTCCATCGTCTTGACACACCAGTAGTATGCCGCTGCAACCTCAAGGGCAGCTCGTCAGTCCTCACATCTGGAATACCAAGAGTGAGGCCCTCAACCTGTTCCTGTAATGCTGTGAGAGTCTCGGCCACATCGAGGTCGCGAAGGATAGCCCTTCCAACAGCCTCTCCTACTGGGGCAGCAGCTGGCACTCTTAGGCGTACTACTGGCCGAACGGGACCAACATCTGCATGAACACATGAGTTTGATTAATTCTTGACAGAATAAAGCACAAGGACATTATAAAAGAAAAACGATAAACAGGGATATGGTCAAAGAATTTACCAATGGCGCCCCATTGTTCGCCAGCCGGCAGTACTAAATCTGGATCACCCCAGAAGTCCATACCGGCATATGGATACTTGGAATAAACCATCTCCTGACGATCAAACCACCCGAAGAAGGTATTAGAAAAGGAAATCTGAGACTAACCAGCATGCCTAGACATATGGTTGACCCATCTCTGCATACGTGGTTCAGTCGGTGAAGGTAAATCGAGTGCAATATACTGCGGCTGCATCAGTGGTATCTTTTCCAAGGCAAAGGCGGTCAAGATAGAACCATAACCAAAGTTCTTCAACCTCCCACTCTTCACCTTGGTCAACTGTTCTTTCATCACAAGAAGTACTGCGTCGCACCAGTTGAACACCTTCGGTTGGAGACATTCCAAGGCATACTGCATATAAGATCGGTTGGCTACATGAAGAGCCGCACCACCAGCCATCCTACCAAAAGTGAACAGAATAGTCTTGAGGGACCTGTCAGTGACATCACGGATGATGATCTTGTTGTCCTTACTCGGCTGAGATCCCTCTCTGCAATACCGGTGAACATAATCTCTCACAGATTCACCTCCTCGGGCCGAACCTGATAAAGAGATGGGGGCACCCCGCCTCGACAAGACAGTCAAGAAATAGATGTCCACTACAGTCAAGGGGATGGATTTGTCCCTAATCTGGAACACCTGGTTGGTAGGATCCCAAGCATCGAGCAAATACTGCAGCAAGTTGATTTGTTGTCTCATTCTAGAAATGCGGAAAAACTTCAGCAAGCCACAGTTCTGCAGTGCGTTTACTGTAACCGGATCATGTAAAGCAAGCATGTCCTCTTCTTCATGCTCACATTCTCGCCATGTAATAGTCATCTTGCTCCAAAAATATCTGAAAAACAAACAAGAGAAGAGTTAGATCCTGATTTTGGTAAGAAACAGGCAAAATTTCCATCAAAAACTGTGCATAAAATTCCTTCCTTGCGCCCATCGCACCTACAGTAGTGCTCTGGGTGCGTTGCATGTCAGATGGCCAGTAGACAGGCCAACATCCAATGCACCTTTCGATACACAAAGGGTGCATTGAAGCCAGGGCGAGTTTTTCAAACCCCAGAGGCTCAGAAAAACCAGGAATCAAGCTCAGAATGCAAAATGGAAAGCATGAAATGAAAGAGCTCAAGTTTAGCTCCTACCTGGTCCAGACGGCGTCGAGAATCGTCCACAGAATCTCCCGAAATCAGCTGATGAAAATCAAAGGGGAAAAGCACCTCCAAAGCTCCAACAAACCAAAGTTCAAATGAAATGGTAAAATGAGAGGTAAAAGCACTTTTACATTACTTTTTACGTAATTCGAGTAAAATATTAGTGTTCTAACTCATTTTTCAAACATGTATTGTTCATTTCTAACTAGTTTGATGAAGCAATTGAAAATGCAGTACAATCTTTGAAAGAACAAAGCTATTTATGGTAAAGTCAAGAAATGACCGTTACATCGAGCAGTTTTAGCGCATAGTTCAAGCTCGTTAAAAAATAAACATAAGCCATGAGCAAATGTTTCCCCCCACGTTTAAGCTCATTAAAAAATGAACTATTTCCCGGTAAATAACCATCGTGAATGTAGTACTTCAGCCTTTAAAAGCCTTGGTCGTGTTCTCATCATCACCTCCACTCTGTATTGGCCGATCATTCACCTCCATTTGATTGTTTACCCCTTTCGAGGAACAGCTGTGAAGAGTGATCTCACTAGCCATCCTTGTAACACTGCCGTGATTGGAAAATTCCAAACCTTAACTGGAATCAACTGCTACCCAATTTTATCACTTGTTCCTCAAAAGACGAGTCTCCTTTAAGCTCTTTTCAACTGACTCGTAAAATATGAAAATATTTCCGAGCCATTGGCCTCTCCAACTCGTTAAAGGGACTGGAAGTGCTATCCCTCCTTTAGATTTTAATCTTTTTGGACCTGAGGGATTATTACACAAAAAGATCGAGCGCTTGTTTGTTCGGCTCGTTAAAAGTATAGAAAATTCATCCCTTCTGTATTGTTTTATACTTTTTCGGACTTAAGGGATTAGATGAAGAAAAAGGAATTTTGGAGTTTCCTTTACGTTCCTTTTCAGACTCTCTAAAATTGAAAAGGACCGAGTTATCTTTGTCGTTAAACTCGTTAAAACTTAATAGCGACAAACTTGTCCATAGCAGACAAGAACGAGTTTCACTATCGCTAGGCTCATTAAAACATAGCGATGGGTTTGCCCGAAGGGCAAATTATAGAACAAGCATATGTTATCCTCCTCAAGCTTGACAAAAATAAATAGGTACTGGTCAGCAGTGACTGGGGAAAATTGGGAAGAAAACTTGAAGAATCTTTGTTGGTAGCAAGTCGCTCTTGAACATGACACTTTCACTCCACATCCAAGTCGGGTTGGGTTGTTTCATTCACCGGTCACATCACCATGGTCCCATCACACCATCCACAATTGGGGTTAATGCTACCAGTCCATCACATCAGTGTCGTCGATATGTTCAAGAGAAGTCATTCAGAGAATTCACCTGTGTCTCACCCACTACAATACATTTACACTCCATTCTTTCATGACCGCCACCCTGAACCTTATGTCATCAGATCGTTTTCACCTCCATTAAAATCATTTGCTCCGTTCCGTGTCATTGATGTGGGATTCATTAAGGCCCTCCTGTGACGGATCGCTTCTTGTCGACATCAGCTCATTATCCAAGAAGTCGATCTAGGAACACCCCATTCAGTACTTTGAAGCTTGCATGCCTCAATGGCAAGTTTCTCACTTCCGGCGACAGGTTTACATCAATGACCTTCGACCGAAAGATTTTGCGTGGTGTTCGATGCCAAGTCCTTTATTCACACTACGTGAATTGTACTGCAATACCTTGAGGATCATTATCATTATCGGTGATTCCTCTCGCGCCTGTTAACAGCTTACATCATTGGCTGGTAATCAGGCGATGTCTTTCCATGTTCGACTCCAGAACATCTCTCACATGGATAGACTTGTACTTCAAGTGAAGATCGAACGAGATTGAAGACCCCGAATCTAGTTTCATCCATCCGGGCTGCAATATATATTCAGGGAAATAAAGACATCAAATGTACATCATTGTTGCACAGATAATCATCCAATCAAAGGGATGATGACTCTACCAGACTCATCAGTCTACACTCAGACGATTGTCTGTCTTATGTACATGAAAATGAATTTATAAAGCTGAGCATGGGAATGCCCACCTCAGCTAGATCATGAAAATATTATGAAGATAATGTATTGTATTGTATCTTATTACAGGTCTCCTCCCAACTTGAAAGAACTTCGGATCCTCATAATAAAGCATTTCACCCAACATCAAAAGATTAACGACCTCATGCTTTAGGGGGCAACTATTATAGACATTTTTGGGCACTACAACCCCAAGCATGAAATGTCCATAAACCAAGGGCTCCTAAGTCCCTAAAAGTGTTGTTCTAACCCCTAAAGGAATAAGGTCAGTTGATTACAGCTTCTCCCAGAAGTTCTCCATGAAAAACTGCTCAGAACTGGTCAAAACGGGATCATTTCAGCTGCTCCATAGGCAAAGTGCGTTGCATCTCACCTAAATACACTGTGTAGGTGCGTTGCATTTCAAAAAGCCCTTCTATGGGGTGCGATGGGCGAGAAGTGACAAATGGCAGTGTCATTCCGCGAGGTGGAGAGGCATGGAAACTTCCAGAAACTTCTCCTGTGACACTTGCCTCTCTGAATTCGACCAAGGATGAGTAAGAGATCATCAATCTCCAAGTGGAAGCAAGAACTATCAGAGGGAAGACACTAATCAAATCACAAGCTAACTCATCTCCCTTACAGATATCTATATATGGATCCCTCATCCCAGAGGTCCGGAGGCTGTAATTTTGCATATTGTAAGGAATTGTTGTTGGTTTCTTGAGACAACATCAGAGTGTTGGGTGATCTAAGCTTTGTATGAGGTGAAGAGGGGCTTCCTTGCTGAGAGGATGATGTTGGGTCAGAACAACTGGTTGTAACTCCCTTGGCTCTTTCTTGTTTATCAATAAATCTATTCAAGTTTTCCTCCATACTCTTGTGTCATTTATGTTTTATGCATTTGTATGGTCAATTTACATCTGATCCTAGATTGTTTATGATTATAGATCCATGTTCTTGTATAGTGCTATGCTATTGTGATCTTACAGGTACTCTGTGAAGCTGGGCGTGCAAGGGAACAAGTAGCGAAAGACTGTCAAGAGAGAGAGGAATCGAACTAGGAGATTAGCGCAAGACAGAGGTTGGTCTTCTTTGTTCTTCTCTCATCTATATTTCATAAAGGAAAAACGAAAGTAGCTTTACTTTGTTTGTTTCTAAGGTAGCTATCACACCTTAGTGGGATAAGCAGTTCTGCGTAGACACTTTTCCCTGTAACACCCTCCTCTCAGTATTTCCAACAATTGGTATCAGAGTGGGCTTCTTCATATTAGCCTAACAGCATGAAGAAGGATTTGTAGTCATGATGAGAAATCACGAAGTGTCAAGAAGACCTCCTTTGTTTGACGGCACCAATTTTGGTTTCTAGAAAAATAGAATGACCTACTACTTAATGTCACTTGGACCTGAAGTCTGGCATTCGTTTCTAAATGAGTACTCAATTCCTTCCACTCTTCCAACAAATTAAGATGAGAGGAAAGCCTACATTGCAAATGCAAAAGTCTTGAACTCCATCACTAGTGGAATCACTGATTCCGATTTTACAAAAGTCATGAATTGTAACTCTGCCAAAGAAATGTGGGATAAGCTAATTGGCTTATACGATGGGGACTCAAAAGTCAAGAAGGCAAAGCTTCAAACTCATATAAGGAAATTTGAAAGTCTGAAAATGGAAGATGAAGAAGATATTTCATCATACTTTCTCCAAGTAGATGAATTGGTCAACTCTCTTAAAGGATTGGACAGAAACATTGAAGAAAGTACCATAGTTCAAAAGGTCTTAAGGTCTCTTCCAGACAGATTTGACTCCAAAATAAGCGCCATAGAAGAAATAAAGGATCTAGATGCTCTCAAGATGGATGAACTCCATGGAATCCTCACTGCCTATGAGATGAGAAAAGGTGGCCCAAGCTCCAAAGGTGCAGCATTCAAGGCTTCAAAATAAAAGAAGGGAAAAGAAAGGAATTACAGTAGTGATGACTCTAATGTGGAATCTGAATTGGCGCAATTTGTACGAAAGCTGAAGAAAGGATCTAAGCTAAAAGGTAAGTACCCTCTTATCTATTTCAAATGTGGAAAAATAGGTCACTATGCTGCAAAATGTCCTCATAAACATGATAGTGATGATGAAGGAAATTCTAAAAGAATGGTATACAAAAAGAAAGGGATCAATAAGAAGAACCTCTTCTATAAGCAAGATGAGTCTGATGAAGATGAATTTGTAGCCATAAAAAAGAAATCAGATGAAGAAAGTGACCATGCTGAAAGCCAATAAACATTATTCATGGCATTCACAAATGGTGATGACTCAGCGCGAGAAGGAAATGTAGATGAGCTATTAATAAGTGCCATTGAGGAAAATGAGAAATTATGGAATAAAATCATTTCTCTCAAGGTAGAAAACAAGGAAACAAAGAGAAGGGAAGATCACTTGGAAACAAAGCTAAAAGAAAAAGAAGAAACTTGCGAAGAATGTGAAACCGAAATAGTATCTCTGAGGAAGGAATTGGAGCAAGTTAAAAAGGGTTGGAAAAGCTCTCAAATACTTGAGACTATCCTAAAAAGTCAAAAACCTCAACATGACAAATCTGGAATAGGTTTTAAAGGAGAATCATCAAGCACTAAGAATAGTGTGAAAAGTTATGTCGATGCACTTTCCAGCAACCCAATAGAAGAGAAAGTATGTCATCAAAAGCACATCCTAGATCCCAAGAATGAAGAGAGAATAACTCCAAAGAAGAATGTGGATTCGAATCATGGATATTACAACAGATACAAACCAGTACTCCATCAAAGTCCCATCTCAAATCCAAAGAATGAAGCAGGAGTAATTCCAAGGAAGAATGTTGATTCAAATTGTGGCTATTACAACAGGTACAACATTATGTTTCTTGGACATTGTTTCCATTGTTAAAACTTTGGTCATCAAGCCAGATATTACATGTCTCACAAGAATGAAACACCAAAACTAAAGGATCAAATAATCAAACCATATGGCCCCAAAAGGCAGGGAAAAATCAATACCTAAAATTCATTTGATCCCTTGACCAAATTTGATCTGATTTGCTCATTCTGCTACAATAGTGGACACTATGAACAAAATTTCCGACTCAAAAGAGGAAAAGCAAGTAGTGGGAATCCCAACATGGATAAATGTGGCCTGGCTCTATATGCTCAAAATAATTAAAATCATTGGTTTGTGGATAGTGGGTGCTCCAGACACATGACAGGGGACAAAAGGAAGTTTGTCTCATTGAGCAAAAAGGAAGGAAATGTATCCTTTGGAAGTGGATCTTCCAGAATTGCTGGAAAATGAACTGTTACTCTTATCAATGGAAAAGGAAAAGCCAAAAATGCTCTACTAGTAAATGGGCTCAAACACAACCTCCTGAGTGTTAGCCAAATCTGTGATCAAGGACATAATGTTTTCTTTAGCACCAAAGACTGTGAAATAAGGAACTCTTCCTCAGGGGAACTTGTGGTGAAAGGGGTTAGAACACCAAACGACATTTACATTCTGAACAAGATTCAAGAAGATAAACGCTACTTAAGTCAAACAGATGAAAGTTGGTTGTGGCACAAATGACTTGGACAGACAAGCTTCAAGAACTTGATCAATATTAGTAAGATTAAATTTGTACAAGACATCCCAAAGTTATTCAAACCAAATCAAGGAATATGCAGTCCATGTCAACATGGAAAGAAAACGAGAACCAGCCACAAGACCAAGGAGTTCTCTACATCAAAGCCTTTGGAGATCATCCATGTTGATTTAAGTGGACCAACTTGAAATTAGGCACTCCAAGGAGAAAGGTACTTTGTTTTATTTGTTGATGACTATACTAGAATGATGTGGATATATTTTATAAAATATAAATCTGAATCATTTGAGTGTTTTAAGAATCTTAAAGCTCTATGAAAAGGACTCAAAGATTAAGTTCCTCAGAACAAATAAAGGGGGAGAATTCACATCAAAAGAATTTAATGAGTTCTGTAAAATACATGAAATTAAAAGAGAATTCTCTGCTGCCATAACACCCCAGGAAAATGGGGTAGCTGAAAGAAGAAACTGAACAGTTCAAGAAATGGCAAGAACAATGTTATTAGTAGCAGATTTGCAGCCAAAATTCTGGAGAGAAGTAGTCAGGATAGTTGTCTATACCTTGAATCGAACTCAATTAAGACCAAATTATGAAAGAATCCTTATGAATTATGGAAAGGAAGACTTGCTTTAGTAAATTACTTCAAGATCTTTGGAAGCAAGTGCTTCATAAAAATCAATGATGGCTCACTAGGAAAGTTTGATTCTCGGGTTGATGAAGGGATCTTCCTTGGATACTTTACACGGAGCAAAGCCTACAATTTCTACAATATCGACTAAGGAAAATAGTGGAAAGCATTGATGTAAAGAGTGATGAAGATCTTCCAGAAAAAGAAATTGAAGAACACGAAGTTGATCCTCTCATTGAAGAAGAAGAACCTGAAAAAGAAGAAATAGATCAAGAAGAATCCGAGGAAAAAGAACCACCTCAAACCCCTTCAAAGATGAATTTTCTCCAAAAATATCACCCAGAAGAGCAGATTATTGGCAATAGAGATGAAGGGATGCAAACCCGAAGAAGGATGATAAGTACACCAAAGAAAAATGATATTGCTCTTCTATCCATGATAGAACCAGAAACATTTACTCAAGCAAGTAAGGATCCTCATTGGGTAAAAGCCATGGAAGAAGAAATGTCCCAAACTGAGAAGAATGAGACATGGGAGCTGGTACCTTGTCCAAAGAACAAAAAAATAATAGGAGCCAAGTGGGTATTCAAAAACAAAATGAATGAAGATGGACAAATCATCATAAACAAGGAAAGGCTTGTTTATAAAGGCTATTCACAAATTGAAGGAATTGACTTTGAAGAAACATTTGCACCAGTAGATCGTGTGGAATCTATCAGGATGTTATTGGCATTTTCTTGCTCAAAAGGATTCAAAATCTATCAAATGGACGTAAAATAAGCATTTCTAAATGGGGAAATCAAGGAAGAAGTATACATGGAGCAACCAGAAAGGTTTGATCTAATAGAAGGAAAAGACTTAGTTTGTAACTTGAAAAAGGTATTATATGGGCTGAAACAAGCTCCTAGAGCTTGGTACGCAAGATTGGATCACTATCTACAAAAACAAGGCTTCAAAAGGGAGTGGCAGGAAGTAATCTCTACATAAAGACAGATGAGGGTAAGTTACTAGTCACACTTGTTTATGTTGATGATCTGATTTTGGCTAGCAATATTGATGAGATTGGCCATGAGTTTTCTCAAAACATGTCAAAAGAGTTCGAGATGTCGATGATAGGAGAGTTATCTCACATCCTTGGACTACAAGTATCTCAAACCATAGCAGGATTATTTATATCTCAAGCCAAATATCTTAAAGACATGCTTAAAAGATATGGAATGGAAGACTGTGCACCCATGAGCACACCTATGGCCACAAATTGAAAATTGAGCAAAAATGATGACTCCCCTCTAGTAGATGCAACTCATTATAGGTCAATAATTTGTGCCCTTCTGTACTTAACTACTACAAGACCCAATATTATGCAGGCAGTAGGAATGGTGGGAAGATTTCAATCAGATCCTAAACAATCCCATTTGTTATCTGTAAAAAGAATTTTCAGATGCCTTAAAGGAACTCTTGATTTCAGTCTTTGGTACCCTATGAGCTCAACTCTTACTATAACTGCATATGTTGATGTTGATTGGGTCGAAAGTGCGGATGATAAAAAAAGTACTAGTGGAAATGCGTTCTTCCTGGGAGACTGTTTAGTATATTGGCTCAGCAAAAAACAGAGATCCATATCATTATCCATAGTCGAAGCCGAGTATATAGCTGCCGCAAATTGTTGTACTCAAATACTATGGATGAAGGAAGCTCTAAAAGATGTCAACATAGGTACAAATCAGCCAATTACCATCTATTGTGATAACACAAGTGCTATCAGTCTCAGCAAAGATCCAGTGATGCACTCAAAGACCAAACATATACCAATCAAGTATCACTTCCTTCGTGAACAAGTAGCTGAACAAAACATCATCTTGGAATATATCAATACTAAGGAGTAGATAGCGGATATTTTCACAAAACCTCTTCCTCGAGAAACATTTGAACATCTTTGTTAAAAGATGTGGGTTATCTCTTTAGCATCACTTAAGTTCATTCATAAAGATGTTGCAAGACAAGGGGAGCAGTTCAACAGGGGGAGTCCATATGCATTCCTTTGCCATTGATGTCAAAAGGGGAGAGAAGAAGAATATTTCCATCAATAACAAAGGGGGAGATTGTTGACATAGATTTTCATTGATGTCAATATGGCAATATTCTAGGAGCCAGAGGAGGCAAAACAGAGCTATCGGAGCTACAGGAGGAGTATTGCAGAATATAAAAGCAGAGCATATCGCAGGAGCAAAGTAGAGCATATCGAAGGAGCAAAGTAGAGCTATCGGAGGAGCACAACAGAGCTATCGAAGCTATAGGAGGAGCCATATATATGCCAAAGAAGGTCTATCATGAGAAATATATGCCAGAGAGCCAAAGCAGAGCGGAATACATAAATATATATGCGGAAGAGTTAAAGGAGGTGGAAGAGTTTAAAGAGGCGAAAAACATATATATATGCAATATACACTATCGAAGGCGGAAAACATATATATATGCAATATACACTATAGGAGGCGGAAAACATATATATATGCAATATACACTATTGGAGGCTGAAAACATATATATATGCAATATCACTATCGGAGGCGGAAAATAGTGTATATATTGGAATACACTATCAGAGGCAGCAAATATATATATATATATATATATATATATAGATATATAGATATATATATCGGTGATATTGTAATCAGTAGGTTCTACTATGAGCCACTACCTGAAACCCTCGACAACGATATATATGTGCGGACCCAACGAGACATATCTGTCCGGGTGTATAAACAGGTGAAGTTTGCTAAGTGTGTCGAAGCATGGTTTTTAAGTGTATTTCATATATTCGGGTTTTAAGCCTTGCCACGTTAAAACATGCGAATTGTGGTGTGTGTATATATATATATATGATAACTGTGATATGTTGCGGACCCGCTGCAACATTATGCAATGATCTAATTTTATATCGCATCCGCCCATCGGAACTCACATATCGCAATATACAAAGGGTTGTCACCCCTGAAAGTGCCGATTGCGATATATGTTGCGGACCTGATGCAACATTATAGTTTGGCTTAATATCATATCGCATCCGCAAGAGAATCGGCCATCAGCCATCGAAGATGTCATGAGCTCATCTTATATAGGACTTCTGAAAGATGCAACTGCCGATTGTGATTACACAGTGGACTCGATGCAATTATAGATGCGGGTGTAATAATTTTTGAAGTCTGCCCTTAAGCATTTCAGTCGGTTTTTTCATATATTCCTGTGTATTTCAATATTTGTATTGCACGGGGTTTGAAGGCCAAAATGCATAAAAAACACTCCCGACAGTTCAGGAGGCCTGAACAATGCCGATTGCGATTACGATGGTGACGTGGCAGGTGGGGCCTCCTAATTGGTACAGTCTCTCCGTAAAACAATAAAGTCCTGTGTATGCCTATTATTATTGAAAAAAGGGGGCTTTGTTACAGTTTTAATATCCAACATGTTTTTCTCTGTGGATTTTTAGTTTTCCCTTATGAATTTACATGTCCCTGGAGTGTTGGTGACCATGAAGAGATGGAGGAAGTCGAGAAGCCGGAAGCTGAAGGACAAGCCAGTGCAGAGGAAGCCAAAGCAACATGAAGAATCAGGAAGTCGAAGAGGACAAGCCAGTGCAGAGGAAGCTAAAGCGAGTATTGAGGAAGCCAAAGAGCCAGTGGAAAGCGAAAACCAACAGTCAGAGGCATCAGGAACACATAAAACAAGAAAAACAAGGAAAGGGGAACAAGTGTGTGAATAATCAGAGTAAGGGAAAGCTGAAGTTCAGGCAGAGGCAGTAGAAGCAAGAGAACAGGAGTGAAGCATAAGCTCAGCAGGCTTGTAAGTAGAGAACTACAGCAAAAAAGTTTATGACAGTTGATCATAAAGGGTTGGAGCCTGCGGGGTTGGAGCCTCAGAAAAGGATTGGAGTCCTTAGGAGTTGGTGCTCCTAAGTCCAGGACTATTGCCTTGGCAAAACAGAGTTGGTGCTCTAAAGGTTGGAACCTCACAAAAGTCCAAGTTGGTGCTTGGAAACTGATTGCAACCATTTATATATTGTATCTATTTCATTGCAAAGATTATATTAATAAAAGCATTTATTCCAGCTATCTATTTCTGTGTTTCATATATAAATGTTTTTGGTGATAAAAAGAACAATTGAAAAGAAATACTTATTCACCCCCTCCCCAGTATTTCCAACATGGTTCACCCAAACCGTGTGAGCATGAGAGCTACTCACATTAGTTGTGCCCGACACCATAGAGACATTCAGATTCTACCTCCCAGGTGGTGGCACAGCTTGTGCACTTACCGGAGGGACTGAAGGACTAACAGAGGTAGGACTCAAGACCGTCGGTTGCACCGGGCGGGTGACTTGGACTGACAAGACAAGAGGGTTCGGAACGATGGGCCGCACTGGGACTGGAGTAATTGCAGAAATTAGTGTCTGTTGGGGGGTTGGATTCAGAACAAACGGACCTGTGGTAGGAATAACGCCAGATGCCCAAACAGGATTATGATAAAGCGAAGAGCCACTAGGTGTACCTGAGACCAACTGTGCTAAATTCACATAATTAGGAGGTAAATTCTGATAAACACTAATGAGAATGCTTCCCGTGTAGTGGAAACCCTCCAAAGGAAACTGATCTTCTTCCTCTTCGACAATGTATGGAGTGGAAACCTCAGAGTGACCCAGAGAGGAGACTGGAAATTCACCTTCGAGTTCCATGGGTGGAAACAAGCAATGACAAATGATCGAAGATGTTCGAGGGGATAACTCCAAAGCAATACATGGTTGATTGTATGGACTTTATGGACGGTGTGGTGATATCACAACAAGGTCAAACAAAGGATTCAAAGGATAAACAACCAGTCCAAGATGACCATCAGGAGTCGTCTGACTCTCGAGAGTCTGAACAGGATTATCCAGAGATTTCGGGCCAGTATTAGAGAGTGACCTAGTATCTGAGGGAGGTGGAGGATGAGATGACAAAGGTTGAATCCTCAAAACAATTCCAAGTTCAACACCTTGGTCCTCAAGTGACTGCGGTAATTCAAGAAATGGCTCCTCATACAATCTTTTAGACGAAGGAGAGGGAGAGGAACTAGGTTAATTGGATGGTTCAGCCACGATGGCTTCGCCTCAAATAACAGGAACAGAGAGATAAATTCCAAGGCTTTAAATATACTTTAAAAGGAATGCTCATGATTTGGTCTAGAAAAGACTAACAAGGATGTTATGAGATCGTGGGCAACAATTTTTTAAGACGCATAAACAAATTGGTGCTCTTTCATGTTTTAAGAGTTGAGAAAGAAGAAAAGTTGACTCTATCACTTTCTATTTGGATCGAGCTCAAAAGGATAAGTGATTGGATGATATTTTAATCTTAAAGAGTCAAAAAGATCAAATGACTACTCAGTGTTTGGTTGTGTTATATTCTTTCTACGACTAGCCCACCTAGTTAACCGTGGGGTTAGAGCAGGAATGGAGCCCCCCTTCGTTGCGTCAATTGCACGACAGGGGGGTCACAAGGGGGGAGGTAGACCCCCCTATCTATGGGGTTTGAGGGGGGCAGGTAGCTCCCCTCTACGGGGTCCGGAAAATTTTAAGAATCAGACTCTACAATAGAAGAGGAATCAGAAGATGAAGAGCCACAAACTCCGGTTGTGAGAAGATCAGTTCGAGAAAGAAGGCGGCCAGAAAGGTATAGTCCATCTTCTTTCTGTTCAAATTTTTCTTTATCCATTACTAATGATGATCCCAGAACTATGAAGGAAGCAGTAGATTCAGATGATGGAAAACTCTAGAAAGAGGCCATGGTTGATGAAATGGCATCTCTGCACAAAAATGAGGCTTGGGATCTGGTAGAGTTATCGGTTGGAAGGAAACCCATTGGCAGCAAATGGGTGTTCAAGAAGAAGACAAATGCAGAAGGAAAGGTGGAGAAATACAAAGCTTGGTTGGTAGCAAAAGTTAATTCCCAGGTGTCAGGAATTGAATTTGGTGATATTTTTTCTCTTGTTGCCAAGGTAGCTTTTATTAGATTACTTTTATCTGTTGCTGCTGCTTTTGATTTTGAGGTAGAACAGATGGATGTGGAGACAGCATTTCTTCACGGGGATCTGAAAGAAGAGATCTACATGAAGAAACCTGAAGGCTTTGCAGTGAAGGGTAAGAAATAATTGGTATGCAAGTTAAAAAGGTATTTGTATGGGTTAAAACGATCACCAAGGATGTGGTATCATAAATTTGATACATTTATATGGGGACTTGGCTTCACCAGAAGTAAAGAAAATCATTGTGTATATTTTAAATTAATTGTTGACCATGTTATTGATCTGGTCTTGTATGTGGATGATATGTTGCTGGTTGGAGATGACAAAGAAATTATCCAGGATTTGAAGACCCAGTTGTCCTCCAAATTCGACATGAAAGATCTTGGTGCTGCAAACTATATTTTGGGCATGGAAATTAAAAGAGATCGGGCAAAGAGGAAGATCTGGTTAAACTAGAGGAAGTATGTCAAGACAATATTGTAGAGGTTTAATATGCAGGATAGTAAACTGGTGAAGGTTCCTATTCCTATAGGTGTAAAGTTATCTGTTGAACAGTGTCCCAAGACACAAGAAGAGGAAGAGGACATGTCCCGTGTTCCATATGCAAGTGTAGTCGGTAGCCTGATGTATGCAATGGTCTATACTAGACTAGACATTTCACATGCATTGGGAGTATTGAGTAGTTTTATGTCAAAACCACAGAAGGAGAATTGGATAGCAGTGAAGCGGGTTTTTAGGTATTTGCATGGCATTAGTGATTATGGTTTGTGCTACCGAGGAAGACCGGGATTGGACAGAGTTTTGGATATTCATGGCTTTGTTGATGTAGATAGGGCTGGAGATATGGATCAGAGAAGATCTATAAGTGGGTATGTGTTTAGCCTATTTGGAGGTGCAATCAGTTGGATGAGTAAGAAACAATCTGTAGTGGCACTATCAACTACATAGGCAAAATACATGGCAACCACTCATGCAAGCAAGGAAGTAATTTGGTTGCAAAGATTTTGTTCAAGTATGGGGTTAGTACAGGGAGCTATAAGGATAGACTTTGACAACCAAGGTGCAATTTTCTTGGCAAATAACCCTGCTTACCATTCAAAGACAAAGCACATTGATGTTCAGTATCACTTTGTTAGGGATATGATAGAAGACAAAAAGGTGTTGCTAGTAAAGGTGGACACTTTGAAGAATACTCCAGATGCATTGACAAAATTTGTGAGCTCTGGGAAGTTCTCTTGGTGTAGAGAAATAATGGGCATTGCATGGTTGGATAAATGACTAAGCTCTCATGTGGCCCCCTGTGGAAAGAAAACAACAAGTGGGAGAATGTTGGGTTGTGTTAGATTCTTTCGACGACTAGCTAACCTAGTTAACCGGGGGTTAGATGGGGGGTGGAGCCCCCCCTTCGTTGCGTCAATTAAGCAGCAAGGGGGTCACAGGGGGGCAGCAGTGCCCCCTGTCCAGGGGGTTTGAGGGAGGCGGGTATCTCCCCTCTGCGGGGTCTGGGGCAGCGCCTCAGGGAAATTTTTTTGGGACCCTATATTAGGTGGGGTGAACCTACCTATGGTTTTGTGCATGGCTTTCACACATGGTTTTGGGAACGATGGTTTTCGGTCCATGGTATTGGATGCTTCGGCATGTATATATATGTATTGTAACATTGAAAGGAATATAATGAAAAATCAATCTGGTAGTCCCGGTTTTGGGATCTAGGGGAAAATCTCTATGTATATGTGTTTTATGTGTTATGCTCTCGCAATGTTTATTTTCTGTGTTTTAAAATTCGTATGCAATTAATTTTTGTATGGGGTTAAAACCTACACTACAGATGATCTAGGTAAAAAGGATTACTAGGTAACTGTGAACTCTAGAATACTTCCGGCAAACCGAGAAGTACGGGCAGGTGATCGCCCCGAATGTTGTGTTCGGTGTATCACATTTACAAGGCAGTAGACTTGGCTTCCTATAGATAAAGGATTGCATCCTAATGGGGTCTCCCTTTATATACTCTATGGTACGGGGAGCACAAGTCTGTACTAGCACTGTCTAGTGCCGAAGCGAACGACAGCTGCTAGGTTTAAAGATGTTGGAACACATCTCTAGCCTAGATCTTCTAGATGTGATCGTTAGGTTTCAAATGCGCCTTAGGTTAATTGAGTTCATTTTAAATTTTATCTTGAATTATGTCTCGGTTTTCAGGCCTTAGCAATGTGACTCAAAAAATCCTGTATGCATCTAAATGAGACAAGGCTCTTTCAATTCGATGAATTACTTACACTAGAGAGGGTAGAAAACACAATCGAATGCAAACAACCAAGCAACCGAAAGAAAAATGATTTTTTCACTACTTCACTTATTGAAAACAAAATGATGAAAAAATTCTTCCCAATTCCTATTTTCCTAACAAGTGCACTTCAAGTAGTCCTTCCAAAGGTAAAGAGAATTCTTTTTCTTTTCAAATGAAAATGCAACTCTAGTCTTCAATGATGCTAACTAATGTAACACATTGATGCAGCAAACTAGAATTGTGTACTTTTCATGAAATGAGAAAAATGATTTTTTTGTAAAACACTTCAATGAAAATGTTTTTGAGACAATCAATCCTCAAATAGATGAAAATACACAAAAATAACTTCTTCCAAACTAATGACACAATGACTCTACCAAAAACAAGACAAGAAACGTGATCTATGACGAAAAAGAGACGTTTAAACAATCAAACGAAACTTTTCAAACTTGAATGATGGAGATCAAAGCAATAAGAGGACTACAAACGAAATGCAAGGAGTAAATTCACCAACAACTTGACTCACTGAGTTCACAATTAGCGGGATGGATGACAAGCTAGATGTCCTAGAGCCACAAACCATCCAAAGACTTAAGAAATCAAGAAAAAGAAGGAAAACAAACAAGTACATAAACCAAGCCAAATCAAGCTTTCCAGTCACGGAGAAATAGCCTAAAACAAGCTAAGAGGAAGAAATCAATAGAGGTAGACACACTGGTTGAGGTCTAGGGTAAACCCTAATCTCCATCTATAAGCATCGGTGCGACTGTCTAACTGGAAACAAGCACCAAAGGGGGTTCGACACAACTATTTTTGAGAAAATCGATCTGATTGGCACGACTGTTTTAAAAAAAACCGCGCTAGCCAAGGATTCAAAGGAAAAAATAAAAAATTCCTCAGGTAAAAACCAGACTTGCTACTGTAAATTTCAGACTCAAAGCAGTAAACCAGGCAAAGCAAAGAACACTAGAGGGAAATGGTGATACTAGAAAAGTTCACACAAAACCATGAAATTACAATCAATCAAACAGAAGGGTAGATTCCCCAGTGGAGTTGCCAATTTGTAATGTAGGTAAATTCCAAGTGCGGACACAAACAATTCCTTTAGCCCGAGAGAGCGGGTCTAGTCACAAATAGAAAATATATGGAATATTTCCTTAAGCTAGAATCAATAAATAGGGCCTACCTCTTAGAACGCTATTCCGCTTGGTGATGATCCTGCTTCCTCGCTCCAGCTATCTTCTGTTTCTTTCCTTCACACACCTGAAACAAACAAACAACAACAAACAACAAAAGTAATAGCATACAGTATTATATTCAGCCTACTTAACATGTCAAGGAACATTAAGCGATAAAGATGTAAAATGACACTTCATGTAGGAAATCAATTGATAGCTGCATTTATATAAATCAAAAAGAGATTACAATCGATGCCTTAACATTGTTGGTCTCCTCTGACATATCCAGGTTCCCACACTTCTGCTATCACTTCATGGACAACCTCAACAATAGATAATTTAAGGCCTCTTTCCCTCTAGTCTCAAATCAAACCCAAGCACACTATTCTCCCTCAAACATACACTAGAAAACTTCAAACTATAGATGTATTGCTGATTATTCTAACTCCAAACTAAAACTATCTTTTGCTTGGGAAAAAGAGAGGTTTTTATAGCTTGGATGGATGGGAGATGGTTCCTCTTCTCATGGGAGAAGGCCTTATCTCTTGGATTAGTTCCATCCTAATAGGGGAAAGGATCCCAAACTAACCTCCTTGACTCCATCCGACCTAACCATTTACCAGACTTTCATTACGAAGCTTATAAAGTTGGAAGCTTCGGCTCCATATTTAAAAAAATTTCCAAAAGAGGATAGGCACAACTGAGAAAGGGCTCAGTCGATCTAATCGGTGCAAGGGATAGTTGTAAACCATGCATATCATGTGAGGAGGACATGAGTCATTAGCGTCGGTCTCGTAAACTGGGATAAACAAAAGATTTTTGGGAAATGATGCAAAAGGGAATTGTTCTGCTCATGAAGAGGGACACAATGGGAGTTTCTTCATGATAAGAAAGCATGCCGGGTACACTGTAGAGGTCCTCCAGGATCGTGGATGGGGAGTATAGGGACAATGAAAAAATGTTGTGTAACACATCTTCAGAATATCCAACAAAAATACATTTTTCACTCTTAGGTTCTAAGGCTTTATGTTTCTCATCAAGAATATGGGGCCATGCTTCACTCCCAAAACCACAAAAGTGACTTACATCTGGTTTAACTGAGCTCCATGCTTCTTCTGAAGTGATATTCTTTAAAACCTTAGTAAGAGTGTGTTTTACTATGTAATTTGCACAGTTAATTGCTTCTACCCAAAAATTAAGACTAAGCCCTTCAGATTGAACCATACAATTAGCCATTTCCTTTAAGGTGTGATTCTTCCTTTCAACTACACCATTTTGTTGTGGAGTATATGGAACAGTATGTTGCAATTGAATTCCATGCTCAGTGCAATAGTCAATGAATTTTTTGTTAAGTATTCTCTGCCATTATTATATCTTAGCTTCAGAATTTGATGTTCATATTGTTTCTCAACAAAGGCCTTAAAGCCCAATAACATGTTAAAGACTTCACTCTTGAGTTTTAAGAAGTATACCCAAGTGCGTCTCGAGAAATCATCAATGAAATTTAATATATACTTGTATCCGGAGAATGAAACAACTGGAAGTGGACCACATAAATCGTTGTGCACAAGTTATAAATGGATTGAAGTGTGCCAAGAGGCACGTTTTCAAAGCTATACCAATGATGTTTTCCGAGTACACATCTGGAACAAACACCATCTCTGAAAGATACCATAGGAAGACTTGCCACCATATTTTCCTTACATAGATTTTGAATGGAGTGATAGTTTAAGTGAAAAAATCACTCATGCCAAAGTTTGTTCTCTTCATCATTATGAGCAACAAATACTGAGGGAAGATTTGATGACCCAAAGTTGTTAAACTTATACAACCTTGTAGAATCATCAGCAATGCCAATAACTAAAATCTGTCTAGGATCTCTTAGGTCCTTAATTACAACATCATGAGGTGAAAACTCAACAGTTTTACCTTCAAATGAATGAGTTATTTGGTATACAGATAGAAGGTTGCAGGATAAGGTAGGAACACATAATACATCATTAAATTGACCATTGTCTAGATAAATAGTTTCATTCCCTACAACACTAAGAGATCTATCATCACCAACATATATATTTTTGTTGTTACAATCATTTAAAGAAGAAATCAGGGCTTTGTTTTTGGCCATGTGATAAGAAGCTCGAGA
Organism: Pinus tabuliformis; assembly: GCA_031772625.1. NCBI lineage: Eukaryota > Viridiplantae > Streptophyta > Pinopsida > Pinales > Pinaceae > Pinus > Pinus tabuliformis. The sequence continues at coordinate 708,742,616 of CM062815.1, forward strand.
ATCAGTGAGCCACTCATGAGAATGAGAAGAAGAAGTTACATTTAGTGCATAACCAGACCAAGATGCTTGAAAACCACATGCAGAAAGTGATATTCCTGAAGATGAAGTTGAAGTTGAAGAGTGGTCCAAATGGATGTTATGCTTCTTCATTGCTGCTTCCAAGGCTTCCATATTTTTAAAGCATTTGAATTCTAAGTGGCCATCATGATTACAAAAGTTGCAATGTCTATCAGTCTTCTTCCCTTTGTTTTTATTTTCCTTATCATTTTGTTGAATTGATTTTTCATTTTGAGACTGAAATTGCTTAGGACCCTTGTTTGGTTTAGGACCATTCTATTTAGGATGTTGCTTCAGGATTCTTCGAATTTGGTTGTTGATGGGCTGTTAAGGCTTTCTTAGAAGAGTTCCCAACATTAAGAAGACCAAGATGTAAGACTTTTTCTTGTTCTCTTATTAAATAATCACAAAAGGCATCAAAAGAGGGGGACTTGTAGTCTTGTCCTTGAGAAATAAAGGCTTCTCTTGTAGAATGGAAGCTGGAAAAAAACACAGAGTAGGCTGGTCCCAACTTAGTAAGAATGGAATAGATAAGGCTACCATCTTCTTTCTTAACCTTAACACCTTCCAAGAGAAGTCTAAGGATCTTGAACTTGGACAAAAAATCTTCAATGGAAGAAAAATTATTGGGGTCCAATGTAAGCAACTCATTTTCCAGTCGATGGGATCTAATTTCATTTTTAATTCCAAAAATTTCATTGAGTTATTTCACTGCTTCATCAGGGGTATCAAGTTTTGCGATATGGAATCTAAGGTCTATAGAAATAGACATCTCTATCAACCCACGTGCTTGATCTTGCCTATTTTCCCATTTGGCTTGCTTATCTTCATATTTAGGTTTAGACTCTTGGCTTGAGGCTATTCTATAAATACCTTTACTTCTAAGTAAATCCTCCATGTAGGACAACCTTTGGAAGTAGTTGGTGTTGTCAAGAATAACTTGGCATGGACTTTCCATTTTAAAATAAACTGAAGTTGTAGATGCTGAAAACTAATTGTTCCAATGGAAATATCTCGAAAAATTAGGCTGATTCAAAAAAACGGCTCTGAAAATGGCTTCTGGATGAAGAAGTTATGGATTTTTGAAAAAAAGTTGTTGAAGATGCTGACGAGGTACTTGAATGTGCAGAAGTGAATGATTTAATGTTAGATTTTAAACCACCCCCCCCCCCCCCCTTCCAAACTTAATCTAAATAGCTCACTTTAAAAAAAAAATATGTGACCCACTTTTATAAATAAGTGAAAGTCACTTTTACAATGGTACTTTATGAGCTACCCACTAAATTATTGTAGTTTTTGTTCCTCCTCCAGCTGTAGTTGGCTTCATTTCATATCCATTTACAATTTCCCATGCACTCGAACCCTCGAGCAATGTCTACAATTTGAATATCCAATTTGTGTAGTTCGACCCATCGAGCTTATTTTTCTCATTCAGGTACACTTGTGCCATGTGATTATTCATATTGACAAGATCGATCTATGGATCTAGCACCGAATCCACAGTCTCCAGCAATCCATGCTTTCAATGATAAAAAAAACAACGCACAGGAGTAACCTCACTATGATCTTGGCGACCTTACTACACCAAAAACAAAACTCACCAAATACGCGATCTCAGCTTCAAATGATCTTAATCAGATCTTGGCCTTAACACATCACAATCATGAGCAACCGACCAAGCAACTGAATAACATACCCTATTTATATTACTGTTGGGGATTATTGAAATAATATGGTGTGTCGTCATTTTTATAACGCCATACCAGTCCATAGCAGACAAATTTAAAGTTTCAATGGAATATTGTAGCACACTCTAACAGCTAGCCAACACTACTTTATAATTTTCTCTCTTGTCTGGACACCTTCTACCCCTATTAAAAATCATTAACAACCAAAAAAAGACTCAAGTTGTTACATTAATTTAAAAATCTAGAAACTCCATATGACTTGTGCAGCCAACTTATATTTTTCACGACAAGACAAATATGCAGGAAGTCACATAAATTAATTGTTCTCAAATGTTTGACTTGTTGTAGGTGTGGAGGACTTGTACACTAGAATGGATATCTCATCCTCATGCCTTGCAAAACATTAACTTGACCTTCCTTTAGCTGAAAAACAAAATCTTCTCCTTGCTGCAAAAGACTGCTTGCTTGATCTGCTTGCTTACTTTCTGAAAAAGGTTGTTGTTAGTTGTTTAATGCAGGGGTTGGGAGTAATTTTCCAACACTCCGCCCGTAATCAAAACCACTAAATTTCACTACACCCAAACAATCTTTCAGATGGAAAAAAATATATTTTTTCAATGGCTTTGTGAATATGTATATGAAATTCTCTTGTGACCTATAGTGTTGTAAAATAATTTCTCAATTGTTAATCAACTCTCTAACGAAATGATACTTATTGTGAAAAACAGAATTCTTGGACAACGCAATTGCAAAATTGTTGTCACAATAGATAGTTTTCATTCCCTCTTGTTCCTATCATAAATCCTATTATGATATTCTGACACATAGGAAATAGTTAAGAACAACTTGGTCTAGTGTATAGTTAGGTAAAGTGTGTTTCTTTCGTATGTACTTTTTGTAACTTACAATCCAATGGTCACGATATGTTCTATACATGAAGTGATCTGACGGTCCATTCTCTCCTTGGTATTACCAATGCTTGATTTGTGGCTTAACATTTGATTGGTCCATGGCCTTTATTTAAAGAGCACGGAGGGTCATTTCTAAGGTGACCGTTCATCAGATAAGCTTATGTAAATTTTCTTTCTTTTACATTAATAAATTGCCTGAAGTGGCATTAGAGTCTATTCCCCCTTAAGAATAACTTGGGATAGGATTGAAGGACAAATATGACACAATAGGAGAAGGAAGGAGGTATCCCCCCTTAGTGAAAACTTCCTGAACTCCAACCATAAATCGAAGTTTAGTAAACTTCGCCTCTTTGAGAGCCTTTCTAAAGATGTTTGCAACTTGACCATTAGTTGAACAATATTGCACTTCAAGAATATGGTCATAAATGATATTTTTCATAAAATGCATGTGTAATTCAAGGTGTTTGTTGCGCTGATGTTGGACTGGATCTTTGCATAGTTGAATGGCACTTTGATTATCACACCAAAGTGTAATCGGATGTTGTTGCTAAAATCCAAACTCTGACAGGATCTGACGAAGCCACGGGGCTTCCTTACTAGCTTCTATGGAGCCACGATACTTTCCTTCTACTGAAGAAATTGAAATGGCAGTTTATTTCTTGCAAGCCCATGTAATAGGTCCAAAACCAAGAGTGAAGACATAAACTGCAGTAGACTTCTGATCATCAGGGTCACCAACCCAATCAAAATCAGTGAAACCAACCAATAGAGGAGATAATTCCGGACTGTAATGAATCCCAAACTGAAATGTACCTTGAGCATAATGAAGTATTCTTTTAGCTACTTTCCAATGACTTTCATGTGGGTTTTGCATAAACCGAGCAACAAGGCCAACAGCAAAGGAAAGGTCAGGACGAGTATGGGTCAGATACAAAAGTTTTCCTACAAGCTGACGGTATAAGGTAGCATCAACTTCAGGGGAAGTACAAGTGACTGAAAGTTTGGCTCCAAAATGAAAGGGAGAAGGGGCTGGCTTACATCCTTCCATTTGAAAGTGGCATAGAAGATCACAGGCATAATTGGACTAGGAAAGGGAAATACCTTCCTTGGATTGCAAGACTTGAAGACCAAGAAAATAATGCAAGTGTCCTAAGTTTGTCATTTCAAATTTCTTTTTAAGGATGGATTTCACATGGTTTATAAGGTTGGGATCACTACCAGTAAGGATAAGATCATCAACATAAAGAACAAGAATGATAGGAGACTTACCCACTTTCTTGGTGTAGACAGTATTGTCAGAATGACACCTAGAAAAGCCAGTATCTAAAAGAAATCTATCCATTTTGGCATACCAAGGCTAAGGGGCTTACTTGAGACCATAAAGGGATTTCTTAAGCTGACATACGAGGCTGGAGTCTGTTTGTATAAATCCAGAAGATTGTTCCATATAGATTTCTTCATACAAGTCCCCATGCAAGAAGGTAGATTTAACATCCGCCTGATGGACTTCCCATTTGAAAGAGGAAGCAAGGGAAAGAACAAGGTGGATAGAGTTCATTTTGGAAACAAGGGAGAAGGTTCCAGTATAGCCAATGCCTTCAACTTGTGAGAAACCCTTAGCAACAAGACGAGCTTTATGTTTATCAACTTTTCCTCTAGTCCAAACTTGGTTATGTAAACCCATTTGCATCTAACAAGCTTTCGTTCCTTTGGAAGAGGAATAAGATCCCATGTATCATTTGCCAATAATGAGCGATATTCTTCATTCATATTTGAATCCCAAACTAGATGGCTAAAGCTTCTACAAAGGTATCAGGATCATAATTCGTTGAATCTTGAGCCAGTAAAGAAGAGGCTCTATCGAACTAAGAACGTGTATGTCATTGATTTGTAGGATCACCTACAAGAGCACCTGCAGCATCCTGAGTACCACGGACCCATTTTGGAAGCTGTGGAGCTGAAGGAGGATCCCAAGAAGGTGGGGAGGATTTTCATCCTCGCTTTCATCATCTAAAGAAGAAATATTTCAGAAGTAGAAGGGATAGAGAGAGGTGGCACATCGCCGGACTAGGCTCGTAGGCCGATATATTTTGAGCAAATTTTACATCTCTTGTAATGATAACATTTTTGGATTTAGGTGGAAGAAGTCTATATCCTTTTACATCTTCAGAATATCCAACAAAAATACATTTTTCACTCTTAGGTTCTAAGGATTTATGTTTCTCATCAGGAATATGGGACCATGCTTCACTTCCAAAAACACGAAAGTGACTTACATCTGGTTTAATTGAGCTCCATGCTTCTTCGGGAGTGATATTCTTTAGAACCTTAGTAGGAGTGTGATTTACCATGTAATTTGCATAGTTAATCGCTTCTGCCCAAAAATTAAGTCTAAGCCCTTTAGATTGAAGCATACAATTAGCCATTTCCTTTAAGGTGTGATTCTTCCTTTCAGCGACACCATTTTGTTGTGGAGTATATGGAACAGTATGTTGCAACTGAATTCCATGCGTAGTGCAAAATTTGATGAATTTGTTGTTATCATATTCTCCACCATTATAAGATCTTAGCTTAAGAATTTGATGTCCAAATTGTTTCTCAACAAAGGCATTAAAGCCCAAGAACATGTTAAAGACTTCACTCTTGAGTTTTAAGAAGTATGCCCAAGTGCGTCTGGATAAATCATCAATGAAAGTTAAGTAATACTTGTAGCCAAAGAATGAAACAATTGGAAGTGGACCACATAAATCACTATGCACAAGCTATAAAGGGGTTGAGGCATGCCAAGAGGCACGTTTTTCAAAGCTATCCTCATGATGTTTTCCTAGTACACATCTTCGCGTGAGCTAGCAGTGTCGCCTTCCATACAACATCAAGCCCTTCACGATGAGTTATTATGTGACGTTGCTCCCCTTGATGTTTGTGATGTATTATTAGGTCAACCATACTTATGGAAGTGACATGTTGTGTATGAGTCAAGGCCTCGTGCTGTTATTGTTACTTTGGAAATAAGTTATACAGGATACCGAAGGTAGCACCGCCTACCATCATCTCTTTGGTTACACAAAACAATGCAGTAAGCTCATTTCGAAAACCAGGAAATTTGTTTCCCTCATGATACGCCCTCAGGGAAAGAAGAAGACGATGACCACGACCTCCAAACAGGGCCCCTCCATATGACAACAACATATGGACAAGGTCATGGAGGAGTACGAGGACATCTTCACCTCCCCCGTGGGGGTGCCTCTGCACTGTCAGGTCCAGCACTCCATCAATATAACCCCAGGTGTGTCGCTGCCGAATTAACCAGTCTATCAGTGCTCCATTCTGGAGAATGACAAAATCAAGAGGAAAATTCAAGATCTGCTACATAAAGGTCACATCTGGCTAATTTCATCACCCTATGGAAGCCCGATCGTGTTGGTGTAGAGGAAGGACGGGACTTGGAGACTCTGTATTGACTAGTGGGCGCTGAACAAGATCATTGTCCGTAATAGGTACCCGATCCCACAGATTGATGACCTTTTGGACCAACTGAAGGGGGAAAATTATTTCAGCAAGATCGACTTGAAGTCACGATATCACCAGGTACCAATTGAACCCTCTGTTGTGTGGAAGAATGCCTTCAAAGCCAAGGAGGGCCTTTTCAAATGGTTGGTCATGCCTTTCGCGTTGACGAATGCTCTTGCAACCTTCATGAGGCTGATGGATGACATCTTGCATCCATTCACCAACTCATTTTTAGTGGTATATTTGGATGACATCCTCATCTTCAGCTAGAGTTGGGAAGATCACCTCCACCACATCTGACAGGTTCTCCAAACACTGCGGCAAAACAAGCTATGTGCCAATTTGGAGAAATGCACTTTTGGCATCACCTAGGTTCAGTATCTGGGATACATTATTGATGAACGGGGGGTGCATGTGGATCCATCCAAGATCCAAGTCATTCAGGATTGGCCAGCTCCAACCACTCTGACAGAGCTCTGCAGCTTTCTGGGTCTTGCCAATTTCTACCGCAGGTTCATGTTTGGATTCTCTCATATCACTTGGCCCTTCAGTCAATTCACCAAGGTAGAAGCGAAAGAAAAATTATTTTGGTCTGAATCTCAATAGAAGGCATTCACAGAGTTGAAACATCGCCTCTTCTCTGCACCAGTGCTCACATTACCAGACTTGCAACATCCATTTGAGATCGAGGCAGATGCCTTTGACTATGCTATTGGGACAGTCCTGACTCAACAAGGGCATCCATTGGCATATCAGAGTGAAACACTTTTAGACACAGTCTGGAAGTATACCACTTATGATAAAGAGATGTATTCCATTGTGTAAGCTTGCCGACAATGGAAGAATTACATTTTGGGGAAGGAAATGGTCATCCACACAAACCACTAGCATGTCCAGTTCATACATACGCAAGGGAAATTTCAAAATGATCACCATCAGAAGTGGTCCACATACCTGCAACAGTTCCATTTGAATATCAAGTATAAGAAGGGAAACACCAATAATGTTGTAGATTGCCTCAACTGACCACCGATCATGGCATTAACCACTGTGCTCAACTCTTATGGGCACGAGACTTCTGATTGGCTACATGTCTACAAAAGTGACCCAGAATTCGGCCACACATACCAAATGCTCTTGGAGGGTCAGAAAGTTCTAGATTTTCACCTCTAGGATGCCCTGTTATGCCACCTGGGACACCTTTGTATTCCTTCAAGTGAGCGTGCCAAGATGATTTGGGAAGCACACTACAGTCGGGCCACTAGGCATTTCGAGGTCGAGAAAATGGTGGCAGTACTGCAGAAGTATTTCCATTGGCTGAATCTTCGACAGGATGTCAGGAAGTACATCAGATCTTGCACTGCATGCGCCATTGCCAAACTGACCATTAAGAAGCAAGGCCTCTATACTTCATTTCCTACCCCTAGTCGACCTTGGGAATCCATGTCTATGGATTACATGTCGGGCCTTCCTTCTACTAAGCATGGCAATGACTGTGTTTTTGTGGTTGTCAACAAATTCTCGAAGATGGCTATTATGGCGGCCTGCAAGAAGAACATCACAGCAGAAGCCACTGCTAAAATCTTCTTTGAACGAGTGTGGGTACACTTTGGGATCCCACAGTCTATCATCTCAACTCGGGATAGCAGGTTCCTTAGTACATTTTGGTCCAATATTTAGTCAATGCTGGACACCAAGCTCACTAAGTCCACATCTTTCCATCCCCAAACTGATGGCCAGACAGAGGTCGTCAACAGGATGATCGTACACATTCTACGCATGTACAACGCAAAGTATTCACACACATGGGATGAGAGCCTCCCCTATGTCCAAGACATCTATAATCGGGCTCTCACAACTCAATTGGCCACATCCCTTTTCAGGTGGGCTTGGGATTCCAGCCACTATGTCCCATTGATGTGGCCATGCCATTTGCAGCTACTCAGGCAAATTTGGTTCATGTCCAATCCGAAACTGATAAGGCCAACAGTTCCATTGAGCACATCCAACATATCTACAAGTAGGTTCATGACACTGGAGAAATCAAATGCTAAGTACAAGCAGCGACATGATCCACATTGAGTGCCACACAAGTTTCAGGTGGGTGAAAAATTTTGGTTGCATTTGTAAAAGGAACGCCTTACCAGAGCCTATCGGAAACTCATACCACTCTGATATGGTCTTTACACCATTACCAAGGTTGTGGAAGACAATGCATTTGAGCTTAGCATTCCCCCATTCCTTATCCTGCACCTAGTGTTCAATGTGGACTGCCTTCGACCATACTTCCCACCATTATTAGACACATCAGACATTGCATAACAGCTCACACCTACATAGTTAAATCCAGATAGCATGGAACAAGCCACAACTGATCGAATCGTGGACATGCAGATCAAGAACACCTGACAGCAAAGGATCCAACTATATCGATTTGTCAAAGCAGGCCAACTCCTTCACTAGGGCAAGTGGCTCACCAAGGACCAAGTTCAGCAGAAGTTTCCCCATCTCATGGAGGAACTCAACGCAATGGGGACCATTGCTTCCTAAGGGGGGAGTAATGATCCAGGTGGATATTGGTGGCCACCCACCTATTCCACTTGTACCCCCACTATTGTTTCTTTCATTTTTTCAGTTTCCTTATTTGTAGCACAATTTACTATTTTTGACAGTTTTTTGGGTCATGAACTTCCAGAGCCGTTTTGAGGCGCTAAAGGACGTTTTTTGGGAAAACCAAGAGAAACATGAGTCATTGACTATTGATTCTCACTCAAAAGTTGTAGTTCTTGGATAGATCATTCTAACTAGGTATTGTGCGCGTCAAATGGAGATCGTATGCCAAAGTTACGACCCCGGGAAGTTGATGTACCAATTTACCCAAACGGGGCCCATAGTTTGGCGCTTCATCTCCTAGGGTTAGGTTTTTGGATTTTTAGGGTTTTCCATTATTTCTCAATAATAAATAGGCCTTTGAGCTTCATTGTAACACAGTTCAGATTCATGTAGTTGCCACATCTCTTCTCAGAGATAAGCTACCATCGCCCGAGCTAGTCTTATTTCCATTCTTTTTGTAAGCATATTCCAGTATTTGATATTAATGAAGTGAAGTGTTATTTCTACTGCATCTTTGTATTTATGATTATATCTGTAATTTTTTGTGTTCATGTTTAAATCCGGATCAATATGGTCTGTCATCTTTTCTATAATGTCATACCCATCCATGGCAGACAAATTAAAAGGTTCAACAGAATATTGAGGCACTGTAACAACCAGCCAACACTTCTTTGTAATTTTATTTCTTTTCTAGACACCTTCTACCCCTATAAAAACTCATGAACAACCAAAAAAAGACTTAATTTGTTACATTAACTTAAAAATCTAGAAACTTCATATGACTTGTGTGGTCAACTTATCTTTTTCGCGACAAGACAAATATGGCGAACAATCACATTAATTAATTGTTCTTAAATGTTTGACTTTTTGTAGGTGTGGAGGACTTGTACACAGGAATGGAGATCTCATCCTCCTACCCAGCAAAACATTAACTTGACATTCCTTCAGCTGAAAAACAAAATCTTCTACCTGTTGCAAAACGCTGCTTGCTTGATCTGCTTGCGTACTTTCTAAAAATGGTTGTTGTTAGTTGTTTAATGCAGTGGTTGGGAGTAATTTTACAACACTCCCCCTTTAATCACAATCAATGAAATTCACTATGCCCAAATAATCTCTTGGATGGAAAAATTTATCTTTTGTCAATGGCTTTGTGAATGTGTTTGTGAACTTCTCTTGTGACATGCAGTGTTGCAAAATAATTTCTCCATTGTTAATCAACTCTCTAATTAAATGATACTTAGTGTGAAAAATAGAATTCTTGGACAACGCAATTCTAAAATTGTTGTCGCAATAGATAGTTTTCATTCCCTCTTGTTTCTGCCATAAATCCTGTTAGGATATTCCGACACATAGGAAATAGTTAAGAACAACTTGGTCTAGTGTATAGTTACGTAAAGTGTGTTTCTTTAGTATGTACTTTTTGTAACTTACAATCCGACGGTCACGATATGTTCTAGACATGAAGTGATTCGATGGTTCATTCTCTCCTCGATATTAGTGACACTGTATTTGTGGCTTAACACCTAATTGGTCCATGATCTCTATTTAAAGAGCATGGAGGGTCATTTGTAAGGTGACCGTTCATGAGATAAGCTTATGTAATTTTTCTTTCTTTTACATTAATAAATTATCTGAAATGGCATTAGAGCCTATCCCTCCTTAAGAACAACTTGGGATAGGATTGAAGGATGTAAAAATATTACACAATAGAAGAAGGAAGTAGGCATTAGAGCATATTCCCCCTTTGAGACAAATTCCTTAAGTCCAACCATAAATTGAAGTTTAGTAAAATTCGCCTCTATGAGAGCCTTTGTAAAAGATGTTTGCAACTTGATCATCAGCTGAACAATATTGTACTTCAAGAACATGATCTTGAATGAGCTTTCTGATGAAGTGCATGTGTAGTTCAATGTGTTTGATGCGTTGATGTTGGACTGGATCTTTGCATAGTTGAATGGCACTTTGATTATCACACCAAATTTTAGGCGGATGTTGCTGCTGAAATCCAAACTCTGACAAGATTTGACGAAGCCATAGGGCTTCCTTACTAACTTCTACGGCACCATGAAAATTTTCTTCTATTGAAGAAAGAGAAATGGCACTTTGTTTCTTGCAAGCCCATGTAATAGGACTAGAACCAAGAGTGAAGACATAACCTGTAGTAGAATTCCGATCATCGGGATCACCAGCCCAATCAGAATCAGTGAAACCAACGAATAGAGGAGATGCTTTTGCACTATAATGAATCCCAAATTGAACTATACCTCAAACATAACGAAGTATTCTTTCAGCTACTTTCCAATGACTTTCATGTGGGTTTTTCATAAATCGAGTAATAAGGCCAACAGAAAAGGAAAGGTCGGGATGGGTATGGGTTAGATACAAAAGTTTCTTACAAGCTGACAGTATAAGGTAGCATCAACTTTAGGGGAAGTACAAGTGACTAAAATTTTGGATCCAAATTGAAAGGCAGAAGGGGATGGCTTACAGTCTTCCATGTGAAAATGGCGTAGAAGATCACATAAATACTTGGACTAGGAAAGGGAAATACCTTCCTTGGATTGCAAGACTTGAAGACCAAGAAAATAATGCAAGTGTCCTAAGTTTGTCATTTCAAATTTCTTTTTAAGGCTGGACTTCACATGGTTTATAAGGTTTGGATCACTCCCAGTAAGGAAAAGATCATCAACATAAAGAAAAAGAATGATAAGAGACCTACCGAATGACAACTAGAAAAGCCAGTATCTAAAAGAAAGTTGTCCATTTTGGCATACCAAGCTCGAGGGGCTTGCTTGAGACCATAAAGGGATTTCTTAAGACGACATACAAGGCTGGAGTCTATTTGTATAAAGCCAGGAGGTTTTTCCATATATATTTATTCATGCAAGTCCCCACGCAAGAAGGCATATTTAACATCTATCTGATGGACTTCCCATTTGAAAGAGGAAGCAAGGGAAAGAACAAGGTATGTAGAGTTAATTTTGGCAACAGGGGAGAAGGTTTCAGTATAGTCAATGCCTTAAACTTGTGAAAAACCCTTAGCAACAAGACGAGATTTATGTTTATCAACTTTTCCATCTAGTCCAAACTTGGTTCTGTAAACCCATTTGCATCTAACAAGTTTTCATCCCTTTGGAAGAGGAACAAGATCCCATGTATCATTTTCCAATAATGAACGATATGCTTCATTCATAGTTGTGTCCCAATCTAGATGGCCTGAAGCTTCTGCAAAGGTATCATGATCATAATTCGCTGAAGCTTGAACCAGTAAAGAAGAGGCTCTATCGAACTGAGAATGTGTACATCGCTGATCTGTAGGACCACCTACAAGAGCACCTGTTGCATCTCGAGTAGCACGAACCCATTTTGGAAGCTGAGGAGCTGAAGGAGGATCTCGAGAAGGTTGGGGAGAATTGTCATACTCACTGTCATCATCTAAAGAATAAATATTTTTAGAAGTAGAAGGGATAAAGTGAGGTGTCACATCCATCGAACTAGGCTCGTAGGCCGATATATTTTCAGTAAACTTTACATTTCTTCTAATGATAACATTTTTGGATTTAGGTGGAAGAAGTCTATATCCTTTGACATCTTCATAATATCCAACAAAAACACATTTTTCACTCTTAGATTCTAAGGCTTTATGTTTCTCATCAGGAATATGGGCCCATGCTTCACTTCCAAAAACACAAAAGGGACTTACATCTGGTTTAATTTAGCTCCATGCCTCTTCTAGAGTGATATTCTTTAAAACCTTAGCAGGAGTGTGATTTACTATGTAATTTGCACAGTTAATTGCTTCTACCCAAAAATTAAGACTAAGCCCTTTATATTGAAGCATACAATTAACCATTTCCTTTAAGGTGTGATTCTTCCTTTCAGTTACACCATTTTGTTGTGGAGTATATGGAACAGTATGTTGCAATTGAATTCCATGCTTAGTGAAAAATTTGATGAATTTGTTGTTAACATATTTTCTGCCATTATCAAATCTAGCTTAAGAATTTGATGTCCATATTGTTTCTTAACAAAGGCCTTAAAGGCCAAGAACATGTAAAGACTTCATTCTTGAGTTTTGAGAAGTATACGCAAGTGCATCTGGAGAAATATCGAATGAAAGTTAAAAAATACTTGTAGGTAGAGAATGAAACAACTAGAAGTGGACCACATAAATCATTGTGCACAAGTTGTAAAGGGTTCGAGGCATGCCAAGAGGAAGGTTTTTCAAAGCTATCCCGATGATGTTTTCTGAGTACACATCCAGAACAAACACCATCCTTGCAAGATACCATAGGAAGACCTGTCACCATATTTTCCTTACATAGATTTTGAAGGGAGCGATAGTTTAAGTGACCAAATCGCTCATGCCAAAGTTTGTTCTATTAATCATTATGAGCAACAAATATCGAGGGAAGTGTTGATGACCCAAAGTTGTTAAACTTATACAACCTTGTAGAATCATCAGCAATGCCAGTAGCTAAAATCTGTCTAGGATCTCTTAGGTCCTTAATTACAACATCATGAGGTGAAAATTCAACGGTTTTACCTTCACCTGAATGAGTTATCTGATATACAGATAGAAGGTTGCAGGATAAGGTAGGAACACATAATACATCATTAAATTGACCATTGTCTAGATGAATAGTTCTAGTCCCTACAACACTAAGAGATCTATCATCACCAACATATATATTTTTGGTGTTACAATCATTTAAAGAAGAAAACATGGCTTTGTTTTTGGCCATGTGATAAGAAGCTCCAAAATCAATGAGCCACTCATGAGAATGAAAAGAAGAAGATACATTTAGTGCATAACCAGACCGAGGTGCTTTACAACCACATGCAAAAAGTGTTCTTCCTAAAGATGAAGTTGAAGTTAAAGAGTGCTCCAAATGGATGTTATGCTTCTTCATTGTTGCTTCCAAGACTTCCATCTTTTCAAAGCATTTGGATTCTAAGTGGCCATCACGATTACAAAAGTTGTAATGTCTATCAGTCTTCTTCCCTTTGTTTTTATTTGCCTTATCATTTTGTTGAATTGATTTTTCATTTTTAGACTGAAATTTCTTAGGACCCTTGTTTGGTTTAGGACCATTCTTTTTAGGATGCTCTTATTAGGATTCTTTGAATTTGGTTGATGTTGGGTTGCTAAGGATTTCTTAGAAGAGTTTCCAATATTAAGAAGACCAAGATGTAAGAGTTGTTCTTGTTCTCTTATTAAAGAATCACAAAAGGCATCAAAAGAGGGGGGCTTGTAGTCTTGTCCTTTATAAATAAAGGCTTATATTATAGAATGGAAGGTAGAAACAAACACAGAGTAGGCTGGTCCCAACTTAGTAAGAATGGAATAGATAAGGCTACCATCTTCTTTCTTAACCTTAACACCTTCCAAGAGAAGTCTAAGGGTCTTGAACTTGGACAAAAAATCTTTAATGGAAGAAAAATTATTTGGGTCCAACGTAAGTAACTCATTTTCGAGTTGATGGGATCTAATTTCATTTTTAATTCCAAAAAAATTATTGAGTTGTTTCATTGCTTCATCGGGGTATCAAGTTCTACGATATGGAATCTAAGGTCTGGAGAAATAGACATCCCTATCAACCCACGTGTTTGATCTTGCATCTTTTCCCATTTGGCTTACGTATCTTCATCTTTAGGTTTAGACTCTTGGCATGAGGCTATTCTATAAAGACATGTACTTCTAAGTAAATCGTCCATGTAGTACAACCATTGGAAGTAGTTGGTGTTGTCAAGAATAACTTGGCATGGAATTTCCATTTTAACAGAAATTGAAGTTGTAGATGTTGAAACTAAGTGTTCCAATGGAAAGATCTCAAAAAATAGGCCGATTCAAAAAAGAGGCTCTAGAAATGGCTTCCGAATGAAGAAGTTATGGTTTTTTTCAGAAAAGTTTTTGAAGATGCCGACGAAGTACGTGAATGTGCGGAAGTGAATGATAATGTTATATTCTTAAACTCCCCTGCCCCCCTTTCCAAACTTAATCTAATTAGCTCACTTTGAAAAAAAAATATGTGACCCACTTCTATAAATAAGTGAAAGTCACTTTTACAATGGCACTTTATGAGCTACTTGTTAAATTGTAATTTAAATAGAAGATAAAGAGACTTTAGAATTATAAGTGACTCAATTTTTATAATGGGTGAGAAATAAAGTAACTTTAAAACACAAGTTACATGTGCTTTCTAAAAAAGTAAAGTAACTTTGAACCAAGTAAGCTAGTTTAAAAGTTTAGTAATTTTTGGAAAAGAGGAAGGGTTTTTTTTTTAGTCACTGAAGTTTACTTGAGAAAGCCTTTTTTGCCTACAAAATAAAAAACCACACAACCAAAATGGACATGCAAAAAAAAACCAAACCTTATGGCTTGAAGTTATATTTCACTGGAAACTAAATATTTTAGTCAATGTTTCTGATTTTTCGAGATCACACTAAGGCGCGGCGGAAAATAGCATACGCATGAGAAAAATCCTTCCTTTATGTTTCTGACTTGCCCAAATCACATAGAGTCATAGGGAAAAGAGCATACGTAAAAATGAAAGGTATGGATCCGGTATAAAAAACAGAGAGATAAATAAACTGAAATAAACAGAGAGATAAATAACTAAAACTGCAAATAAAGACTGTATACCTCTAGATCTTAAAAATGACGTAGTTAGGGCTACCGGAAACCTTTTCGCGTGAAACAAAAGGGGTTCCTCACTAGAACAGATGCTCATAACACAATAGAGTAGCCCTCTCAGCCCGAAAGATATAGCAAATGACAGTCAGATGCAGTTGTACCAGCTTCATATTTGGATCACCAATGGATGCGGCCCTTAAATAGCTTAATACCATGTAGGAATTTACAGGGTAAGTTCCTCAGATTGAACACCAAAGGACACCACTCACAAACAGATCACAAATCAATACACCAGTATTCTTGATGTGGTTAAAACCCTCAAAGAGGGAAACATTCCATGGCCTGAGCCAACACGGGCACTTCAGGCAATTTATTAATGTAAAAGAAAGAAAATTTACATAAGCTTATCTCATGAACAGCCACCTTACAAATGACCCTCCATGCTCTTTAAATAGAGATCACGGACCAATCAGGTGTTAATCCATGGATCAAGTGTCGGTAATACCGAGGAGAGAATGAACTGTCGGATCACTCCATGTATAGAACATATCATGACCGTCAGATTGTAATTTACAAAAAGTACATACTAAAGAAACACACTTTACCTAACTATACACTAGACCAAGTTATCCTCAACTATTGCATATGTGTCGGAATATCCTAACAAATCCTTCAATATTATTCTCATCCAAACTGCTTAGCATATTGTTACTATTGCAATGACATATTCAACCTCTACTACCGATAGTTACATTATTTGTTGCTTCTTGGAAGCCCATGAAAGGGCTTCCGAACCCATGTGAAATACATTACCTGACGTGATCTTTCTATCATCAACACTTCCTTCCCAATCACTGTCAGTGTAACCAACCAGCTTGAAATCACTTGTTGTAGTGTACAGATACCACATTCTTTTTTCCATTTGACATACCTTAATATTATTTTGGTTGTTTGTCAATGTGTCTCCTTTGGTGTCTCCATAAATCTTAACACCAAGCTTACTGCATACATTATATCATGCCTAGTTCTTTTTAAATACATCAAGATACCAACCATACTTTTGTATAATCTTGGATTGACACTATTGTTACAGTATTCATTGCTTAATTTCAACCCCATGATAGTTGGAGTTGGTGTAGGCTTGTTTTCCTGCATATTATACCTCTTCAAAATGTTTGTGGCATAATTTTCTTGAGAAATAAAGATGTCATTTTCTATTTGCTTCACTTTTATGCCCAAAAAGTACCTTAACAACTCCAAATTTGTCATTTCAAACTCACTTTTCATGACTTCTTTGAAATTAGCAATGAGAAGGTCATCACTCCCAATGAAAATCAAATCATCTACTTGTAAACAACAATAAGGAGCTTATAGTTACTCTCTTTGATGTCGAGAGTCGATTCACCACCACATTTTGTCAAAGCCATTGTCCAACAAGTATGCATCTATCATGTTGTACCATGCACACGGTGCTTGCTTCAGCCCATAAAGAGCCTTTTTCAATCTATACACTTTGTCTTCTTGGCCTTGCACCTCATAACCCAGTGGATGTTCGACATATACTTCCTCTTTCAGCACTCCATTCAAGACTTTCGACTTCACATCCATTTGTTTATTGACAACATTGTGCACATTTTCTCCATTCTTGCGAATGGTGCAAATGTATCTACATAATATCTTCCATGTTTTTGTTTGTATCCTTTGACAACCAACCTTGTTTTATGTTTTTCTATCTTTCCTGTAGAATTTTTTTGGTCTTATAGACCCACTTGACACCTATGACTTATTTTCCTTCTAGAAGGTCCACTAACTCCCATGTGTCATTCCTTTCTATTGCTTCTATTTCTTCATTCATTGTTGCAACCCATTTTTCTTCTGTAACAACATCTTCAAAATGAATTGGATCATCTACATGACAAAATAGTGCAAATAAAGAATTCAGACCTTCGCTACTGTCAACTTCATTTTGCTCATAAATTTCACTTAAATTTATGAATTTTTGTCTTCTCATGCTTGCAGAAGATGGACTTGACATGTCACTGGATGATGCACTTGGAGAAGATGATGATGTGAGTATATGCAATGCACTTGGAGTATTATTTTCTTAACTGTGTGACACGGTCATATTGCTTGTTGATGGTGTCACTTGATGACTTCTTTGTTGAGATTGAATAGGTGTAGGAGGAGTCACCAATGAGGAATTACTTGTTGTTTCCAATTCCTCTTTGTCTTCTTGTGGTATGCTTGTTGTTACATTGATTTTCTTCTCTAAACTTCCATCCCATTCTTCCTCTTCTATGAATTGTACATCTCTACTTATTATGACCCTCTTGGTTAATGGATTATAGAGCTTGTAAGCCTTGCGTTCATCACTATATCCCACAAATATGAATTTTTCCCCTTGTTATCCAGCTACTCCCTTAATTCATCTGGGACATGTGCATAAGCCACACATCCAAACACTCTCATGTGAGTGACACTATGCTTTCTTCCACTCCATGCTTCTTCAGGAATCATATTCTTGACACTTTTGGTTGGACACCTATTTATAATGTATGTTGCACAAGCAACAACTTCAGCTCAATAATCATTTGGCAAATGCTTTTCCTTCAACATACTTCTTGCCATTTCCATAATGGTTCTATTTTTCCTTTCTGCAACACCATTTTGATGAGGTGTATACTTTGTTTAAAAATCTTGTGAATACCATGCTCCTTGCAAAATTGAAGGAATTCCTTTGAGTTGTATTCTCCACCTCTATCAGTCCTCGAAACTTTGATGTGGTGTCCACTTTGCTTCTCAACAAGCTCTTTGTATTGGCAGAAGCACTCAAACACTTCAGTCTTCTATCTTAAGAAGTAGGCCCATGTCTTCCTTGTATAAGCATATATTAATGTTAAGAAGTAATAATTGCCACCAATTTATGGTGTCTACATTGGTCCACATAAATCTAAATGGACAGTATCCAAGGGTTCCTTTTCCCTTATTGACTTTCATATTGGAAATGATTATCTATGTTGTTTTCCCAAGATGTATCATTCACGTAATTTTTCCAAATTTTCTATGAGTGGCAATTCCTTCACCATTCCTTTCCTATGCAACAAATTTAAACCTCCAAAATTAAGATGACCAAATCTTAATTCCATAACCAGTTTTCATCCTTCACCTCTAGTTGAAAATTTGTTTGTGTAACAATAGTTTTTTGTGTAACAAAAGCTACCTTTATTTCATCTTGTGAATCCATTGACAATTGTGCTTGTGTGCCTTCTTCCTTCAAATTTGGTTTTATATTCAATGGAAACTTTTTGTTGCTTGTCTTTTGCACTTTTTCAACAGTTGCTTGCTTGGAAATTTATCCAACATTGGGCATTCACTATTTTTGAAAAAGACATTGTATCCCTTTTGCATGAGTTATCCAATGCTTATCAAATTGTGCTTCAAACCAGGGACAAAATATACATCTAAAGGGTACTTATTCTCCCCCTTCTTTGTTAGAATGTTTACTCTTCCTTTGCCCATGACAGACACTTTATTACCAGTCCCTAATGTCACTTCATATTTCACACTTTCATCTAGATTGGAAAACATTTCTATGTTCCCTGTCATGTGGTTGTTGCACCCTGAATCTAAAAACCATACATCTTTTTGTTTCTCTTGTGCTACATTGCAAGCTAAAAACATGTTGTCTTGGTTATATTTTTCTTTTGTGAAATTTGCATTTAGTTTTTGACTAAGATCATGTTGTTTCTTCCTACATGCATTTGCATAATGTCCATACTCCTTACAATAATGACAATGAACTTGATATTTATCATACCTCTGATCTTGTGCTTGATTTTTTCTTGGACCTTGACTTGGATTTTGATTGATTCCTCTTCCACTTCAGCTTGAAGGGTTGCCTCTTCCACCTCTGTGTGGACTTCTGCCTCTTCCTCTAGAATTTGATCTTCCTTTGCATCTACCTTGACCAATGGAAACTTGTGACTTGAAGGCATGCTCCAATGAAGTATTTGATGTTCTATTTAGCCTGTGTTCATGAGAAATCAGTGATGCATGAAGCTCATCAGCTGAAAATTGTGAGAGATCCTTTGTCTCTTTTATGGTCACAATAATAGGGTCAAATCTTGATGGAAAACTTGTTAAAATTTTCTTAATTGTCCTCTTATCTTCGAGTCTCTAATCATGAGACCTTATTTGAGTAACCAATCCAATTACTTGTGTGAAAAATGAGTCTAAATTCTCATAATCTTTCATACAAATTGTCTCAAAATCTCTTCTTAGAATTTGTACCTTTGTTTTCTTCACTTTTTTCATGCCTTGATAGGCTTTCTGGAGAATATCCCATCCTCTCTTAGACTTTGTTGTTGTTGCAATCCTTGCAAATATGTTCTCATGCACAACTTGAAAGATGTAGAAGAGGGTTTTTGAATCCTTCTTCCTATTGTCTCTCAGCAAATCCTTCTGCTTATGACAAAGCATTGTATGGTACTGAATCTACTAGTTCTAGGAACCCATTCTCCACCAAAACCAAAATGTCTTGAGAAGAAAGAGAAAAAAACTTCTTGAACCTACTCTGATACCACTGTTTTTTTTAGAGGGAGAAGGTAAAACACATAAATTTTATGCAAAATAACAACACACATAGTTACATCTCAGAGTAAAGTAGAGTAATAGCACGGTGTAAAACAGAGTGAAAACATGGGATGCACAGTAAAACTAGAAATACGACTCTCTGATTGAGCGTGCAACCAAAATATTTTATATTAAGATTTATATGATGAAAAAACAATTACAAAGATAAAAGTTGAGACTTCAACTCATTCATTGTTGTGAATATAGAAATTTTACACATTGTAACTGCTCTCTAGTTATGTGTTGTAATGCACTATAACAGCTAGTAAAACTACTCAGTTGTAACACACTGTAACAGTCAGCTAAAACTGCTCTATAATTTTCTCTCTTATCTGTAGACCTTCGACCCTATAAAAAGTCATGAACAACTAAAAAAAGACTCAAGTTTTTACATTAATTTAAAAATCTAGAAACTTCATATGACTTGTGTGGTCAACTTATCTTTTTCATGACAAGAAAAAAATAAAAGCAAGGTATGACGGACAAACACATAAATCAATTATTCTTGAATGTTTGATGTGTTGCAGGTGTGGAGGACTTGTACACTGGAATGGAGAGCTCGTCCTCATGCCCTACAAAACATTAACTTGACATTCCTTCAGTTGAAAAACAAAATATGCTCCCTACTACAAAAGACTTCTTGCTTGATTTGCTTGCATACTTTTTGAAAATTATTGTTATCAGTTGTTTAATGTGGTGGTTGGGAGTAATTTTCCAATAGTGTAGTAGTTTCTCAGCATAGATCCTAGGAAGATTATTATTTTAAAATGGATCTGATTGTATATAATTTTGAAATAGCACAATTCTAGACTGATCCAAACTATATGTAGGCATCTCGTCATTTTTAAACAATAAATTTAACAAAATTATGAAATTTATACTAAATCTTTCATATCTTTAATTTTTTTTAAATACAGGTGTCCATTAGCAAAAGGTGCCTTCATAATACATAATACCAAAACCATTACTGAATAACCAAAGACATTCCATTATTATATCATCAGAAGGTGGTGTGTTCTGGCGTGTTCATAATGCCAAAACCAACTAGTAATATTCAATATACTATATTGAATCGGGTATGATAGGTGCAAGGCCTGTTCATAATACCATTAGTAGAGTTGTCACTTGATCGTGACGAAGTGTGGAATGCCATGGTGTTGTGCAGAGTCGAATTAGGTGAATATGACCACCCTCTTGTAATTCCTTCATTCCCTCCATCTGTGCAAACACAAAATATGAGAGGGAAAGAGACTCGAATTTTTGATGTCATTAATTTCTTGACTGCATGAAAATCATCATGGAGCCAATGTATGCGACAGAAGATAATGGAAACTTTAACAGGTGGCGAAACAAATAATATTTACTTACTTAGTTATTCTTTGGTTTGAAACTGAAAAACTATTGAAACACTTTTCATCTCATAAGATGGTGCGAGATTAAATTTTGTCCATCCATTTAATAAAAAATCAAAATTATGCAAGCCTACACTTATGCATCTAATTAACTCAAGCATATAAATTAAATGAACATTAATTCATGAGAAACATCAAATCTTACTTCATAAAACATTTCACACAAAAAAAACTTTATAAATTATTATTATTAAATGAGTTAAACATATGTACATGTAAAAACATTTTTAACCATGGAGATACACCACACTTTACCATGGAGATTCTTTATTTATAAATAAGCATCAAAATTTACTTCATAAAACATTGAAAAGTTAACTAAATTTATAATTTTACAAATTATTATTATTATTATTGAAAAATAAGTTAAACGTATGTACATGTAACAAGATTGTTAACTATGGAGATACACGAGCACTTTACCATAGAGACTCTTAATTTGTAAATAGATTTTATTACACTACCATAAGCCAATGTCATGACTTATCAATACCACATACCCAAAATATTATAACCCTTTTTATAAGACACTTGTTCATATATCATTATTTTAATTATTCAAATTAATTAAAATGGTAAAAAAAAAACTATTTTGGAAATAAAAATGGTAATTTCAATCTTTCATTTGTAAATACTACTAAAATATTGTAAAATATTATATAGACCTTAAATACTTACCATCCATTATAAAATTATTAATAATTAAATTAAAATTATAAAATGGCTATTAAACACTTTAAACACAATCACATTAACTTTAAACCTAATAAAAGAATATAAAATAAATTATTTTACAAAGCCACATTTCCAAAATCTATTAAACCTATTTATTTATAAGATCTAAGTGACATATGCAACTAAAAAGATTTTAGTACTATCAGTTAGTTTAGGCTATATTAATGTAACGTCGATCTCTGCAAACTAGGAGTACGCATTTGTTGGGCAAAACTCTACTCCAACTTAAACTTCTCATTATTTCTAGCACTTCCCTTTGATATAATTTTATTTTTTTTAAATCTAAAATATATCTAATTATTTTTTTTAAGTACCTTTTGTTTACAGAGTGGAATTGAATTCCAATATGCTTCATAAGAAAGGTTAGTTTTCCTCTTGTTTAAACACTTTTATATATATATATATATATATATATATATACTTTTGTTTTTCAAAATGGAATTCAATTTTAATATATTTTATAAAATGGTAAAAGTTCAGATTATTTGAACTTTTAATGTATTCTATAAAACGGTGAAAAGTTTATATTATGACCCTTTTTTTGTTTTATATAGTGGAATGGATTTTAGAGTTATTTTTAAATAAGGTTGGATTATTTGCTAGTTTAATCGAGATTTATGGTATTGATACTAATGAGAGTAATTTGTTCTTTTCCAATATTTTTTAAAATTTTATTAATTAAATTGTTTCAAATGTCTTACTCTACAAAATGTAATACTCAATTTTTATTGAGGACAAAGCAACTATGCCTTACTTTTTTAATTCCATGAAATAACCCTTTTGAAAATATTAAAATTTGCAAGAATCACTGCCTAATCTAAATTAAGATAACATGTTAAAACAACATTTGAATTGTTACTATATTCAATACCAAAAACCAATGTACCGTTGATGTAACATAGCACTCTTTTTGCTTCTCTCCAATGATTCTCCATTGAACTAGCAATAAATTGGCTATATACACTAATTAGATGAAATATGTCAAAACTGGATATAATTATATAATTGATCTAAACAAAGGAATGGTTGTAAAACACATCTACAAGTTAGGTAATCATGTGAAAAAATAATGCAAATCTAGAAGTTGAAGACAATTTGAGAAGAAAAAATAATAATTAAAATAAAATTAAAACATAGAATAGGAGAGGAGAAAAAATTGAGAAATAGGAAATGATAAGTCATGCTCTTTGGTTTTATCTAAACCCTAACTCTCCCTATTTCTTCCTATACTTCCATTGCCAAAGGATAGTCTGGTGTAATTTTGTTTAACACCTTGTAATCAATACACATTCGCAGAGTCTCATCCTTATTTGGAATATTTATGATAGGTGAACCATATGATGAGGAACTTGGTGAAATGTCAACTTATTTCAAGAGTTGTTGCAAGTTTTTCTTCACCTTGTTTACTTCAATATGAACTTCATATACAACCCAATGTTTGGCAATGGAGCTCGTTCAACAAAAAATATGTTTGGTAAAGAGACAACATAAAGTATTACAGGTATCACACGAAATTTCTTGCAAATTCTAGAGATGTGTAGTTCATGGAAGAATCTTAGATATTCATATTTTTGCATTAACTAGATTGCAAAGTGAAAAATACTCACAATTTTAGATAACAAGATTTTTGACAGAGTAATTTTGATATTTTTGTCAAGTCTAAACCATTGTAATACGCCACAAAACTATTGTTTCAATAGTATTCCTATTTTTTTCTTTATTTCAATTAAGTATCAATGGATAGAGAAACACTACTCATTATTGAGAAGCTTAATTGAAACATTGTTATTTCAATTAAGTTGAGAATATGGAATTAAATTTATAAAATTTTATCAAAGTTTAGTCATTTAGGATTTGGATTTGGAGGATTTTGATTAAGAAAAAGGAAATACCAATATGGTGTTAGACTAATTTTTCACGGAAAATGCGTCTTTTTTTCACAGGTGAGAAAACCTATCATAACTCAGTTGTCAAACCAACAGTGAGGACAACCATCTCTAGCTACTAACCGCGAATGTAGGTTGACTCATCACTGTTAATCAAGGAAAACCACGCCACCTGGAATAACCCGTTGGTGGTCCGTAAGGGGGCAGGCTTTCACTCCTACTAGATGCCTCTAGGTCTTGGGTCGTTAACCTGTTTCCTTACGTTTAAGGAAGACGAGCTCTTAGCCAAGCAAAAGCATTTTTAGGGCATACTCCATGCCCGCTCACAGAAAATGTGTTACATTAAATTTTAGTGTTTGAAACTATTTTCTTTTTTAGATTTGTAATATCATATTTATTTTTATTAATCATGATTAGATGTTGAAATGTTGACTTAATATTTTACATTTATGCTTGATAATTACTTTAACAAAGAACTATTTTTTGTTAAAGTAATTTATTTTTCAATTTAGCATATAATATTTCAAGAATGTTTGCTCTTAATTAGGATAGAAAAATAGATAGATTAGTTATTTTTATTGTTGTTTAATATGTTATGGTTTCACCTAGGATTTAGGGAAGCTTCAACAAAAGTTCTTTTTGAGGAGAAACTTATCAAATGGAAAGCAGGCCCACATAATGATGGATATCACCACACAAAATAAGTACAAGCATAATCAAGGCCTTAGGATAGAAAAATAGATAGATTAGTTAGTTTTATTGTTGTTTAATATGTTATGGCATCACCTAGGACTTAGGGAAGCTTCAACAAAAGTTCTTTTCGAGGAGAAACTTATCCAATGGCAAGTGGGCCCACAAAATGATGGATATCACCACACAAGATAAGTATAAGCGTAATCAAGGCCTTGACCAAGGGATGATCCTATGTTATAGGAGGAATTTTTCTATCTATCAACGTAACCCTAGTTTTCTTCGAACTTCTAAATCATTTAGAGCTTAAATTACTTTTTATAAACAAAAATATTTATGAATCCTCTTCAAATCCCATCGATTGTGTGCTTCCTTGCACTTTTAGTGGTTGATGTCTAATCCTTCACCTCTACAAGCTTAGATAATTATGAATATATCTATGATTATGGAATTCAAAAATTCACCTTACATTTTTCAATTTCCAAAGTTATAAAATCTATTTCAATTTCAAACTCTTGTATTACATACTCCATAGGCTATCACCCCACTTCACATTTTTTTAAATCCTAGTTTAATAAATATTTAACATTACAAGTGGGAAGTGTTGGAAACTATAGTATGGAAATTATTAATTATGATTTTCCTTAACCATAATAATTATTTGTGAACTTTATTTATCTTCTTGTGTTTTATTTATTAGTTCTTCTTCATCAAAAAACTATCAAGAGTGAAATAGTAAAGACAAAGGACACAAAAATTAGGCTCCAAGCCAAGGCAAAACCCCTCTAAGGGGAAAACCTAGAAAATCTCTTCTTTTCTTATAGTATCGGCTTCAAATGAAACAATCAATACCCAATCCATAAACCAAGTCCTCCTCCAAGTACCAAGTCAACCCTTAAAGAGGTCCTTCTAGATAGATCATAACAACAAGGCTCAATATTGTTTCAACCAGCTTCAACTTCGTCCTTCACTTCAACCCTATAACTTCGACCTTGTAGTTGTTGCAGAAACCCTAACTTGGCTCTTCAAGAAATCCTCCTTTGAGTAAAACAAATCCTTCCAAGGTCAACAAGGTCAAAATTGAGTATTTTATCTTCTAAAAACTTGATACTACAACTTGATCTCCAACAATTCAGACTTCCAATTTGGCCTTCCTTGAACCTACATAAACCCTAGTTTTCACATGTGTGAGAAAGATAGAGCCCAAAAACAAACTTTTCTTATTCTTCTTGGATTCTTATTGCCTTCTAGACCTTCACTCTTCTTTTCTTACTTCTCCCATCTCAAGATCAAACTTGTGAGTGAATGTGTCAAATGAGGTCGAAGTTGCCTGCATTTATAGCCTTTCCAAGGAGTTGAATTCCCTCCTTTAAGCCAACTTGAAGCTACTAGGGCCAAATTGTACTTTGGATGTTTCCAAGACCTTATAAGCTCAAAACAAATTCTTTTACAAGATAAATCTTTCCCATAAGGGTTTTATAATCATGATGTTGACTCTCTTGACTCATGACAATATATCATATGACCTAACAAACCCTAGACGCATGAAGAACATGCTTTTACCTAGAATACCATCATAAAGAGCATGAAACCCATGCTTTAAAATAATAAACTTTTTAATTATTCTTTTGTTTGTTATATAAGATACATATTGAAATGAGTACAATAAAAATTATGAAGACCAAAACTAACTATTACATTTCCAACACTCCCTCTTAACTAAGAAGGTATTCATAATTGTATAACCAGTACAACATCATTCTCAAACTGAAGAGTTCTCATCAGAACAGTTGGATTGATAAGCCAACTGTAAGCATAAATATTATTACTAGCACTTTCTTTGAGGCCTAACTAGACAAGCTCATCTTCATTCAAGAGCATTATGCTAGGAGGCTTTACATGTGATAACACACTACCTCTAAAAGGTGCATACCTGATCCAAAAATAGATCCTGGATAAACCTCTAAGTCTAAAAGACTTCATATAAGAGGTAAAAGGTGCCAAATGGCACAAATTCTTTGTAAATCAGAGGAAAATGAAAGTCGCAGGCTACTCTCAGCAATAGTCTTTTTGCAGATATCCCTTCATTCTGAATCCAACGCAACTTGAATGGGCGAAAATGGACTTTAGATGCAGAAGTTATCACAAAAAGAAGATTGCCTTTGTCCTTTGGGAAAAGGAGGCATTGCTTCTTTAAATGGGCTAAATGCCTTATAAAGTTAAATCGCATCAGAGAAAGGCCAAAGGGAGGACTTAAGTGGAGGCCTTTAGAACCCCCGATCAGTGATCTCTGACATATCGGATCGGAGGAAGGGCGGCATGTGATATCGGGACCTCGGGCGGGCCGATGGAGTGATGGCCGATTATCGGCGTCGGCATATGCATATAACCCAAGGACAGACCCCTGGGCCATAGCGATTAGCGATTGCGATATCGGCGATCGGGGCGATCGGCAATCAGGGCGATCAACGATCAGGAGATCAGTGGTCCCCGATACACTTGGTCGTTGGGCAGCGCGACTTGCGACTAGCGATAAAGGCCGGACCCAATAGGGATTATAAGCCCGATTTCATAAATATTTGAAATCCGGAAATTTAGAATTTCAATGTATTTCCTGTGTATTGGGTTTTCTGACCATTACGCCATGCGATAGCGATTTGCGATGGAATGGCGGACCCGATGGGTTTATAGGTGTGATTGCATGTATTTGAAGTCCGGCTGTAATGCAACAATGATGTGTTTTCGCCAGTTTGTCTGTGTATTGCGTTACGTATTCGAACGCAGGCTTTCTGCAGGGGGAAGGTCGAACGGTTGGGTTCCAGTGCCCACCGATTCCTTTGTAACAGTCCCTGTCTTGAATCATTTGTGACGCACTGTAGGTGGGCGTTATGCAACAATGATGAGCTGTAACAGGCATGCGTTATATGCAAAGAGCCACAGAGCCCGATGGCCAGTCAAGGAAAACATAGAGGCAGAGGGATGATTACACACAGAGGAACAGACAGGAAGCCGCAGAGTCGGAGGTCCTCACGAAATCCAGAGGGTGCAGTTGAAGGAGCCCCCCGACGAGTTTGGAAGCACTGAGAGGCTGAGACAATCGCTGAAGGAGGTAGGCAGCTAAGGGAGTCTTTGGGAATCACTCAGAGGTCGAGCGAAATACTAGAGGGCTAAAACTTGCAGAGAAGTTGCTTGGAGTCCAAGCGAAAACCCAGAAGCCAGAGCAGAGAACCACGAGCCACAGCCAGAGTCAAAGAGCCAGAGTGAGAGCCAAAGTGAGAGCCGACAGCTAGAACCAGAGCCAAAGCCAAAGAGCTAGAGCAGATGTCAGAGCCGAGAGCCAGAGCCAGAGCCAAGAGCCAGAGCCAGAAAGGCGAGAGCTTCAGAGCCAGGGATGAGATGGTAAAGTAAGCCCATCGTGTTCTATGTAAACTGATGGAGTTGAGCCAAAGACTTGTAAAAGAACTGCCGCCATAATCCTAGAGGGCCTAGTCAAGTTGACTAGAGCTCACGGAGACGTAGCCCAAGAGTTTTGGGTGAACTCCTACTTAAATTGTTGTTTCTGTGCGATTGTTTATTGTTGCATTGTTTACTGTTATATGCATTTATATATCAGTTTAAGCACATTACCTTACAGCACAAACAATAGATTTTACAGCACATAAACAGCCCACGATACATATAAGCATACACCTATAATTTCAAGCATTTTTAATTCAGCATTGGTCAATCATGAAGACTTGGGAATATTTAAATCTTTGGAAGTGGGAGACGTTCTTGTAAGTTAGACAAGAAGCCTAAGTGCCCCATTTTCACATCAAGAGGTATTGGAGCTTAAGTTTGATTAGCCCCACCTTCAAATAAGGTGTTATCAAAGCTGGTTATACCATAGCAAGTTCTATCATGATGCTTGGTGGATAGAGAAAAGGTTGTTGTCTGAAAGGTGTGTAAACAGTCAGAGGTTGATTGTATGCTTGGTTGCAGACTGACTATTGTCTGAGTTTGCGGAAGTGTAAGATTGTTATCAGGAGGAATGCAATAGCTTGGAACATCATTTTTAGGATGCAGGTGTTCAGAAGCACACACTTGAACCAGAGAGTTGTGGAAACTCTGAAAGCCTTGAAGAGATTGATGGTGTTCCAAAGGGAGACACTCCTTCATTTTCTTCACCTCCTCATGAAGGTAATAAAGGTGAAAGAGGCAGGTATAAATCTGGTTCTAAAAATTTTCCTTTTGATTGTGAAAAGCATGATAAATTTCCACATAAAGATGGGAAAATAATTGCATGTTCCTTTTGTGGTTTGGATAACCATAATGTTTCTATATGTTGGAAGAGAATGGCCACATACATGAAACTTTTGAAGGAAAAGAAGCAAGCAACCAAAGTTCCATTGGACAAGGCAAATCATGTTGTCAAGAGGATGCACATGTGTTGCACTTACTGCCATAAGCAAGGAAATCTTGCTAAAAAGTGTTGGACTCTGAATCCAACCATGCTTCCACAAAAGCTGAAGAAAGTGGAAAGAGAAGATGGCAGAAATGGAAGTGAAGATTCCATCAATGATGTGTCTCAGAATGATTCACATGATGATGTTGATGTGTAGGCAAAGGTAGTACCTTTGGAAGGGATTGGTAAGAAATGGTTAGAGTCCTTATCTGATTAAGATTGCATGTCTATTGATGCATCTACATTATATTTCATTTCAGCTTCGAAAGTACAGTGTGCTTAAGTGAAAGTTGAGGGATGAAATGCATGCATGAGCTTGAGATGCATGAACACAAGGATGTCAATGATTTCCTTGTATTTGAACATGTATGTGTAATTAACTTGTAGGGTTGATTGCTTTGACATGCATGTGATTCCATGTTGACTTGGGAGAAGTTAACTTGGTCTCCAAATGGAGATAATGATGAAGTGTTTCATCTTTTGAAAAAGAGTCCTAATGGTCTTTTTCTACATGCTTGACTTGAAGGGTCATTTGTTTAAAGGCATGTTTTGTGGGCTTGTTGTCTAGTCCATCATTTGTATGTAGATGTAAGACATGGAGGTGTTCACAAGATGTGAAATCTATTTCTTTTGTTGAAGCAGGAGTTTAGTCCATCCAGTTGTTGTCTGTATGCCTGTTGTTGTTAACAGTTGTTGTTGACAGCTTTTCAAACAGGTACAAATGAAAGTTTTGTGGAGCAGATGTACTTCACATTTGTTTGAGCCACCTTGGATTAATGATCAAGGCAAAGAAGTTCAAACCACCTTCTATGACCATTTCAGCAAAAGTTCTGCAGGAAGGCAAGGAGGAAGATAGTTCTTCCCAAGAAGACCAGCCCATCCAAGAAGGGAAGTGGTCAAAAACTTTGGTTCAGAGGCACTATGCAAGGCAAGTGTAGGGAGGCTAAAAGAAGAGGGTGAGTCACTCTCATTTACTGTTCATATCAGTGTATCAGTCTTTTGGAGACCAAAGTTCTCTTAGTGGAAAGGCGTGATCCAAAAATGGATCTTAGATAAACCTCTAAGTCTAAAAGACTTGATATAAGAGGTAAAAGGTGCCAAATGGCACAGATCATTTGTAAATCAGAGGAAAATTAAAGTCGCGGGCTGCTCTAAATAGTCTCTTTGTATAGATCCCTTCATTCTGAATCCAACGAAACTTGAATGGGCGAAAATGGACTTCGGATGCATAAGTTATCACAAAAATAAGATTGCCTTTATCCTTTGGGAAAAGGAGGCATTTCTTCTTTAAATGGGCTAAATGCCTTATAAAGCGAAATCGCATCGAAGAAAGGCCAAAAGGAGGACTTAAGCGGAGGCCTTTAGAACCCTCGATCAGTGATCTTCGACATATCGGATCGGAGGAAGGGCGGCATGAGATATCGGGACCTCAGGCGGGCCGATGGAGCGACGGACGATTATCGGCATCGGCGATCGGCGTCGGCATATGCATATAACCCAAGGATGGACCCCTGAGTCATAGCAATTAGCAATTGTGATATCGGCGATCAGGACGATCAGCCGATCGGCAATCGGGGTGATCAGCGATCGAGAGATCAGTGGTCCCCAATACACTTGGTCATTGGGTAGAGCGACTTACAACTAGCGATAAAGGTCGAACCCGATAGGGATTATAAGCTCGATTTCATAAATATTTGAAATCTAAAAATTCATAATTTCAATGTATTTCCTGTGTATTGGGTTTTCTTACCATTACGCCATGCGATAGTGATTTGCAATGGAATGGCGGACTCAATGGGTTTATAGGTGCGATTACATGTATTTGAAGTTTGGTTGTAACGCAACAATTATGTGTTCTCGCCAGTTTGACTGTGTATTGTGTTACGTATTTGAACGCAGTCTTTTTACAGCAGGAAGGTCGAACGGTTGGGTTCCGGTGCCTGCCGATTCCTTTGTAACAGTCCCTGTCTTGAATCATTTGTGCCACGCTGTAGGCAGGCGTTATGCAACAGCGATGAGTTGTAACAGGCATGTGTTATATGCAGAGAGCCACAGAGCCAAATGGCCAGTCGCAAAGCCACAGAGCCAAAGAGCCAGATGGCCAGTCGAGGAAAACGCAGAGGCAGAGGGATGATTACACACAGAGGAATAGATAGGAAGCCGCAGAGTCGGAGGTCCTCACAAAAGCCAGAGGGCGCAATTGAAGGAGACCTCCGACGGGTTTGGAAGCACCGAGAGGCTGAGATAGTTGTGGAAGGACGCAGGCAGCTGAGGGAGTCTTTGGGAATCACTCAGAGGTCGAGCGAAATACCAGAGGGCTGAAAGTTGCATAGAAGTCGCTTGGAGTCCAAGCGAAAACCCAGAAGCCAGAGCAGAGAGCCACGAGCCACAACCAGAGCCGAAGAGCCAAAGTGAGAGCTAGACTGAGAGGCGAGAGCCAGAGCCAGAGCCAGAGTCAGAGCCAAGAGCCAGAGCCAGAGCCAAGAGCCAAAGCGAGAGCCTGAGCTAGAAAGCCGAGAGCTTCAGAGCTAGGGATGAGATGGTAAAGTAAGCCCATCGTGTTCTATGTAAACTGATGGAGTTGAGTCAAAGACTTGTAAAATAACTGTTGCCATAATCCCAGAGGGCCTAGCCAAGTTGACTAGAGCTCACGGAGACGTAGCCCAAGACTTGTGGGTGAACTCCTAATTAAATTGTTGTTTCTCTGCGATTGTTTATTGCTGCATTGTTTACTGTTATATGCATTTATATATCAGTTTAAGCACATTAACTTATAGCACAGACAATAGATTTTACAGCACATAAACAGCCCATGATACATATAAGCATACACCTATAATTTCAAGCATTTTTAATTCCGCATTGGTTAATCATGAAGACTTGGGAATATTTAAAGCTTTGGAAGTGGGAGAGGTTCTTGTAAGTTAGACAAGAAGCCTAAGTGCCCCATTTTCAGATCAATACCCCATCTGAATGTTCACCAGGTATGTCATTTTAGGACTATTCTTATCTTGGATTCCCAATCCTCAAATAATATTGATCCTCTTCGACCACTCTTATCTTGGATACATGTCCTATCCTCAAAGAGTGTCGGTACCTTTCCTTTCTTAGATTGTGTATCCTTAATTGTTTTCGGGAAAAGTGTCTATTCAGAATGACCCTATCCCACAGGGTTGTGACAAAGACCTCAGAAACAAACAAGGAAAACTACTCTTGTATTCTTCTTTATGAACTATAAACGAAGATGATTAAGATGAACCGACCTGTGTCTTGCGCTAGTTGTTCGATCCAATCTATCCTCTCTTCGCCAGCTTCCACCGATCTGCTCCCTCACTTGCCCAGCGTCACCAAGTTCCTGCAAGTTCACAGAAGAGAGAAACTACACAAAGACATAGATTTATGTTCATAAAAAGCTTAGGATCATATTTAAGCTAAACATACAAATATAACACACATCAGATATACAAGCATGTAGGAGAAACTCAAGTAGTTTTATTGATAAAACAAGAAGATCCAGGAGGAGTTACAACCGATGATTCCTGATCCAGCATTAGCCTCCCAGCATAGAATCCCTTCTTCACCTCCAACAAAGCATAAATCACCCAATACTCTGATATCAATCACAAAACCAACAGCAATTCTCTGCAATGTACAAAATTCCAGCCTCTGGATCTCTTGGTGAGGGATCCATATATAGATGTATGCAAAGAGGATGAGTCAGCTCTTGAATTGATTAGTGGCTTCTCTCTGTCAGTTCTTGCTTACACTTGGATACTGAGAGCCTCTTACTCATCACTGGTCGAATTCAGTGAGGCAAGTGTCATTGGAGAAGATTCCGGAAGCTTCCATTGTCTCTCCACCTCGTTGAATGACTCTGCCACTTGTCATTTCCCGCTCAACGCACCCTGGTAGTGCATTCAAGTGCGTTGCAACACACCTAGCCAGTGTATTTGGGTGCTTTGCAACGCAGCCAGCTAGTGGAGCACTTGAAATGATCCTGTTTTGACTAGTTTTGAGCAGTTTTTGGTGGAGAACTTCTGGGAGAAGCTGTAATTTGTTGACCTTGTTTCTTTAGGAGCTGGAACAACACCTTTAGGGACTTAGGATCCCTTGGTTTATGGACATTTCATGCTTATAGCTGTAAGGCACAAAAATGTTTATAACAGTTTCCCCCTAAAGTATGAGGCCGTTTATCGGGTGAAATGCTTTATTAGGAGGATCTAAAGTTCTTCTAATGCTGGAGAGGAGACCTGTAATGAGATACAATACAATACGTTATTTTCATACTGTTTTCATGATCTAGCTGAGGTGGGCATTCCCATGCTCAGCTTTATAAATTCATTTTCATGTACATAGACAATCGTCTGATGGTAGACTGATGATTCTGGTGAAGTCATCATCCTTTTGGTAGGATGATTATCTGTGCTGCAATGCTGTACATTTCAATGTCTTTATTTTTTCCTGAATATATATCGCAGCCCGGATGGATGAAACTAGATCCGGGGTCTTCAATCTCATCCGATCTTCACTCTAAGTACAAGTCGATCCATGTGAGAAATGTTTTGAAGTCGAACATGGAAAGACATCGCTTGATTACCAGTCAATGATGTAAACTGTTAACAAGCGCGAGAGGAATCACCGATAATGATAATGACCCTCAAGGTACTGCAGTACAATTCACGTGGTGTGAATAAAGGACTTGGCGTCGAACACCACGCAAAATCTTTCGGTCGAAGGTCATTGATGTATACTTGTCGCCGGAAGTGAGAAACTTGCCATTGAGGTATGCAAGCTTCAAAGTACTGAAGGGGTGTTCCTAGATCAACTTCTTGGATAATGAGCTGATGTCGACAAGAAGCGATCTGTCAAAGGAGGTCCTTAATGAATCCCACATCAATGACACGGAACGGAGCAAATGATTTTGATGGAGGTGAAAACGATCTGATGACATATGGTTCAGGGTGGCGGTCATGAAAGAGTGAAATATAATGTATGGTAGTGGATGGGACACGGGTGACTTCTCTGGATGACTTCTCTTGAACATGTCAGCAACACTTGTGTGATGGATCGGTAGCATTTACCCCAAATGTGGATGGTATGGCGTGACCATGGTGATGTGACCGATGAATGAAACAACCCAACCCGACCCTGGCACGGAGTGGAAGTGTCATGTTCAAGAGCGACTTGCTACCAATAAAGTTTCTTTTAGTTTTCTTCCCAATTTTTCCCCAGTCATTTCTGACTAGTACCTCTTTATTTTTGTCAAGCTTGAGGAGGATAACATATGCTTGTTCTATAATTTTCCCTTCGGGCAAACCCATTGTTATGTTTTAACGAGCCTAGCAATAGTGAAACTCGTTCTCGTCTAAAGACAAGTTTTGTCGCTATTAATCTTTTTAACGAGCCTAACGACAAAGATAACTCGGTCCTTTTCCTTTTTAGGGAGTCTGAAAAGGTACGTAAATATAACTCCGGAATTCCTTTTTCGTCATCTAATCCCTTAAGTCCGAAAAAGTATAAAACAATACAGAAGGGATGAATTTTCGATAGTTTTAACGAGCCGAACAAAACAAGCGCTCGATCTTTTTGTGCAATAATCCCTCAGGTCCAAAAAGATTAAAATCTAGAGGAGGGATAGCACTTCCTGTCGCTTTAACGAGCTGGAAGGCCAAAACTCGGCAATCTTTTCATATTTTACGAGTCAGATGAAAAGAGCTTAAAGAAGACTCGTCTTTTGAGGAACGAGTGATAAAAAGGGTAGCAGCTGATTCCAGGTAAGGTTTGGAATTCTCCAATCACAGCAGTGTCACAAGGATGGCTAGTGAAATCACTCTTCGCAGATGTTCCTCAAAATGGGTAAACAATCAAATGGAGGTGAATGATCAGCCAAATGAAAAGTGGAGGTGACGGTGCAAACACGACCAAGGCTTTAATGGCTGAAAATGCTTCATTCACGGTGGTTATTTACCGGAGGATAGTTCATTTTTTAACGAGCTTAAACGTGGGTGGAAACATTTGCTCGATCTTATGTTTATTTTTTAACGAAATTGAACTATGTGCTAAAACTGCTCGATTAATCCAGTCATATGATAAGAATGTCTCATATAAAATGGCAACTTTTAGATTTTTGCCCCACATCCTTTCTTTATGCAAGTTAGGTGACGACTAATCCTACGATTTTAAAGGGTTAGCCTACGGGTTTAAAGGGAGGACCTAAAAATTTAAAAAATAAATAGTCGCCCTTTGCTTGCACTCCAAAAGGTTTGCATGCCCCCAGGTATAAAATATGATTTCAAGGTTACCTCTCAATTTGCAGACAAAACATTTGTTCTATCGGGAAAAGCCTACCTCTTACAGGTTACCCAAAGATTGCTCTATTCACGCAGCAAACAAAACACTTCTTCGGCGATGTCTACCGAAATAGACAAAGGTGAGTGGCGAGATCAACCAACTCACATAACTTTGACAAAAGAATCTTATTCTAGAATAACCCCTCTTCCACCGACGGACGGGGTACAGACTAGTCATATTCTCCCGCGGAAACCTACCCTATACCCGAAGTTTTCCTGCCGAAGCAGACCAGGACGCATGCCCCCTGGGTTTCAGTCATATCCCTCCGAATTACTCGCGCTCATCGGGAGGACGGACTGGGACTTGAGACATTTCTTGCGTGAAGAGACCATTTAGGGACGGTATATGACTATTTGCTATGCGTGATCCGGGAAATGAAAGCTGGTCCACGAGCTTGACCACTCTTCCTTCGTGCGGAAAACACATTACTCTAAAGAGTGAGGAGACGATGGCTCCCATGCAATAAATATAGTCTCGTCCAAGGAGTAGGTTATAATCCAAGGGTCCTTGAACGACCATGACATTCATGCGAACTGTCTTCCCTCTCAATGTTATGGGCACATCGGGAAGGATCCCTAAAGGTCGACTGGTTCCTTTATCAAAGCCTGTCAGATTTCTCATTTCAGGCAACAGCGATAGCGAACCAAGCACTTTCCAAGCAATAGAGGAAAGGATACTCACAGACGCCCCCTCATCTATGATGGTGCCAGCCATGACCATTCTGTATATTTGAACGATAATTCGGAATGGCATGCTTGCTGGCAAACGGGGTCTGCCTAGTTGATTCCAGTCGAAGGATACAACTAGGTTGCTTGGAGGTGGGACTGAGTAGACGGCCGGGTACGGCTCTGACGAACTTCCTTCCTGCGATAAAGGAATGGGTGGATTGCCCCCGTGTTCGTCGGAGTCTGTGTTGATGAAGAGGATTTGGATGGTGTCATCCTTATCCTTTTCAATGACTGTATCATTCGAAGATAAAACCTCTGAAGGCAAGACCGGGTCAACTGCCACCTCGACCTTTTGACTTTCGTCTGGTATGGATTCAGTTGGTTTATCTTCAATGATAGACGCTTCAGCCGACCACTTGAGCGGGCCAGCTGGGTTCTCAACTAGTGACGGACTTGGCAAGAGTTTTTTGTATCCAGGAGGAAGTCGTAACGGTGAAACCAGACGATCATCCAAAACTCTTTTAGCCTCGTCTAAGAAGGGACAACGGTGGAGGGCATGGTCGCCTTCGCACAGTCTACAGGGAAATCTAGCTTTCCCTTTTTGTCCTGGGGCTTCACTTTCACTAGTTGACGGTGTACTTTCAACATGATCTCCAGAGGTTGATGACACCGGATTGTGCAAACGAGGAGACCAGTCCCTTAGTATCCGGGGGATGCAAGGACAATCTCTGTGAAAGTGGTCTCCTCTACAAATGACACATGGCGATTTAGGCCTAGTCGGTGCTGTGTGTGGATTTTCATTAGACGACACTCGTTTTCCCTTATTCGCCTTTGGCTCCTTCTTCTTTTCCTCTTTCTTCTTCTTTTCCTTCTTCTCCTTAGGAACTTGGTTTTTAGCTTTACCAGTCCCGTCAAGCGAAGAGGAAGGAGGAGAGGAAGAATTAGAGGAAGTAGAAGGCTGGTGGGAAACTTTGGACTCGTCTAATTGCTGATTCGATTGTTCAGGAATAGTGGTGTTCTGAACGACATTGGTTGAAAAGAGCCATACTGGCAGGCCAATTGTTAGTCCTGGAAGCGACAATGTGGCCATATGGGGCGCACCAACATCTCCCCAAGAGGAGAAGGGACTAGGATTTCCACCAAGGGGAATTCCTTGGTTGGTAGGCTCCATTTTCTCAACCGAAAGATTAACGCAGGAAAAGGGTATGAATATTCCGTTTAAAATAAATTTTAACACGCTTTGACGCAACTTTGTTTTTTCAGTTTTAAAGAGTCGAGAAAAAACAAAAGATGACTCTAGTCTCCTTCAATTTTTAATGAGCCTGAAGTGACAAGTGCTCAGATGGACCTTTTCCGTTAAGGAATCTGAAAAGGAACGAAAGGGACTGCTCTGGAGGTCTAGGTAGAGGGAGTGCCAAACCAATCGCAAAACCGCAGAATGCTTTTTAGGGTACGGCGGTCAATCTTCCCGAATGTTGTGTTCAGTGCATTGCGATCAGTAGGGCGGCCGACACGGCTTCCTATGGATAAAGGTTTTATGCCTATAGGGGTCTCCCGATATATACTCGACGGTACGTGGGAGCACAAGTCCGTACTGGCACTTATCGTCTCAAAGTGGAGGAATCACCCAACCAACAGTGAGGACAACAGTTACCAGGCTTTACGACGCCGAAATACGTCTCTAGCCTAGACCTCTAGATGTTGTGTGTTAAGTTACAAAGCGTTGTTAAGTTCATTGAATTTATTTTAGGTTGATCTTTCTTATGAAGTTTGCCTTTTGGGTTCACCGCGAGATGTAGATGTAATTCCTAAAATGCAGTCTAAAGATGATAAGCAAGCTCTTATCTCTTTTCAGCAATGAAAATCCTAGCTACAAGGGGAAAAGAAAGACACAATCTTTTCTCAAATAGCAAAGAGCACACCGTAAATGCACTTTTCCTAAATCAAGCCATACAAACTGTCAATATGAAAATGCACTTGTGCATGTATTTGTTTTTCACTTTCTTAATTTTGATGCCTAAAAAGAAAATTGTTGTACAAATTTGAATTCGATTTCAAGTGAAAAACACAAACAAGCTTCTTTTCGAAATCAAAAGGTAGAGACGATTACGACACTTTATGATTTTGAAGTAAACACTTGTTTCGACACTAGAAATTCACAAATTCAAACCAAAGGCAAAAGTAAAAGCGTAATCAACTGTCAACAGCAAATAAACTTTCTCCTAAGATCAAAACGACACTTACGACAGATCTAGATCTAAGGGCGACAGTATGACCAGTTTACTTTTGCAATGGGAAACTGTAAATGACGTAACAAATACACAAAAACAAATACAGTTTCTTTTATACAACTGAGGCGGAATTAAAGCAAAGAAAAGGGGTTTTTAGACAGACAAACACACTGATCACAGGCTGCAAAAATCAGAGGCAAAACTAGAAAAAATGAGCAAAGAACCTCAGCTAGGCAGGGCTAGGCTAATCAACGCACCTGCTACACAAAGAAAATGAATTGCAACGCAGGTAGCCCTCTCGGGAACTGCGCTGAAATGCAGAGTCTCTTCACAGAGCCTGCGCTGAAGCAGAAACGAGAATTTTCTCTGGGTTCTAGGTCACGGTTTGCAGTTTAATCTATGGTTTTTGGCCGGATAAAAGCAATCAAATGTGTACAATCAGAGGGTTGATTTACAAGAGGTTTGAGAGCTATCACAAAGGGTGATCAGATCATTTGTGAGTCAACTGTTCAGATCATAAACAGGCCTAGTGAATGGACTAGAGTAGCAGATGTCTACTTTGCATTTGTAAATGGCAAATGCAGTTCGATTCGCCACTCCTAAGTTTATGAGATGAACAACAATAGAAACACAAATAAACTAACTGGACACGTTCCCCAGTGGAGTCGCCATTTTGTTTTCGGGAAAAGTGTCTATTCAGAACGACCCTATCCCACAGGGTTGTGACAGAGACCTCAGAAACAAACAAGG
The DNA here is from genome assembly GCA_031772625.1 of Pinus tabuliformis. Classification (NCBI taxonomy): domain Eukaryota; kingdom Viridiplantae; phylum Streptophyta; class Pinopsida; order Pinales; family Pinaceae; genus Pinus; species Pinus tabuliformis. The sequence goes on from CM062815.1 coordinate 708,781,831, forward strand.
AAAACTACTCTTGTATTCTTCTTTATGAACTATAAACGAAGATGATTAAGATGAACCGACCTGTGTCTTGCGCTAATTGTTCGATCCAATCTATCCTCTCTTCGCCAGCTTCCACCGATCTGCTCCCTCACTTGCCCAGCGTCACCAAGTTCCTGCAAGTTCACAGAAGAGAGAAACTACACAAAGACATAGATTTATGTTCATAAAAAGCTTAGGATCAGATTTAAGCTAAACATACAAATATAACACACATCAGATATACAAGCATGTAGGAGAAACTCAAGTAGTTTTATTGATAAAACAAGAAGATCCAGGAGGAGTTACAACCGATGATTCCTGATCCAGCATCAGCCTCCCAGCATAGAATCCCTTCTTCACCTCCAACAAAGCATAAATCACCCAATACTCTGATATCAATCACAAAACCAACAGCAATTCTCTGCAATGTACAAAATTCCAGCCTCTGGATCTCTTGGTGAGGGATCCATATATAGATGTATGCAAAGAGGATGAGTCAGCTCTTGAATTGATTAGTGGCTTCTCTCTGTCAGTTCTTGCTTCCACTTGGAGACTGAGAGCCTCTTACTCATCACTGGTCGAATTCAGTGAGGCAAGTGTCATTGGAGAAGATTCTGGAAGTTTCCATTGTCTCTCCACCTCGTTGAATGACTCTGCCACTTGTCATTTCCCACTCAACGCACCCTGGTAGTGCATTCAAGTGCGTTGCAACGCACCTAGCCAGTGTATTTGGGTGCTTTGCAACGCAGCCAGCTAGTGGAGCGCTTGAAATGATCCTGTTTTGACTAGTTTTGAGCAGTTTCTGGTGGAGAACTTCTGGTAGAAGTTGTAATTTGTTGACCTTGTTTCTTTAGGAGCTGGAACAACACCTTTAGGGACTTAGGATCCCTTGGTTTATGGACATTTCATGCTTATAGCTGTAAGGCACAAAAATGTCTATAACATTAATGAAACCTCATATGCTTATCCAATCCTCCACCATTCTCTCTCCATGGCCTTCACTTAGACTTATGGTTGTTAGTCCTAGTCAAGTGCATGACACATGAAGAAGAGAATGCACATGTTATGTTTTTCCATCACTCCCTCTTAACTAGAGAGGATATTCTTATTCTCATTTTGAATAGATCCTTGCTCCTTTATAGATATCTGGAGACTTCATACTCCCTCTAAAGCATAAAGGATATCCACAAATTTCTTCCAATTAGAAATTCATTGCCAAAATCTTTCTAGCTTCTCTTCATAAGAGTATCAACCACCTGTTCTTTATGGAGATAGTTGCATGGCTCCCTCTTTCCTTCGCATCTCATCATATTGAGATTTCTTCCTTCATTGGTATCATGGAGCCATATTTTTTCTTCATTCTTGTGACAAGGTTTAGGCCAACGATATTTCACATCACTTTCATTTTTGCATTATCAATAAAGGCATTATATCGATCCTTACCAAAATTCAAGTTATTCATAGCTTCCTCAAGAAAGTGGTCCATTTTTATTGTATGAACTTTACCTTCAAGTTATCTTCTCGGACTGCTACCTCTTAATCCCAAGATGAAAACATGTTGACTTCATGATTTCCAAAATCATATGTTGAGCTTGCCTCAACATTCATCATATATTCCTGCAATATCCTTCTAGGTAGCAAAACAATATGTTAACTAGATAACCAATAACAAAAAAATATTCGACTTAACTCATCATGATGGCTTCCTCATCAAAACATCAGCATCCTCATGGTCCATCTCCACAAGAATCTTCCTTCATGCATCAGAGTGCCCAAGGATCGAACTTGATTACCAAGTTACAATTTTCTTCTGGAGAATATACTAGATGTTGATCATCATTCTATATAATCTAGTGAGAAATTATTGATACTTTATTTATTCTAGAGTAAGTCAGATTCTTCTTTCAAGCATCATATATATATGGAAGATTTACCAAGCATATTATATGACCAAATTATTTTACAAGATTATGTACATATGAATCCTACTTGGGAGTTACTTCAAATATGCATCCCTATTCTTTCATACAATCATCTAGCTATATGCCCTAAAATGTGCCTGCAACATGACCAGCTACATTCCTTCATCCTTCAAGAGTATCGTTTCCATACTATATGTAATATATACTATCCTTCTCATAATGCTTCTTCCAAGAACCTTCCAAAGTGATGGTTCTTACAGGATCATGATGATCCACCTTAACAAGATGACTACCTCTAACAATATTTTAGAGAGTGCCTTAATGAAAAATAATAAAAATGGTCTAATCTTCTCAATTTTGAAAGACTTGATGATTCTGTTATGAAACCAGCTCAAGAAAAGATAGATCAATGCCTTAGAATTCAGCCTCTTCGAGGGGGAAACCCCCTTTACATTACATAAATGAACAATTCTTGGATGATACAAATGAAAAGACCTCCTTTCTATATATAGGAGTCTAAGGGGTCATAACATAATCAGATCCGACATAACAATAATAATGTAAGGGCACGATAATAACAATAGTGGGCTTCTATGGGGTACAATAGTAACAATATGGGCACTACATGGGTACATAAATATAATAAGTGGGTTATACTAATAACAATAAGGGGTTACACTAGTAGTATAGGGGCCTAACATGCCCCTCTCCTTCAAAAAGTGTTGTCCTCAACCCTTGAGTAGTTCTTGATGCTTCTGTATAAAATTCTTGTCCTCCCATGTGGAATATTCAGCGGGTAAGTTCTTCCACTTGATAAGATACTCTGAAATTGATCGATTTCGTAGCTGTCGGGTTCTTGTTTCTGTGACTACTCCAGGTTCCAATATGAATTTTCCTTCCTCTTCAATTTCTGGCAATATTGTTTGAATTGGGATCTTTTGCAACTTTTGAATAAGTGGCCATACTTCTTCGTCCTTCTTCCATTCATCCCTTGCTTCATTTATCCAATCTGGTTGGATAATATAAATAGCACAAAACAATGCTTCCACATCCTCATCCTTGAAGAGTCTTCCCATTCGGTAAGGTTGCCAATTTTTAAGAGTTAGAAATAATGGAGAAATGGTTATGTGGTTGTAACGTTACCTTCTTACTTTAGGAGTTGTTCCTAGAATTTAGGAGGTTGGTTTCAACTACCTAATTTTCAGTCATGTATTTAATATGTAATATTCATTCATTGTAGGTATTGAGTGAACGAGAGAGAGAGAGTCTTCTCCTTGTATGAGTGCAGTCTCCAGGTGATGTACACACCTGTGAGCTGCAACTCCTTCTGATTAATTCAAGTTTCATTATTTTTATCTTGGTATCAGAGCTTAGGGTAGAGGTAGCCTTAACTTTTGTTTTTTGTTTTTTCTGGGATGTATCATTAGTTTCACATCTGTACATGGAGAGATAGTTGTGTGATCAGGTGGACCTGCAGTAACACCTGAAGCGAGAAGGCATCAGATGACTGATCATCACTGAGCCGAAGGAAGGGTTGGAGCGAAAATTCGGAGCGAAATTTTTTTTTACAGAAGGTGCAGTGATTGGCACGGTTTTTTCAGGAACAGTCGCGCAATTGGCGCGGGTTTGGGACTGTAAATCGCGCCAGAGAAAAGAAAGACCATTTTGGCGCGGATCCGTGGTCGATAAGCGCGCCAAAATTCCTGCACATCGCGAATTTTCATTTTCCGGAATTAGCGCGGGTTCTGCGCTGTTTTGGGCGCCATCCCTTTCTCTCTGTAAATCTGCAATCTTTGTTGCAGATCGAAGTTTCCCGGTGGAGGCACGTTTGCCCGGTGGTGGCGAACTGAAGATCCTTGATCAGCTCGAAGGTAGCAGATCGGATCTGCCCGGTGGTGGCGATTTGAGGTGCCGTGATCCGCTCGAAGGTAGCAGATCGGACCTGCCCGGTGGTGGCGTAGTGCAGCTCCTCGGTCTGTTTGGTGGAAGCAGATCGACTTTGCCCGGTGGTGGCGTGTTGGAGCTCGTTTGTTGATCTGTTCGGTAGTGACAGATCGGTTTTGCCCGGTGGTGGCATAGTGAAGTTCTTGATCTGTTTGGAGACAGCAGATCGGACTTGCCCGGTGGTGGCACAGAGAAGTTCCTGATCTGTTCGTGGTAGCAGATCGGACTTGCCCGGTGGTGGCCGATTTGAGTGTTCAGTGGTGCAAAAATGAACAACAGTCTGGAATCATACCTCCACGAGTCTGGCAAGCTCGATGGAACGAATTTTTCCAACTGGAAGTTCAAAATGCAAACCTTGCTGGAGAGTGCGAACGCATGGTCGATCGTCTTGGGAAATGAACAGAGAGCCGGAACTACAACCCAAGAACAGGACTGGGATAAGAGAGAAACAAAGGCAAAAGTAATACTGAAGATGTCTGTCAAAGACAACATTATCCCTCATATTCGAGACTGCAAGTCGGTCGCGGACATTTGGAATACGATCAAGGGTCTGTACGAGACACAGAACACAAATCGTGTTCTTGCACTCAAAGGAAAATTATATGCACTAAAGATGGACGAGAATGAATCTGTTGATGGATTCACAGCTAGAATCAAGGATCTGAAAGACAAATTGGGATCCATTGGAGAAAAGGTATCAGACTCAGATCTGGTTACCCTCACACTGAACAGGATGACCGATGAATATCAAACATTCATCTCAGGGTTGTCAGCGAGGGAGAAAGCCCCATCCTTTGATGAGCTGACAGTGATTCTGCTCTAGGAGGAGGAGTGAAGACAAAATCTGAAGACCCAGAGCAATGACCTTGCTCTGATGGCAAAGAGAAGACAGCACAGAGGAAAGCAGCGCCAGTACCAACACCAGCAACAGCAACCGCAGCAGCAGCAGAAAGGGGCCAACTCCTTTCAAAGGAAACCATCTAGAGGTATGAACGATAACTATGTTAAGAGATGTTTTTATTGTGGAAAGCCTGGTCACCAGATCAGAGAATGCTACAAGAAGCAAGCTGATGAAAGGAGAAGCAAACAGAAGAAACATCAAGGTTGTTTTGTTGAAGAAGATGAAGATCACAGCTATGATCTTAGGCTATTTACAGTCGACTGTGCACTTTCAGCATCAAGAGGAGATGATGACAATACATGGTATGTCGATTCAGGCGCATCCTCGCACATGACTGGCAAGAAAGAATATTTTGAGTTTCTTGAAGAATCTGCATGTGGATCCAAAATTTATTTGGGTGATGACAGTGGGTATGAGATCAAAGGATGTGGAGATATTCCTGTGAAACTACCAAGTGGTGATATCAAACATCTCAAAAATGTTTTATATGTTCCAGGAATCAAAAAGAATTTGATCTCTGTCTCTATGATAACAGACCAGGACATGCAGGTACAATTCTTCAAGAATGGATGTGTCATCCAGGATAGCAAATTGGAGACAGTTGCAACAGGAGTACGCGTGGGGAATTTGTATAGACTGGATGCAAGGAGCATACCACGACAGGCGATGGTTGCAGCAACATCAACAGCTGAGAATCTCTGGCACCAGAGATTTGGACATATCAATCTACAAGATCTCATCCTGCTTAAAAATAAAGGTATGGTCGATGGACTTCCTACTTTACATAATATCAAACTGGAATGTGATGGATGTGCACTAGGGAAGATGCATAGAGATGAATTCCCTGTGCATGTCAACAGAAAACAAAGAGACATCCTAGAGCTAGTGCATACAGATATCTGTGGACCTATGCAGACTAGGTCTTTAGGAGGTGCATATTACTTTCTACTGTTTATAGATGATTGCACTAGGTTCTCTTGGGTGTATTTTTTAAGCAAAAAGAGTCAAGCTTTCCGATATTTTAAAGAATTTAAATTGATGATAGAGAACCAAACAGCAAAGAAAATAAAGATTCTCCGCTCAGATCAAGGGGGGGAATACAGGTTAAATGAGTTCATGAACTTCTGCAAGCAGCATGGGATTATACAACAGTTTACAGTGCCACACACTCCACAGCAGAATGGAGTAGCAGAGCGCAAGAACAGGACCCTTGTGGAGTGCGCCAGAAGCATGCTTCAAGGTAAGGGCATTTCTAATGGTCTTTGGGCAGAAGCCATTAATACTGCTGTTTATTTAAAGAATAGGAGTCCCACCAAATGTTTAGGCTTCAAAACCCCCTTTGAAGCACTGTTTGGACTCAAACCAGCAGTTGATCATCTGAGAATATTTGGATCTAAAGCTTTTGCTCATGTACCGAAACCAGATAGGAAAAAGCTAGATCCCAAAGCCTTGAAATGCATATTTGTAGGATATGGCACAGAGTATAAAGCATACAAATTATATAATCCTGTGACTCATAAAGTGTTTGCAAGCAGAGATGTTATCTTTCATGAACAGATAGAAGATGGAAAGAAAGACTCTGACAATGATGGCCATATTCCATTCTTGATAGAACTGAACAGTGAAGATGAAGAAGAACAGGAGCAGGAGCAGAAACAGGAAGAAGTAGCAGCAGATAGCATAATAAGTGATGATGCAGGCCTGGACAGTACTGAAACAGAAAGAGTTGAGGTGAGTCCTTTACCTAGAAGATCAGGTAGAAAGACTAAACTACCTGCAAAATTTAGAGACTATGCTTTAATGTCCAAGATTTTGAACATTGTAGAACCCTTAAATTATGAAGAAGCAAGTAGATCAGATGAATGGAGGGCTGCAATGCATGAAGAAATGGAATCCATATATAGAAACCATACTTGGGACTTAGTTGAGCTGCCAGAAGGAAAAACCCCTATAGGTTGTAAGTGGCTGTATAAACCTAAGATAAATGCAGATGGTACTGTAGAAAAATTCAAAGCAAGACTGGTAGCAAAGGGTTATTCACAACAGGAAGGAATTGATTTCGATGACACCTTTGCCCCTGTAGCTAAACTTAATACAATTAGAATGCTAATCTGTTTAGCAACAAAACATAAATGGAAGCTACACCAGTTAGATGTTAAATCTGCATTTTTGAATGGGGAATTAAAAGAAGAAATATATTTAGTACAACCTCCTGGATTTGTGAAAAAGGGGCAAGAGCATTTAGTGTGTAAACTGCATAAGGCACTCTATGGATTGAAACAAGCACCCAGGTCATGGTATGACAAAATTGATTCATTTTTTGTTCAGCATAGTTTCCATAAGAGCCTCAACGATCCAAATCTGTACACCAAGATAAATAAACAGAGGCAAATCATTTTGATTTCTTTGTATGTAGATGACATGATAATAACAGGGAATGCAAATAGTTTAATCAAAGAAATCAAGCAGCAAATGTCACAGGTATTTGAAATGAAAGACCTTGGTGATCTTCATTATTGCCTAGGACTGGAAGTGTGGAAAGATTATGGTCAAACTTTTCTAACTCAAGGAAAGTATGCCAGAAACCTGTTGGAAAGATTCAGAATGGAACAGTGTAAAACAGCAGCAACACCATTGCAACAGAACCTCAAGTTAAGCAGTAACGATGGCACAAAACAGGTGGATGCCACTTTGTATAGACAGCTAGTGGGAAGTCTGATATATCTTACGACAACTAGGCCTGATTTGGCATACTCTGTTAGTGTGCTGAGCCAGTTTATGTCTAGACCACTTGACAGTCACTGGAATGCAGCGAAATGTGTGTTGAGGTACCTTAGTGGTACTTGTAATTATGGTATTTTATACACTGACAGTTCTGATGTTACTTTAGCAGGGTATTCTGATTCTGATTGGGCAGGTAACCTGGACGATCGTAGATCCATCACAGGTTATGCATTTAGCATCGGATCCGGGGTTATTTCATGGTGCAGCAAAAAGCAAAGCACTGTAGCATTATCGTCATGTGAAGCAGAGTACCAGGCGTTGTGTGCAGCTACATGCGAAGCCATTTGGTTGAGGAGATTGCTTAGTGATGCAGGCGAAGGACAAAAAGCAGCAACCAGCATCAAAACTGACAATCAAAGCACAATAAAGCTTGCATACAATCCAGTTTTCCATAAGAATACTAAACATATTGATACTCAGTTTCACTTTGTACGGGAAAAGATACAATCTAAGGAAATTTGTGTGGATTATTGTAATACATGTGATAATTTAGCTGACATTTTTACTAAGCCTCTAGGGCGAGTAAAGTTTGAGTTATTTAGAGGGATGTTAGGTGTGCACAATAACCCTTTCTCCATTAAGGGGGGGAGTTAGAAATAATGGAGAAATGGTTATGTGGTTGTAACGTTACCTTCTTACTTTAGGAGTTGTTCCTAGAATTTAGGAGGTTGGTTTCAGCTACCTAATTTTCAGTCATGTATTTAATATGTAATATTCATTCATTGTAGGTATTGAGTGAACGAGAGAGAGAGAGTCTTCTCCTTGTATGAGTGCAGTCTCCAGGTGATGTACACACCTGTGAGCTGCAACTCCTTCTGATTAATTCAAGTTTCATTTCCTTCTCATGTAGTATTGCCAACATTTCCTTCTCATAAATAGCTTGCTTGAGATGTAGCGGCAAAAATAACCAATCACCTACATCAAAACATTTTTCACTACGATGTTGATCTACCTGTTGTTTCGTTTGATTTTGCACGGAAGTGGCGTTATCCTTTAAAAGTTGGAGAACTTGTTGTTGATGCTCGATGTGATCTTTCACTACTTGAACCTTTTTCTTCTTGATATGTCCTTCTATCTTTAGAGGTTGAGGAGTGGTAATTTCTTCCAATCCTTTACAAGATATGGTCGGATTCATTTCTTGATGCTCGATGTGTTCTTTCACTTCTTGAACATTTTTCTTCTTGATATGTCCTTCTATCTTGATAGTTTGAGGAGTGGTAATTTCAAACAATGAATTACAAGAAATGGTTGGATTCATTTCTTCTTTCTCGATGTGATCTTTCACTTCTTGCACCTTTTTCTTCTTGATACGTCCTTCTATCTTGAGAGTTTGAGGAGTGGTAATTCTTGCCAATGCTTTACAAGATATGGTCTGATTCGTTTCTTCTTTCTCTGGGGTGGGGTCCTGGTGTATATCTTCTTCTTTTGATGTTTCTTGATCCTTTTCTTCCTCCTCTTCATATTCTATGTAATAATTTCTTCTCAGCACACTTATGACCTTTAGTGCATTTGTTATCACAATTGTAACAAAGCCCTTTTTCTCTTTTTTCTTCCAATTGTTGTGGTGTAACCCTTGTAGGTTGTGGAAGGCTAGGAGAAACAACACTTCCATCTTTATAGTTGTGAGGGGTACACTTCCTGGTTTCCATAATTTTGCTTTCCACTATGTCATAAAGCCCTTTTACTCTTTCCAATTGTTGTGGTGTTTCTCTAAAGAAGGTGTTGCTCTTTGTATCCTCATAATGTGTTATCATTTCCTCCGTGAAAATTGACCACGTAACAAGTTGTTTACGAGAACAAAGCCCTTTGTACCATAAAAATTGATCTGGTTCTAAATATGAAGATGCAATACATACCTTTTGTAACAGTTGTACACCATGTAGATCAAAATATTGCTCCATCTGAAGTATCCAATTTACCGGATCCTTTCCATCAACTTCCTCATCTTGCTTTTTCTTGATTTTAGGAGCTCGACCTTGAAACGACTGTAACTCTGTACTTTTGGATCTTTAAGTTCTGGAATGGCAACCTTTAGTAGCCTTCTGTGTCCTCTTTTCAATGCCACTAGTCTGATCCAAATTGGATTCTCCAAGAAAGAGTTATGCACAATCTCCCGCAATGACCTGATTGTAGACTAGTTCAGTAGAGCGAACTTGTATGAAGTGCCACGTGTCACTGTTTCAAGATTTGAATCTAAAAAATATATAAAAGAAAACTACAGTCCGTCCTCTTTCTGTACCTTCTTGCGAAATTTCAATCCGATGCTCAGAAAGAAAGTTATGACGATTTTCCCCAGGTCACCTGTTTTGAATGTAATTCAGGAGTCTGCAAAAAGACCAACTTCCTCAGATCATATCTCCGCAAATGTCGCGCGAAAAGCTCTGAAATTTAGACCCAAGGTTCAGTGTGATTTCTTCTCAAATGGGTTTTTTTTTTCAACTTCTGAAACGTCACAGAAAAAAAAGTTATAGCGAAAATGCCACAATGACCTGTTTGGAGCAGCGAAACCCTAGAATCCAAAGCTCTGATACCAAATGTTATGAAACCAGCTCAAGAAAAGATAGAAAAGATAGATCAACGCCTTAGAATTCAGCCTCTTCGAGGGGGCAACCTCCTTTACATTACATAAATGAACAATTCTTCGATGATACAAATGAAAAGACCTCATTTCTATATATAGGAGTCTAAGGGGTCATAACATAATCAAAGCCGACATAACAATAATAATGTAAGGGCACGATAATAACAATAGTGGGCTTCTATGGGGTACAATAGTAACAATATGGGCACTACATGGGTACATAAATATAATAAGTGGGTTATACTAATAACAATAAGGGGTTACACTAGTAGTATAGGGGCCTAACAGATTCCTACAAAGAAACTCAATACCAACTTCATAAAGAACCTGACAGAGACGATGCTTTCTTCAATAGTAAATATCGTTGACATCTTCTTTCTTCGGCTTCTTCTCAAGTTCTCCCATTCCTTCAGTTGTGTGAGATTTTCTTCTTTCCTTTCTTTTTTTGTTTTTCTTGTTTGGACAATCCCTCTTAAAGTTTCCATGTTCATTGCATCCAAAGCATTGAACCTTGGACATATTTGGCATCTTCCTCGAATTTCCAAACTTTCCCTTCTTCTTCTTCTTGTTCCTTGCAATAAGTGCTTGATGTTATTCATTTGATTTGATGTCATCCTTTGCCTTGATCCTAGTTTCTTCCAAGATGCATTGAGCCCACAACTCATGAAAAGGACTTGAGTCTTTCTTAGAGAAGATGTTACTTGTAATGTTGCTCCATTCTGGTGGCAAGGCATTTAGGACATAGCTAGTCATTTCAGAATCATAAATTGTCTCTACAAGCCCCTACAACTAATCTCTTATTTGAGAAATCTTCATTAGAAAGGAGGTCATGTTCTCATCCTTAGATTTATTCATTTTATATAATTTATTTCTCAAAGACATCTTTTGTCCTATGTATTTATAGGGTACATATTTACTATCTTGTCATACATAGCCTTAGAAGTCGTTAAATTAGAAACAAATGGAACAATATGATCCTTAATGGATTCAACAATGATCCTTTGTGCCCTTGGTTTCTGGGAAAACTAGTGTCTTTTCGATCGACTAGCCCTCTAGGATTGGCAGCTACCCTAGAAACAACAGTTCTAAATCAATTCACAATTTCTTCTATGTATAATAGATAAGAGAAAGACAATGGAACCAACCTGGAACATCCGCTTAATCCCTTGCTTGATCTCTCTCCCCCTTGACAGAGCTTGCAACTCCTCTTCGTACTTATCCCGCTTGGAGAGTACCTGTAGAAACACAGTAACAAAGAACCGTCAAAGCATCTTGATCTATTATATCATAATCATTACGGAATCAGAAATATAATGAACATACAATGGCATTCACAAATAACAACATTCACAATTGCACAGTTATATGGAAGAAAACTCGAAGAACTTTATTAAATAGAAGGGATAATTACAACCTATTTGTCTGATCCAGCATCATCCTCCCAGCATCAAAGCCCTCTTCACCTCATGAAATGGCAAGATCACACCAACAATACAATGCTCTTTCCTCAAACTATTAGCACTTACTTGTAATTCACAATATTCCAGCCTCTGGATCTCTTATATGAGGGATCCATTTATAGATGTGTGCAAGGATGGGAGCCATCTCTGGATTTTGATTAGTGTCATTCCACTTGTTTCATTTGGTTCCACCTGGAGATTTCTTGGATCTCTTACTCATCCTTGGGCGAATTCAGAGAGGCAAGTGTCATAGGAGAAATTTCTAGAAGATTCCATGAGCATCCACTTAGCAAACTGTCTCATACATTTGTCCATCCTCGCTCATCGCACCCTACATAAGGCCTCATCAGTATGCATCGCACCTGGCTAGTGTAGAAGTCAGTATGCATCACACCCTGACAGTGGAGTAGTTAGTATGGTCCAGTTTAAGCCAGTTATAGATGGTTTTTCAGGTGGAGCTTTTGGGGAATGATGTAATCAGTTGACCATGATCTTTTAGGGTATGAAACAACACTTTTAGGGTTTAAAGAGCCCTAGTTTATCGACATATAAGATTGGGGTTGAAATTCCCAAATATGTCTATAACAGTTGCCCCCTAAAGCATGAAGTCATAAATCTTGATGTTAGGTGAAATGATTTATCATGAGGATCCGAGGTTTTGAACTAGAAGGTTACCTATATAAGATACAATACAATACATCATCATAATATAATTTTCATGATCTAGCTGAGGTGGGCATTCCCATGCTCAGCTTTATAAATTTACTTCATGTACATAGAACAGATAGTCGTCTGTAGTTGCAAATTGGTGATTCTTCATATGTAGAGTCATCATCCCTGGCTCGGATGACCATCTGTGCAGCTTCTTTGTACATTTGATGTCTTTATATCCCTGAATATATCGTAGCCCGGATGGATGAAACTAGATCCAGGGTCTTCAAACTCATTCAAACTTCACCCGATGTACAAGTCAATCCATGTGAAGAGATGTTCTGAAGTCGAACATGGAAAGACATTGCCTGATTACCAGTCAATAATGTGAGTTGTTAAAAAATGCGAGAGGAATCACTGATAATGATAATGACCCTCAAGGTACTACAGTACAATTTGTGTGGTGTGAATATATTATCAGATGTCGAACACCACGCAAAATCTTTCGGTCGAAGGCCATTGATGTCAACTTGTCGCCAGAAGTGAGAAACTTGCCATTGAGGCATGCAAGCTTCAAAGTATTGAAAGGGTTGTTTCTAAGTCAAATTCTTGGATAATGAGCTAATGTCGACAATAAGTGACTCATCGTAGGAGGGCCTTAATGTATCTCACATCTACAACACGAAATGAAGCAAATGATTTTCTGGAGGTGAAAACGATCGATGACACAAGGTTCAGGAATGGCGGTCATGAAAAATGGAGGTTGAAGGTATTGCAGTGGATGAGACATTAACTAGATGGTGAATTCTTGACTGAATGACTTCTCTTGAACATATCGGCAACACTGAGATGAATTGGTAGCGTTAACCCCAAAAGATGGATGGTGTGAAAGACCAATGGTGAGATGACCGGTGAACGGAATAACCCAACCCAACTCAATCACAGAGATGAAGTGAAAGTGTCATGTTCAAGAGCGACCTGCTACCATAAAGTTTTCAAGTTTTCTTCCCTTTTTCCCCAGTCATTGCTGACCAGTACCTCTTTATTTTTGTCAAGCTTGAGGAGGATAACATATGCTTGTTCTATAATTTGCCCTTCGGGCAAACCTGTCGCTATGTTTTAACGAGTCTAGCGACAGTGAAACTCGTTCTTGTCTGGGTGGACAAGTTTGTCGCTATTGTTTTAACGAGTTTAACGACAAGGATAACTCGGTCTTTTTCATGTTTAAAGAGTTTGAAAAAGGACGGAAAAGAAGCTCTGTCTCGTCCAAGACGAGTTTGTCGCTATTACTTTAACGAGTTTAATGACAAGGATAACTTGGTCCTTTTCATGTTTAGAGATTTTGAAAAGGGACGAAAAGAAAACTCTAGAGGTTCTTTTTCATAGAGTAATCCCTTAGGTCTGAAAAGGATTAAAATAATACAAAAGGGATGACTTTCAATCACTTTAACGAGCCGAAAAAGACAAGCGCTCGAACTTTTTCGTGAGATAATCCCTCAAGTCCGAAAAATATTAAAATATACAGGAGGGATGGCACTTCCAATCACTTTAACGAGCTGGAAAGGCCAATTGCTCGACAATCTTTTCATATTTAACGAGTCTGAAAATGGTTTAAAGAAGGCTCAATTTTGAGGAACGAGTGGTGTCTAGGGTAGCAATTGGTTCTGGGTAAGTTTGGAACTTCTCAAAACATGGTGATGTGAAGAGGTTGGCTAACAAGACCACTCGTCACAGCTATTCCTCAAAATGGTAAACAACCAGGTGCAAGCGTATGATCGACCAAAAGAATGGAGGTGATGGTAGGTACACAACCAAGGCTCAAAAGGCTGATAGAACGGCAATCACAAAGGGTATTGACTCGAAGGTTCATTTTTTAACGACCTTGAATCCTAGGGGAACTATGCTCGGTGTGGGTTTTGTTGTTTTTACAAGCTTGAAATGAACAAACATATTCTTGGTCTAGTTTCTGTTTCTACGCAAGCTCAAATATAAAAAGCTAGAAACAACAAAGCTAAGAAAAGCTAGAAAATGAAAAAGCTAAAAGGCTAGAAAATGAAAATTGAAAAAGAAATGAAAAGTTTGCATGCCCCCAGCGTGATGAAAAGGAGAGTCTCCAGTAGCTATATGGAAACCTATTGTGGTTATGCGGGATGGTTTCGTCCGCAGAGCAGACAAAACACTTCCTTGGCTTCGTCTGCAGGATAGACAAAGGTGAATAGTGTGTCAAACCAATCACATAACCTACAGGGAAACTTATCTCTACAGGGAAACTAATCTTTTCAGCTGGGTTCATCCGCAGAATAGACAAGGGTGCATGCCCCCTAAGCTTCGTTACATTCACCAGATTACTCATGGCAATTGGGTGGATGGAATGAAGGTTGAAGAGACACCGTCGATAAAAAAGGACCATTTAGGGATGATGATTGACTTGGAGCTATGCTTGAACTGGGAAATGAAAGCTAGTCAATGGTGACAATTTTGCCTTCATGTGGGAAACACATAATTCGGAAGAGTGTTGAAACAATAGCTTCCATGTTATAAACATAGTCACGTCGAAGGAGTAGATTGTAATCTAATGGTCCTGGGACTACCATCACATTCATATGAACAGTTTTCCTTCCCAAAGTAATCGGTAACTTAGGAAGGATCCCTAACGGTCGACTGGTTCCTTTGTTAAAGCCTAACAGATTCTGTGTAAGAGGCCTAAGCGATGGCGAACCAAGTGCTTTCCAAGCAGTTGAGGAAAGGATACTTACTTATGCCCCCTCATCTATGATAGTGCCTGACACGATCATTTTGTAAACTTGTACTATGATCCGGAAAGGTACATAAGAGGGAAGGCGGGATCTTGCTAGTCGGTTCCAATCAAAGGAAGTGACTAGACTGCTTGGAGGGGGTACCGAATAAACGGTTGAATTAACCCCTTGAGTTTCAAGAACTGAAGGATTTTCCTCCTGTTGTGAAGGAACGGGTGGATTGCCCCCAAGTTCATCAGATTCTGATGTAACAAACAGAATTTGAACAATATCGTTCTCACTCTCCTCGAGAAGGGTACGATTTTCTGAAGGTAAAACCTGGTCAACTGTCACCTCGACCTGTTGACTTGGGTCTGGTATAGACTCATAAGTTTCACTTTCAGAGAGAGTGGTTTCAACCGACGGTTGATCAATTGATTTTTCAACCAGTGAAGGACTTGGGGAGAGTTTCTGGTAACCAGATGGAAGTCGCTGCGGTGAAGCAAGACGGTTATCCAATACTCTTTTGGCCTCATCCAAAAAAGGACAACGGTGAAGGGTATGGTTTCCTTCACATAACCTACATGGAACTTTGACCTTTCCTATCTTTCCATGAACTTCACTATCACTAGTTGATGGTGTATTATCAACATGATCACCAAAGGTTGATGACACCGGGTGGTGTAAACGGGGGGACCATTCTCTCAAGATCCGCAGAAAGCAAGGACAATCTCGATGAAAATGGTCTCCTCTACAAATTATGCATGGAAATCTGGGTTTAGGAGCTTTAAGGTGTGGATTTTCACCAACTGATGCATCCAAAGAAATGGTTGCTTGGTTGCCCCCTTGTTGAATTGGCTTCTTCTTCTTCTCCTTAACTTTCTTTTTCTTCTTAGCCACCTAGTTATTAGCATCACTATTTTCACCAAGCAAAGAGGAAGAAAGGGAGGGAGAAACTAACGAAGAAGAAGGCGAAGGGTCAACTTCAGTATCAACTGGATGCTGATTCGATTGCTGAGGAATCACGTTATTTTGAACCACAGAGGTTGAAAACAGCCACACTGGCAGGCCAATGGTAAGTCCCGGTAGGGACAATGAGGCCATATGAGGAGCGCCAATATTTCCCCTAGAAGTAAAAGGACTAGGATTCCCCTCAAGATGGATTCCTTGATTGGTGGACTCCATATATCTCAACCTAAGATCAACTAAGGAACAGGGATGTTATTCAATATTTAATAAATTTTAATGACGCTTTGACACAACTCTGCTTTTTCAAGTTTTAAGAGTCGAGAAAAAGCTAAAGATGACTCTAGTCCCCTTCGATTTTTAATGAGCCTGAAGTGACAAGTGCTCAGATGGACTTTTTCTTTTTAAAAGTCGAAAAGGAACGAAAGTGACTACTCTAGATATCTAGATAGAGGGATTACCAAACCAATCACAAAAATACAAAATACACCTTGGTGATAAATTAAAGAGAAATTACCAAGGACTTATGTACGGCAGCCAATCTTCCTGAATGTTGTGTTCAGTGCATTGCGATCAATAAGGCGGCAGAATCAGCTTCCTATGGATACAGGATATAATCCTATTGTGGTCTCCCAATATATACGTGATGGTACGGGGCGCACAAGTCCGCGCTAGTACTTGTTGTATCAAGGAGGAGGAATCACCCAACCTTCAATGAAAATGATAGTTACTAGATTTTACGACGCCGAAACACGTCTCTAGCCTAGACCTCTAGATAAGTTGTGTTAGGTTCCAAAGCGTTGTTAAGTTCATTGAAATTTATTTTAAAGTTGATCTTGTTTAAAGTTTTCCTTTCAATGGTTCACCACATGATGATGATTTTTAAATTCCTAAAATGCAATCTATAATGATAAACAATCTTTGTTTATTTTGACCAATGAAAATCTTAGCTACTAGGGAAAGAAGATTACAATTCTTTCAAACAAAGAGCAAAGAGCACACACTAGTGCATTTTCCTAAATCATTTTTCGCACACAAACTAAATGCAAATGCAAATGCATGTATTTGTTTTCGTTCTCTTTAATGTGAAAAATGTCAAAAAAGAAAACTAAATGTAGCAAAGATCTGAAATATTTCTTTCAAAGCGACATTTTCAACAATTTCTTTTTCAAAATAGAAAGGAAGACTAAACAACACTTTTCAATTTCGAATAGAAAATTCTTTCGAAACTTCAAATATCAACAAATCAAATCAAATACATGACAAAAAGTTCAATCGACTATCCAGGGAAGGAAGACTCCACGACACTTCTCTTTTTGACACAAAACGACAGTTATGACACTTTTTGTACCAAAACGACAGATCGATTTAAGCAAATTTTTGACAAAGGATTGTAAATGATGGAAAAATACATAAAAACATTTACTAATCCTAATCAATGGAGGTTGATCTATGTGATGCAAGCAGGCTTCAGTAATGAGGTATTGTTCATAAGCAGCAAAAACAACTAAACAGAGCTGAAAACAAGGACAAAAACCCCAAATTTCAAGAATGGAAATAGGTTCAGTCAGTCATCGCACCTGGGCTTCACAGAAATAGGGATGCATCACACTTTTCAGACTTAGGAGGTGCGATGCATACTGGTTGACAGTGACAGACAGTGCGATGGGCCAGGGAGTGCAACTGAAGTGGGTTTTGGTTCAAATTTGCAGTTGTTTTCAGTGAGTTAAGCTGAGCTATGATGGACAGTAAAGAGAAAAGTACAGAGGAATGTCTTGAGAGGTTACTGAGCTACCAAAAGGGCATCTAGAATGCTTGTAAGTCAAATGTTTAATTCATAAACTAAACCAGAGATTGACTGAAGCAGCATTCATCTACTATGCAATTGTAGAGCAAGAGCAGTTCGAAGGCTACCTGGATGACTTCAAGCTCTGTCTATAGTTTATAAAACAAACAATAACAACAAACAAACATCTATTCGATCCCCAGCGGAGTCACCAATTTGTTTCTAGGAAAACTAGTGTCTTTTCAATTGACTAGCCCTCTAGGTTTGGCAGCTACCCTAGAAACAACAGTTTAAAGCAATTCATGATTTCTTCTATGTATAATAGATAAGAGAAAGACAATGGAACCAACCTGGAACTTCCACTTAATCCCTTGCTTGATCTCTCTCCCCCTTGAGAGAGCTCGCAACTCCTCTCCGTACTTATCCCGCTTGGAGAGTACCTGTAGAAACACAGTAAAAAAGAACCGTCAAAGCATCTTGATCTATTATATCATAATCATTACGAAATCAGAAATATAATGAACATTCACAAATAACAACATTCACAATTGCACAGTTATATGTAAGAAAACTCAAAGAACTTTATTAAATAGAAGGGAGAATTACAACCCAGTTGTCTGATCCAGCATCAAAGCCCTTTTCACCTCATGAAATGGCAAGATCACACCAACAATACAATGCTCTTTCCTCAAACTATCAGCACTTGCAATTCAAAATATTCCAGCCTCTGGATCTCTTAGATGAGGGATCCATTTATAGATGTGTGCAAGGGTGTGAGTCATCTATGGGTTTTGATTAGTGTCATTCCACTTGTTGCATTTGGTTCCACTTGGAGATTTCTTGGATCTCTTACTCATCCTTGGGTGAATTTAGAGAGGCAAGTGTCATAGGAGAAGTTTCTAGAATATTCCATGAGCATCCACTTAGAAAATTGTCTCGGACAATTGTCCATCCTCGCTCATCGCACCCTACAGAAGGCCTCATCACTATGCATCGCACCTGCCTAGTGTAGAATTCAGTATGCATCGCACCATGACAGTGGAGCAGTCAGTATGGTCTAGTTTAGGCCAGTTCTGGATGGTTTTTCAGGTGGAGCTTTTGGGGAATGATGTAATCAATTGACCATGATCTTTTAGGGTATGAAACAACTCTTTTAGGGTTTAAAGAGCCCTAGTTTATCGACATACAAGATTGGGGTTGAAATGCCCAAATATGTATATAACACCCTTACTTCTCCTTTCTTATATTTTTCTAGTTATTGAATCTTGTCTTTGCTAGGTTTAGTGATTTCACCGAGAACATATTCCATTACTTCATGTTCTATAAGTGTCAGATCAATCCTTTTCTTCCATGCTAGGAAATATGTTTAGCCAACAAGCTTATTGCTTTTCTTGCAGAAAGAACCCATGTGACCTATAGGTTCAGACTTAACATAACAATATGGTACTTACTTGTCAACCAAGAGTCTTCTTTCTTTTTTTTATGATGTCTCTAAATATATTAATGCTTGCAAGATCTTCAAAGAGACTTCAATGATGTTCTTGAAAGATGTCTTCTAGGATACCTTTAGCAATAGTTTCAAAGATTGATGAATGATACCAAGATTTCTTTCGTTCAAGGATGTGCTCCAATGAGCCTTTGAATATGTCTCCTTTCAAGATAGATCAACAACCTTCTTTTAGCCTTCCTCTTCAGACCCTCCTTTGATGTAGTCATCTTCAATGAAGGTTTGATATAGTAACCATTCTTCTAGATCAATAGGTCTTCTTTTTCCTTTTGTTCTTCTGCAAATGATTCCCCTTGACAAGCAAACCCTTATGTTTTTCCATAACATGATTCTTTCATTGCCTTCTCTTGTTCACCTTAGCTCTGATACCATGTTGGAAAATATAGTATGACAGCTATTAATTATGATTTTCCTTGACCTTAATAATTGCTTGTGAACTTTATTTATCTTCTTGTGTTTTCTTTATTAGTTCTTCTTCATCAAACAATTTTCAAGAGAAAAATAATAAAGACATAGAACACAAAATTAGGATCCAAGTGTAACAACCCCGAGTCAAAAATCCATGTAACAAAACTAAATAAATGCAAAAATAAGACCATGGGTAAGGAACACTTATTCCAAGTTGAATTTTGGGCAAAGATATCCTAGTGGGCATTAGTGGATGTGTTTATGGCTAAAGGAAATTGGAAAAGGCAAAGGCAAATGCATTAAAAAGGAAAAAAGGCATTTTTGGCACATTTATTTATGAAAATAAAGGAAAATAGGATAAAATGGAAGTGAAAGGTCACAAGTTTTCATGTTAGGAGGAAATTGAAGGAAAATAATGGAAGATGAAGAAAATAGAGGCCTAATTGATAAAAGGCTTCAGAGGATTAGTTTATAACCTTTTGTCAATTCAATTTTGGAGCTCTCTCATTATTCTTTCTCTCTCTCTCACTCTTGGGCACTTAGAGTTTTCTTGGAGCACTCTAGCTTGGAGCAAGGGAGGAAAATCAAGCAAAAATAAAGGAAGGAAAGCAAGGATCAAGCAAGGAAGAGCAGGATCAAGCAGCTTCATCAAGAATGCTTGTAGGTAACATCTTGCATGTGTGGTTTTGATACTCATGGCTTTGCATGTTGGTGTATGGTTCCCTTGCTGTCGGTGGCATGGTTTTGTCGAGTTATGACAGTGGTTTTCAGCCTAGCCTTTCCTTTTTCCGGATAGCCATGGTGGGATGGGATTGTTTTCTTAGTTTTGAGCTTTATAATTTCCAGATGGTTTAGGAATCCAGGGCGTAGGTGGTCTCAAGAAAATCCCAAAGGCCTAGGAATCCCTTGACTAGTTTTGGCGGGATACATGGTAAATCCTAAGGGTGGAGTCTCGGTTTAGGGCCTGGTGATCGGATGTGGATTACGGTAAATCCTAAGAGACTAGTGTCTCGGTTTAGGGCCTAGTGATCTAGTGTGTATTGTGGTAAAGCATGAAAGACAAGGAGACGAAAAAGTCCTTAAGGATAGTGATACAATCTGGAGGAATTCCTAGCTCAGTTTAGTTTTATGATCTTGGTGTTGGTTTTGGTGAGATCATGATTTGTTGAGGGTGGAGGTGGTTTAACCTCTAGATTCCCTTGGTTTTTTTAGATTGGTTTATCCATGAGATCCCACATTCATGCATGGAATATGGCATGGGGGTGATTGGATGAAAGAAAGATTTGGTTCAGCCATGTCTATGGTCGAGTGGTACATGGAAGTCCCGAACCTAGTCGGATTTGCCTAAGTTTAATAAAATCTAAGTTCTCTTGCTTTTGTACTTTTTAATATGTGGCTTTAATGGTTGTTATATCATTGTTACTTTCATGGTTTAATGTTGGTTATAAGCATGGTTATGTGACTAGTTATTTCATGGTTATTTCATTTATTTTCTTGAAACTGAAAGGATAATGGATACAAAGCCTAATTGATGTCAAAATAGTTAAGGGGAGAGGGTGGTGACCCTTCTTGTCAAGTCTCATACAAGTTATCAGTAAATTATGCTTTGTCTTGTATTCATTTCGTGTAGATTGCATTGATTCTAAGTGTTTGACAAAATGTCAATCCCGATTGGGGATGGTCAAGCCTAGTCCTATAGTTATATTTTGAATTGCAAGACTTGTTATTATGTAAATCATGGATTTTGAAAGTGTCATTGAGTTCTGGGAAATGACCTGGGCTCTAGACCTAAAAAAGTGGCTCAAATCTCAGGGTCGTTGGCATAACACTGAGCAAAAAAGTCCCTGGATGCTGGCATATCATGTTGTGGGAGTGTCTAGAACCTTCTAGACGTTGGCTATACCCATATCATGGGAGTGTATGAGGGTTAATTGGTTTAGAAACTCAGTGGGACCCAGGGGCTGGTTACCTGAGAGGTTGGGATGGTTCCTAGGAGTCTTGTTACTGATGTGGAAGCTTTGTATGGTGTGTTTGTGTAAATTCCACTTCCTTAAGGTGACTAAGGAGGTCAAATCATATCATAGTAGATTCTCATCACATGTTTACCCCGGTTGGCCGTTTACTTGGGTAGATGCGGGAGGAGTGCGTTATAGAGTGGTATCAGACTAGATGGGTTGTGTGTTGGTCATGCATTCATGTCCGTTGCATGTGTGTTCCTTATGCTTGTAGTCCTTGTGCTTGTCCCATTTGCATGGTGTTGATCATGGTTGTAGTGAGGTCACCATGTGAAGGTTGATGGTGTTGTTGTGGGATGTGTTAGTCATGACTGCATGTCGATTGTATATTCATTTCTTATGCATGTCAGTAATTATATGTTGTTATGCATGTATTGTCATGGTGAAGGTTGTTATGCATGAGTTCATTGTGTGCAATTTGGTCATCATGATGTTATTGGTATGTTATGATGTTAATGTGTCGGCTAAGATAGAGCAGGAGATGTAGATCATCAGAATGAGATTGTGGCATTAGACTTTGGGCTAAGAGCAGATCATCATACAGGTATTGTATGTTTGGCATGAATATGTGTTAGTTAATGGATTGTTATATGTATTAGGGTTACTTATGTGTTTTTCATTCTATTATTATTATGCCTACATGTATGATAAATTCTAGTTGATTAGTGTAGTCATATGCACATGTGTCATATAGTCGTGAATAATAGTAAATTGTTGTTATATGCATGATGGTTATGTTCATTGAATTGAAGATATTGATGTTACATGTATCATGCTAACTTGTATTGGTCTATACAAATGATTATGGTTATGGTATTCAGGTATGAGTAAACTTATTTGTGATAATGTGTTGCACTAATCTAGGTTGACTGTGCATATAAGATTGCAATGCATGAATGACAATTGTTTATAAGTTTATGATGTGAACATGTTAGTTAGTTACTGTTATGGATATCATGACCTTATTTATGGTTGAGTTGATGTATTGTGAATTTATATCATGTTAATCTAGCTTGATTGTCCAGACAAGATAGCCTCCCCTGAGATACATTAAGGTATGAGGTTTCTTATGTCTTATATTTGGTGCTTCACTATTTGATTATGTCATTTATTTGGTGTTTGAGTTTTGGTGTCTATTATGTCGTCTAGTTGATTTATTTAGCATGGTATGTTTGCAATTTGATTGAATGTTTGATGAATTGCATAACATGACTATGTGTATGTAAGATTTCTCGGAGGAATGATCTTGTTTTAAGATGATTGTACTAGCACATATGTGTTGATAAAGCTAATATGTACTTGAGTGTAGGTAAGTGATAGTTGTAGAATTATGTATTATGACTGATGAATGTGAGTTTGTTGAGAATGACATGGTTTTTAGACTTGGTAAAAGTTGATTTCAAGTAATATACATGATGTCTTGATCTTAGGAGCGTGAGACTGACATGTGTGAGCAGTTGTAGGGCAACATGCTTGGCATTATCTTGACAAGGTAATAGTTGATGTGTTTATATAACTAACAGTCAGGTGATATGGAAGTGCAAAGTAAGACTCTATTGCAACAAAGTAAAAAGGTAAAAGAAAGGAATTGAGCAAGAATTCCTTTGGCTATGTTTGGAAACCCTAATTCCAAACGAATGAGTGCCTTGCATAAAGGAAGTCTTCTTAACCCTAATTGTATGAAATTATGTGGATATGTGTTATATTCATGGACATGTATTTGACAGGTAAAACAGATGGTGTCTAGTTATAGCTAGACTTGTCAATGGAATTGGAGTCCCTTGAGAGATGGCGTGGATGTGTTCAGTTGCAAGGCAACATGCTTGGCACAACAAGGTAAGGTAACTAGTATGTTGTTATGTTAATTTATGAACTGAAATTTATGTGTTTATGGCAATATGGTGCGGGGAATTGCATGGCAGAGAGACTGCCATGAAATCTCGAAGAAGGCTCAAGTTGAGCTTTCCCTTGGAAGCATTGGGAACCATGGGGATGGAGTCATAGTGTCTATTTTCAGTCTTGTAATTTTGGTCCTTTGTGATTTGTTGTGCTTGATTACGGTTTTGTTTTCATCTTGGGCATGGCCATGCCAATTTGTTTATGGTGTCATATTGTTGTTGGTTTTCCATGGTTTTCTTCTTGTTTGCTTCCTGGTCTTGCCTTATATGTTTTGAGAGTCTTGAAAATTGGTTGGGAAAAAGGAAATTTAATGGATCTTGGGGAGAGTTGAATGAAATCTAGCAGGTAATGTAAGACCTGAACAAAGTTCGATGCATGAGCAAGGGAAGTTGGAGGTAAAAAACATGAAATTCGGTTGGATTTGTTTACTCCATTGGTGTAAATTGACAGTGGCAGTATACTCATGAGAAAAGTAATCAAGAAAGTGTTGTGCTTGTCAACAACCTCCCATTTATTAATGTTAGTAGTAAAATATTACTTTAATAAATGGGGACCCTTTCAAAAAATGTATATACCCAAAAAATCAATCCTAGCATGTAAGTATTTCTTTTATTTTTAGAGCAAATCAAGATATCAAACAAAACCTATAAAACCATTAAAAAGCTACTTTTTCTTATTTAGCATGAAATGCTGGAAATAATACTGAGAGGGGGGGTGAATCAGTATTATCACATTAGTAAAACTTTTTCATTTCCATATTCAGATTCATATATGCTACTTCCACAACTTCTTATGATTCAGTTAGTTGATCCTTAATGAGTGCATTAGAACATTATCAACCATATTAACAGTAAATAGGTGCAGTAAAATAGAACAGATCATCACACATAAGCCACACACATGAACACCATGATATAAGGTGGAAACCCAATGTGGGAGAAAACCACCTGCTGCAAGTCATCTCAATCTTCTTCTTAATAATAAAATCCTTTTACAATATTTCTATACTGGTGCAGTCTTATACCAGTACGCAGACTTCTACCTGCAGAGAGCTACAACCCCCATAGTTCTTGTACTAGCTGATCCATTTACTAGTACGCAGGCTGCTACCTGTTACAATGCTCCAAAGTTTTCAATTGCTACTGGAAGGGAGCTACCACCCCCTTAGCTCTTGTACTAGCTAAGATACTAGTACGTAGGCGCCGCCGTACAATCTTCTCTCCTCCGGGTACCACGTTTCATACATTTTCATACTGGATGTCCTGAAGCACAACACATAATCTGAAAGGCCACGTTTCATCCAATTTTCATACTGGACCCATTAATATCATTGAAGCACTTAATCAATCAATCTTCTGATTCACCCAATCACCAGATCAATACATATACAAGGATAATATGTGAGTTAGCAACCAGATCTATTCCATCAGATCACATAAAGATAAGTCATTAAGAACTTGATCCATTCAACCATCAATACTGAAGCTAAACATAATCATGTTGTTATTAGAACTCAATACCAGTAACCAGACATCAAGTATGAACCCAGAACCCTGCAGAATAGTCAAAGGCAGTTAAAACAAATTTCAAGCAAGGTCCGCAACTTCACCAATAGACATCTACGAACATCCGTGCCTGTGCTGCTTTCTGATATGCGGGTATCCGCACCTGCACAGTCTTCTTATCTGCGGGTATCCGCACTTGCACACTCTTTTGTTCTGCGGGTATCCGCACCTGCACAGTCTTCTTATCTGCGGGTATCCGCACCTGCACACTCTTCTACTTTGCGGGTATCCGCACCTGCACCGTGTCGCACATGCGGTCCTGCGGCTACATTCGCACCTGCACACTCTTCTGCTCTACGGGTATCCGCATCGCACCTATGGTCCTGCGGGTATAGATAGTTTTTCAGTCTTCAAGCATACCCCAAACTATCAGTTCTACAGATCTGATCATGCGCCAAGGAGATCTCGACCCATCAGTAGATCCGCCTTATAAAGCTCAGGTTCCTTCTTTATTCAGATCTAGATCTGCACCATAACCCAATCACCGTATTCCAGATCTAGCACTTTATCAGATATTCAATTAATCCAGACAATACTTTGCCAAATGATCTCCTTCCTCTTTTATAGTCTTAGGCCTTCCACAATACCACGGTCCAAAACCATAATAAAACAATACCATGGACCCAATACTTGGGGTCAACACTTTTGGATGCAATACCATGGACCAAAACCATAGGATCAAAAACTGTCGGACTAATACCATGAGCCAACCATGAAAGTGCGTGAACTTTTCTCTACATGAAAGGAACTTTTCTCTGCATGAAAGTGCGTGAACTTTTCTCTACATGAAAGAAACTTTTCTCTGCATGAAAGTGCATGAAATTTTCTCTACATGAAAGAAACTTTTCTCTGCATGAAAGTGCGTGAACTTTTCTCTACATGAAAGAAACTTTTCTCTGCATGAAAGTGCATGAACTTTTCTCTACATGAAAGAAACTTTTCTCTGCATGAAAGTGCGTGAACTTTTCTCTACATGAAAGAAACTTTTCTTTGCATGAAAGTGCGTGAACTTGAAAATAACTTTGCTACACTATAATTTATCATCTGTGTGATTTGCCATCAAGGACAACACTTGTCTCATAATGCCAACAATCTCCCCCTTTGGACTTGATGGCAAAGCTAACTTGTCATACTGAGAACTGTCATCTGATTCCTTTGAGTTGTCCGGCATCCCATGCATTCTGTCACATCTGATATCTCTTCCGTAGATTCATCTAGATATATATAAGTGAGTTGATCTTCTACGAGTTGGTTGCCATCAAGTACAACACATGCATCATAATGCCAACAATCTCCCCCTTTGGACTTGATGGCAACAATACCAAATCACTCTCCCCCTTTGACATCAAGGGCAAAGGGCGGACCAAGATATTCTCTTCCTTTGCTGTCCATACTCCCCCTGAGTACCTGTTGAAATCTCTAAATGAGCTCCCCCTTTGTATATGTCATGGTGCACCAATCTATCCATGCTCTTTCTAAGAACATGCTGAAATCTCTGCTCTGCTGAAATATGTTGTTCATGCTCCCCCTGACTATAAGCAAGGTCTACAAAAAGATGTTCTACAAGAAGAACATGACTCTATACATCATAAATGACCTTCCTATCACCAAAGACTCATGCATACATCTATCTCCCATCACAATGGTGATATACCATAAGTTTACATATGATAACATAAGAGAATAACATCATTCATCCGAGGCATAGTGGGGAAACCAACATTGGCTGTTATATGACCCTTATAATGACTGAAATATTTCATCATCCTTCCTATGCATAGAGGGGGTACAAATTTCATCATATGACCCAAAGAGATCTCATCAAATGACTACAATAGATAGAGACACACTATTACATCATGAGTCTTGATATGACCTTTACATCAAATGATATACATGACATTTATAACAGAGACCAAACAATTAAATAAGATCATGGTAGACATCAGCAACAACACTGTATGATCTGCTCCATAGCATCTATCAACAGCAACTAGACCAGCAACTTGTATTAGTGCATGAATCATCAAGGTATGTCTGTATCAACTCATCCTTTTGAACGGAATTCAGAATCATTCACATTCTATCATATGTGAGAAACACCATAGCCATCCAGATCTACATGAACCAAGTATCATTAATTGGGAATATCTGCATCAATCAACATATGTACGAAACAACCTATCATCATATAGGTAAGAACTCATCATCATCATGTCTCCAACAATGCAACTTTGAATAATCATCCATGTATCCAGCCAACAATCCTCATCCATATATGTGCCAAGAACAATAGGAATCCTGCATCATAACTGTAATATATGATCTTTATGCATATGACGACAACAGCATATGAGTGACTCATCATCAAGTAAAGAAGATGTGAATTCAAGCTATGTACTTCTCCTTATCCTTATGAAGATCACCATGTAAGCACCATTAGAGAATCAACCACAAATCTGATCTAAATATCAACTATGTAACCCTAAGAATCATCTGAACAACTCATAACCATATCATAGCAAGATGAATCATTTATCCATATAAGCATCATCACCAAGGACTATTAACCATAATGCCAACAATGCATTAAAAGCATATGCTCCCCCTAAACCTGTGCCATCTTGGTTACTGTCAGATCTGATCATGCATATCAGCAAGAAGTATCAAGACGTCATCATTAACAAGTTAGAAATAAAACACTTCTAACCATCAAGTCATTTCCACACATCATCAACAAATTGTAACCATTATCAAACAGCGCAAATAATAAATCGAATCATAACTGATCCTTTTCCTGAACCTGTCCCTACTACCTTTCCTCAAACATTCATATACGCGACTATGCCATAACCAACTCGCGTATATACGTGACTTCTCTTTAAGAAACTTGCATATGAGATTTAGGACACTGAAGTTTTATACTTCCAGCTCCCTCTGATTCTGTTATGTCTATATGTTGTGCTATGCCGCCTCTTTCTAACTGTACTTCTTTCTTCTTCCACATCTTCAAGTGTGATGATGATGTTTTCTCCTTTTGGTATGGTGCCCATACTTTGTTCCTGCATTCCTTAGCTATATGTCCAAGCTTTTTACATGTGTAACATCTTACATGTCTCATATTTCTTCTATAGCAATCAATAGCTCTCTGACCAAACATATTGCAAGCAAAGAAATATCAATTAAAGTACCTCGAATGTGATGATCTTTCTGCATGATGGTCTTCAACCCTTCTTCTTCTACATCTGGCTGCAACATGTCCAAGATTATGACATACATAACATTCAACATTATTCATAGGAGGAGTAAAATATTTTCTTTGAAGAATTTCTTTCCTTGGTTGATGATGAGATTGACCTTTCATCTCCTTATTGAGCATTTCAGATTTTGCAGTAGAGTCCCTTGTCTTACTTTGTGAACTAGATTCACCTTCAATAGATTCATGAAAACCAAGACCAGTTTTGATAGCAGGAGACCTTTGACTATTAAGAATATCATCCAAGACTTTAGTACTATCTTGAAATCGTAACAATTTATCCTTTTCTTCTAATTTATCCTTTAGAATATTTACCTCAACTTGATGTTGCTCTTCCTTTTCAAGATACTGCTTCTTCACGTTTTCTTCAGCATTTCTTTCTTCTTCCAACTGACGTCTTAGTTCAAGAACTTCATTTTCATGAGCTTGGAGTAGTTCTTTATTCTGTGTCTTTGATTCTTCAAGATCTTCTTTTAGCGAGCGGATCGTGGCTTCAAGACTTTCATAGTAACTGGATCTATCTCTGAGTTTCTTGATGGTTGTGCTTCTTTCATTGACTTCATCTCTTAGTGATGTTACTTCATCCTGCAACTTTTGATATTTGTCCTTGAATAACTTCCTTACCTTGTTTCCTTCCTCTATTTGAGCTTTTAGTTTGGCAGCTTCTTCTTTGAAGACACATTCCCTTTTGTTCAATAGATCTTGTTGATCTCTAATTTTGTCTGTAAGCCTTTTAAATTCTGCCTCTATTTGATATATTTCTTGCTCACCCATAAAAGCAAATTCAGTTGTTTCGCTATCACTTTCATCTTTTCCAAATGGATAGATAGCTGGAACATCAGAGGATAACAAATTCATACCTAACAGTTCATCTTCATTCTGAAATGATTCTGAATCTGAAGTGCTTCTTCCACATAATCCCCAATCGATTCTCCCACTGTCATAGTTCTTCTGAGATGTCTTCTTCTGCTTAGGCGCTTTCTTCTTAAGCTTCTTTCCCATTGTTCCACGGATCTCCTTCAAGCGATCAAGCTTCTACAAAAGGACCTGCTCTGATACCAATTGTTGGAAATAATACTGGGGGGGTGGGTAATCAGTATTATCACATAAATAAAACTTTTTCATTTCCATATTCAAATTCATATATGCTACTTCCACAACTTCTTATGATTCAGTTAGTTGATCCTTAATGAGTGCATTAGAACATTATCAACCATATTAACAGTAAACAGGTGCAGTAGAATAGAACAGATCATCACACATAAGCCACACACATGAACACCATGATATAAGGTGGAAACCCAATGTGGGAGAAAACCACCTGCTGCAAGTCATCTCAATCTTCTTCTTAATAAGAAAATCCTTTTACAATATTTTTGTACTGGTGCAGTCTTATACCAGTACGCAGGCTTCTACCTGCAGAGAGCTACAACCCCCATAGTTCTTGTACTAGTCGATCCATTTACTAGTACGCAAGCTGCTACCTGCTACAATGCTCCAAAGTTTTCAACTGCTACTGGAAGGGAGCTACCACCCCCTTAGCTCTTGTACTAGCTAAGATACTAGTACGTAGGCGCCGGCCTACAATCTTCTCTCCTCCGGGTACCACGTTTCATACATTTTCATACTGGATACTCCTGAAGCACAACACATAATCTGAAAGGCCACGTTTCATCCAATTTTCATACTGGACCCATTAATATCATTGAAGCACATAATCAATCAATCTTCTGAATCACCCAATCACCAGATCAATACATATACAAGGATAATATGTGAGTTAGCAACCAGATCTAGTCCATCAGATCACATAAAGATAAGTCATTAAGAACTTGATCCATTCAACCATCAATACTGAAGCTAAACATAATCATGCTGTTATCAGAACTCAATACCAGTAACCAGACATCAATTATGAACCCAGAACCCTGCAGAATAGTCAAAGGCAGTTAAAACAAATTTCAAGCAGGGTCCACAACTTCACCAATAGACATCTGCAAACATCCGCGCCTGTGCTACTTTCTGATATGCGGGTATCCGCACCTGCACAGTCTTCTTATCTGCGGGTATCCGCACCTGTGCACTCTTCTGCTCTGCGGGTATCCGCACCTGCACAGTCTTCTTATCTGCGGGTATCCGCACCTGCGCACTCTTCTGCTCTGCAGGTATCCGCACCTGCAACGTGTCGCACCTACGGTCCTGCAGCTACATCCGCACCTGCGCATTCTTCTGCTCTGTAGGTATCCGCACCTGCACCGCGTCGCACCTACGGTCCTGCGGGTATAGATAGTTTTTCAGTCTTCAAGCATACCCCAGACTATCAGATCTACAGATCTGATCATGCGCCAAGGAGATCTCGACCCATCAGTAGATCTGCCTTATAAAGCTCAGGTTCCTTCTTTATTCAGATCTAGATCTGCACCATAACCCAATCACCATATTCCAGATGTAGCACTTTATCAGATATTCAATTAATCCAGATAATACTTTGCCAAATGATCTCCTTCCTCTTTTATAGTCTTAGGCCTTCCACAATACCACGGTCCAAAACCATAATAAAACAATAGCATGGACCCAATACTTGGGGTCAACACTTTTGGATGTAATACCACGGACCAAAACCATAGGATCAAAAACTGTCGGACTAATACCATGAGCCAACCATGAAAGTGCGTGAACTTTTCTCTGCATGAAAGAGCGTCAACTTTTCTCTACATGAAAGAAACTTTTCTCTGCATGAAAGTGCGTGAACTTTTCTCTACATGAAAGAAACTTTTCTTTGCATGAAAGTGCGTGAACTTTTCTCTACATGAAAGAAACCTTTCTCTGCATGAAAGTGCGTGAACTTTTCTCTACATGAAAGAAACTTTTCTCTGCATGAAAGTGCATGAACTTTTCTCTACATGAAAGAAACTTTTCTTTGCATGAAAGTGCGTGAACTTGAAAATAACTTTGCTGCACTATAATTTATCATCTGTGTGACTTGCCATCAAGGAAAACACTTGTCTCATAACGCCAACATGAAATGCATCACAAACGATACCTTCCTAACCCACCATGATCTACGATGAAACAATCAAAAAAAAAATCTATCTTTGAAAAACGGTCATAATGTTAGAAATTCCTTAAAGCTTCTTTAAAAAGCTAAAGTCTTGCATCGCAACATCACTGTTTATAAAAGAATTCTCTTAAGAGCTTACCCCGAAGTATTGTGACCTGCAAGATTGTGATCTACAAAATTGCTATGGTATAATAGCCTTCTCGCATCGCATTTCAATCATACGACACAAGCCTCAACCTATCATAAACCGATATTGCGAAATGTGATCACGTCTCGGACCCACCTCTTAATCTTTCCACCAACACATGCAGAGGTCCATTATTTGTTAAAAAGAAACCCAATAAGTAATGACATTTGTTTCTCGCATCTCGCACAAACTTAAAATATGGTAAGTTAAACAAAAACGAATTATGCGATATAGCGATCTGCAATATTGCTTTGCAAATCGCAAAATCACTATTATCGTAGTTTGAAGGCTCACCACCCTAGGAGATTGTTTCCCGATTTACGATGTGAATATTTATGGACATTCAAGTTAAAGGATAACGGATCATTAGTGGGAATTTATGAATAATTAACTACATTTATGTGTGAAAGGCCATTTACAGTGATTTGATATCTTCCTACGTGATTTCAAATAAAACACCTTTATCACCTTTACTGGTTTTCTTCATCAATTCATTCCTACGTTCAGTATCATTTTATCCAATAAATTGTTCCTCTTGAAACTTTTAGGAAAAGCGGCAGAACAGGATGCCGAAAGAAATGGTGAAGAAAGGAAAATCAATTGCCTCTGATAAGTCAAAAATGACTCCTCTGTTCACGGATACTACATGTAATAAAGAAGCAGGGACATATACATGGGAGACTATGTATCAGTTACTGGAGGACGAACACCCAAGGATTCTAGAGACAATGATTAAAGTTGATGGGCTTGATTCCTCTGATGCTTCCATAACTAAGCTTGCGTGCTCATTTCTGCACCGAATAGCCACACGACCAAAAATAATGCCCTATACCAACATGGTTAAGTGGATCATTGA
The DNA here is from genome assembly GCA_031772625.1 of Pinus tabuliformis. Classification (NCBI taxonomy): domain Eukaryota; kingdom Viridiplantae; phylum Streptophyta; class Pinopsida; order Pinales; family Pinaceae; genus Pinus; species Pinus tabuliformis. The sequence continues at coordinate 708,814,333 of CM062815.1, forward strand.
CGACGCTGATATATCTGACAGAGAATTCAAAACAGGAGGCTAGGAAGTTATAGGATCTTTCACTCCAGATAACCTAAGGCTTATGTACCACCTACCAGAGCCACAAGTTACCTACAACAGGCAATTTTTTGAGAAATTCATCAAAGAAAATGAAGACTCGACAGACTACACAAAGAATTGGTCAAATAATGAAGAAAGAATCAAGAAAGACAAAAACGGTATGTACGCCACCGCATCTATTTGTTCCCCTTTCTGTTTTGCTACGGCTATGTTATGTAGACTATTTGGCAAACCCGACAGTAACAAATTCTCCTCAGAATGGTTTCCCTTAATAGATGCAGTCGTTAATGCAACAATAATAGATTGGGCACAAATCTTGTCTGATAATTTAGCTAAAGAAATTATAGAGTATAGAAGGAAAAGGAGTATTGCTTCAAGGGTTTACCCTCCATTTTTCATGTGTGCTTATGTAATGGACACTATTTGTTTTGGTTCTAAATTCCCTCTTATGGGATGGAAGTGGACTATTCAAGATCCACTTCCTATTCACATCCACCACAAAGACATGTGGGAATCCAATTTTGAACCACATTTTTTCAAGATTTGTCACGAGGTTATGCTTCTTATCCATAAACGAATTTATAACCGAGATGCCCCCAGATTCTCCCAAGAAGCCGAGATAGACATCCTCCCAGTAGCCCGATGGTTCGGGGAAGAGACATTTACATATATCAGAGTATTTGGCAGCATCACCTCTCCCCATGTTCTCCCTTTCTATGTCCCAAATAAATTAATGGCTAGAGAGATAGCCTATCAGACATGTAGTGAAGGAGGGATGAGCAAAACATTGAAGGAGTCAAAGAAGGCCATTTGGCCTCAATTTCCTATGTCATGTGGAGTGTTTTCATTACATGACCTTGGACATGCATTCAAGGAAGTAGATAATATGTTGTCTCTACGATTACCTAAGTTCCCCGGAAGACAATACGACCCATTCGGTATTGTCAAGGATTTTACCACTATGGTCAAAGTAAAAATATTCAGCCATGAGAAGGACCCATTTGATGATGTTTTCTTACAAAAGAATACCTTCAGAGAAGTGAAGCATATGGCACAGATACTTTTTGATCGAGAGGGTCTTGAAACATTTTATAGCTACAAAGAAAAGAGATTATCAAAGGTCCCATTGGACCAATTGTTAATTGAACCAATAAGGGAGCCCACTCCCAGTGTAAGCATAGATGGTGACTCTAAGGAAAAATCTAAAACCAATTCTGGAAAGGGATCCGAGAAGTCTTCAGAAAATAAGAAAAGCAGGAGCAGGGAATCAATCCAGGATACAACCCAGTCTGTAGCAAAGACAAATGAACAGACTTTGACCATCAAGCAGACTGAAACCCATACTCCCTCTATACAACTGATAAAGCCTCGAGTAATTAATTTGGAAGAGGAGTGGGATAATTTCAACAAAAAACTCAACACAGAGTAATAAGCACCGAAGACGCAAATGACACATCAGGAAACAACTCCGGAAATTATAACAGGGGGAACTATGAATACTCAAGAAATAGAAAACATTCTTGTTACCCCCACCTCTGAGATTGTTTTAAGAATAGAAGAAATTCCCCCTCTTGATGTATTTTACAGCCCACAGCACAAGGTCATTGCTCCAGACAATGACCCGATGGATGTCCTCTGGAAAGACTCATCCACCGACCCATTGGCCAACCTCACCAGGCTCTCGTAGTTCGTAGGTGCATACGCTACGGCAACCATTGACAAAGCAATAGAGGTACAACTATTGCTTAAAGAAAAAGAAGACAAAATTTTTCACTCGAACAGCAATTATAGCAAGCCAAAACCAACCAACAAGCAGAAATACAATTGGCTAAGCTACAACAGGAGTTCCAACAAATGCAAATAGAACATCAAAGCAGCTTGGTAGGTAAGGAGGCACAGATACAGAGCATAACAGATCTGCATAAGGACGACCCAAAGATTGATCAGTTTGTCACTGAAGCACTCGGCCTCAACTCCCAGCTCACACACCAAAAAGAATTGCTATGCCAAAAAATCTCGCAGTGGAACTCTCACTGCGAAATAAGCGACAAATTAACAAGCCAAGTTGTGGAAATGCGACTTGAATATGATGAAATTCTTAAAAAGGTTTCAGATTTCATAACTTGGCAAAATTTTGAAAATGGGAGAAGAGCCGACATGCCCAAACTGGATGAATCACATAAGGAGATCTTATTCGCGAGTTGGGGTTCTTGGCTCAAAGAGGCAGAACAGGCAACAGAGGATGCGGCAACAGTGGCAAACAGCGTCATTGAAAGTGTAAATGAAAATTTTCATAGTGCTAATCTTGTGGCAGAAACCACCCCTGGTTTCCTTCCGAATGCAAAATGCATAATTGTTTCTATCGAGAAAATGGTGCCAGCACTTATCAATGTCGTGTTTACAGGACAACTGAAAGCCGAAGTTGGCCAACCTACACTCCTCAAGACCATGCTAGATATTTTCGATCTAAAAGATCGAATGCAGGATTAGTCATTATGCACATTTCTATTTTTGTTTTATTTTTCTTAAATTGAGGCAGGTTGTTTAAACCTCCTCAACTTTTTTTGTAATAATCTATTTTTAGTTTCATAAGTTAGTATTTAAACCCATCTCATGCATTTAGATAGGGGTCCGGAAATTTTATTAGAAACATTCTTCAGAACATGCACTTCTGTCCCTTTAAGGAAGTTCTGGTGAAATTAATGGAACAAGATTTATTTTCTACTTGAATTTGACATCTTCTACTGAAATTGCACTTCTGTACTCTTAGATGATGTTGGATGATTCAAAAGTAGATCAATATTGCTAGAGCACATGAGTAGAACGTATTATAAATGGTACTTTTATCTCTTAATTATTTTTACTTATGCGTCAAGCAATACATTAGCTTCAAGTTATTTGTGTATGAAAGTTTGAATTTTAGATTGCCATTATTGCACTACTGTATGATGATGATTTATAGTTTATGTTAAATACATGAACGATTTTTATGTGATATATCTCTCATATCGTTTTAGCTAACGTTTTATACGAAACGATCATTGTTAAACGGATTCACTTCTTATCGCAATTGAATGATCTTTATTATCAATTGCTTTCAGACATCATTTTAGATCACATATATCATGTTACTCCTGGGATAGTTATAGTTAGATAAATATTTTTGATTAGGACAAATTGCACATGATTATTAGTTAAATTAGATTAGTTTGAGGCTAAGTATTACTCCAAAAATCTAAAAACATCATCCTGTTAGCACAAGCATAAAAATAGATTGGGAAACTGGTCCCATCATCCCTAGTCGGAGCCACTATTCCAAATGGAAAAGGAGTTGTCCCAAGATCCGGACCGGGTGGTTATCCCCCTTGTTGAGGCAACGATTTTCGAGCCTTCAACAGAAAGGTAAAGTAAACGGACTTGAGGTGTCAGATGCCTTGGCTATGTTGGGAATCATTGTTCTCAATGTTGTGCATGTTGTGAAAAGATAAAGGGAGTTCTCTTAACCTTGACCTTATGATATATGGTAATTATGTTGTGATCATGTTTATGCTAACGTTTATATATATGCATGTATATATGTATGTATGTATGTTGTTGTCTGACAGGATCATGATTGTTTTATGCGCACACACACACACACATATATATATACATTGTTTCCTAACAGGGTCATCAAGAATCATTGTTGTGGAGGAATGATTGCTTATGCAAGTGAATGGCCTGAAGAGATTCCTGGTTTATGAGGAATCAAGTGGGAAGAGTAGCCTAGCAGATCTTTGAGGTCAATATCCTGTGGATATGAATTGATATTATGTCATTAACTATGTTTATGTTTATGTTATGGACAGGATAACGCTGAGAGATACATCAGCGGAATGAAAATAGCGTGATCTATGGCATGCTAGGATAAGTAGGGATGGCAGAGAGACACTGGAAGCAAGGTTGCTTGGTAGAGACAGTGTGGTTTTGGATGTGTGGTACTATTGTTGTGAATATGTTGTATATGGTGTACATGTTGCATCTATGATGTTGTGTTCATGTGATGTAGTGTATATATAGTATGTGTACATGTTGTTTATGTAATGTTATGCACAGGGTGGTACAAATAGTGTTTTGTGAATATTGCATATATAGTGTTGGGTATAGATAGTGCTATGTACATGTTGGATATGCGGTGTTGTGTACATATTGTACTGTGCGCATGATGGATATGCAGCTTTGTGTGCATATGGTGTTGTGGGCATGTTGGATATGCAGTGTTGTGTATAGATGATGCTATGTACATGTGGTGTTGTGTGAAAGTTGTACATGTGGTTCTATGTACATATGTTGTTGTGTGCAAGATTGTACAAGTGGTCTTGTGTGCATGACGTGATGTGTACATGTTGTACAAGTGGCGTTGTGTGCAGGTGGTGTTGTGTATATGTTGTGCATGTGGCGTTGTTTACATGTGGTGTCGTGTACATGTTATGCATGTGGTATTGTGTACACATTGTACAAGTAGTGTGGTGTACATATGGTGTTATGTACACATTATGCAGGTGGTGTTGTGTACAAGTGACGTTGTGCACATGTCGTGCAGTTGGTGTTGTGTACAGGTGGTACTATGTACATGTTGTACCTATGGTACTGGTGTACATGTAGTATTGTGTGCATGTCGTACATGTTGTGTGGAGGGCATGCGGTACTATGTATGTGCATTGTATAGTCATGGTATCATGACATATGCATTCATTGTGTTGTACATTGTGTACGTATTTTTGTTGTGTTGTACACCGGGTGTACGTGTATGTATTGTGTTGTGGTGTACAATGGATGTAGGGGTATGTATTGTGTTGTGTCGTACACTAGGTGTAGGTGTATGTGTGGTATGTGAGGTGTAGTAGCATGTATTGCATGGGGTCGTATGTCGTGTGTGGTTGTATGTGTGTGATGCACACTATGTGTACGTGCACATGGTTGAGGAGAAGGCACTAGGTTTTTTTCGGGTGTGGAAACCGATCTGGTGTGCGTATAGAATAAGGATAAAGGTAGAAGATAAGGATTGATTAAAGGATAAGTATCAATATTTTATTTCATTTTTATTATGTATGTGATTTATGATTTTGATCTATGATGGTTGTGTTTTGAGCTAACCTATTGTGATACATTTATACATGATGATTTGGTCAAAGATGTTAGTTTGACTTATTATGACAGGAAGCGAACAAAATTGCAAGTGTACCTTGTTGATGAGCTACCAACGAGGTATGATGTTAATTTAATTCAATTTGTTTTAAATCTAATGGAAGTTATGTGCTTGGTACAGGAAGCATGGAAAGACCTGGTTGGGTGGTTGAAACTGACTGCAAGATTTGCAGCAACAGCAAAAGGAATTTGAACAAGTAGCAATATGTTGGTAACAAAATTCAGGAGCAGGACCATTGTGGGACATTCGTACCCAATAGTATCCATTGATCTCCATGAGCATGTTATGATTGTTAGGAGGGTTTTGAGGCAGGTATATGCCTTGGTTGTTGACCTTCCGATGCGAGGAAGCCTTGCCAATGGATGGGTCGCCCAGGATAGGGGATGTCGAGGAACTTGGAAGGTGAGTGATTGCATGGAAGGGGGTGACTAGATTGTCTGAGGGACTGTGTAGTAGAGAAGGGAAGGTCGAGGATATATTTGTTTTGGTAATGAGAATTTTTAGATGGAATCAGATGCACATTGGGAGTGTGCCCTAGAACAATGAGCCAGTAAATGTTCACAGAGAGGACAAGTGGCGTAGGATTATAGCATTGGACATTAGATGCAGCTTTAACTATGGCAGTGGATTCTAGACTTCCTGGGAAGGAGGTGATTCCTGGTATTACTTTTTAGGGTGGAGGCATGAGCCTCAGGATTCCCTTGTTGATTGATATGGGGATTGTATCCTTTTATTTATTGGTTTAGAAAATGTGCATATGTATATATGTGGTTATTGTAAATACAATAATGAGTTGTGTTATAAAGCTCCAGTAAATGTTATGTTTTTCATGTTTTAGCAGATGGTCATTCATTGTAAATACTCCAACAAGCTAAGTTATAAAGTTCCATGGAAACTATGTTTGCTTTTAAGTGGTTTGGTTGAGGTCTTGGTGCGGTTTAACACCGAGGATGGTGTTCCCCCGGGGGGGGGTCTGTAACAGCCCCTGGTAAAAAATCCATGTAACAAAAGTAAATAAAGGCAAAAAAAATACCATGGGTAAGGGAAACTTATTCCAATCTGAATGTTGGGCAAATATATCCTCGTGGGCATCAATGGATGTGTTTATGGCTAAAGGAAATTGGCAAAGGCAAAGGCAAATGCATTAAAAAGGAAAAAGGCATTTTTGGCACATTTATTTATGAAAATAAAGGAAAATAGGAGAAAAGGGAGGTGAAAGGTCACAAGTTTGCATGTGAGTAGGAAATTAAAGGAAAATAATGGAAAATGAAGAAAATGGAGGCTTAATTGATAAAAAGGTTTCTGAGGATCAGTTTGTAACCTTTTTTCAGTTCAGTTTTAGAGCTCTCTCATTATTCTCTCTCTCTCTCTCACTCACTCTTGGGCACTTAGAGTTTTCTTGGAGAACTTTAGCTTGGAGCAAGGGAGGAAAATCAAGCAAAAAGAAAGAAAGGAAAACAAGGATCAAGCAAGGAAGACCAGTCTCAAGCATCTTCAGCAAGAATACTTGCAAGTAATATATTGCATGTGTGATTTTCTAACTCGTTTTGACATGCATGTCTTTGCATGTTAGTGTATGGTTCTCTTGTTGTTGGTGGCATGGTTTTGTCAGGTTATGACAGTGGTTTTCAACCTAGCCTTGCATTTTTCTGGATAGCCATGGTGTGATGGGATTGTTTTCTCAGTTTTGAGCTTTGGAATTTCCGGATGGTTTCGGAATCCCAGGGCAGAGGTGGTCTTAGGAAAATCCCAAAGGCCTAGGAATCCCTTGACTGGTTTTGGTGGGATACACGGTAAATCTTGAGGGTGGAGTCTTGGTTTAGGGCCTAGTGATTTGGTGTGGATTGCGGTAAAGCCTGAGAGACTGCTGTCTCGATTTAGGGCCTAGTGATCCGGTGTGGATTGCGGTAAATTCTAAAAGAAAAGGAGACAAAATATTCCTCAAGGATAGTGATGGAGTCCGGAGGCATTCCTAGCTCAATTTCATTTTGTGATCTCGGTGTCGGTTTTGGTGAGATCACGGTTTGGTGAGGGTGGAGGTGGTTTAACCTCCGGATTCCCTTGGTTTTTTTTGGATTGGTTTATCCATGAGATCCCACATTCATGCTTGGAATATGGAACGGGGGTGACTAGCTAAAAGAAAGATTTGGTTCAGTCATGTATACGGTTGGGTGGTACGTGGAAGTCCTGAACCTGGTCAGATTTTCATATGTTTAATAAAATCTAAGTTCTCTTGATTTTGTACTTGCAAATATGTGGCTTTAATGGTTGTTATCTTATTGTTATTTCCATGGTTTAATTTTGGTTATAAGCATGGTTATGTGACTGGTTATTGTCATGGTTATTTCATGTATTTACTTGTAACTAAAAGGATAATGGATACAAGACCTAATTGATGTCAAAAAAATTAAGGGAAGAGGGTGGTGATCATTCTTGTCAAGTCTCATATGATTTATCAGCCATTTATTGTTGGGTTGTGTTATATTCTTTCCATCACTGGCCCACGTAGTTAACCGAGGGGTTAGAAGGGGGACGGAGCCCCCCTTCGTTGCACCAATTGTGTAGCGAGGGGGGGGCGGTCACAGAGGGTTTGAGGTGTACCCGTAACCCCACTTTATGGGGTCTGGGGTAACGCCCCGGAAAATTTTGGTTTTGGACCCTATGTTAGGTTGGGCAGACCCACCAATGGTTTTGTGCATGATTTTCGCACATGTTTTTTGGACGCGATGGTTTTCGGTCCATGGTATTGGATGCTTCGGCACGTATAAACATGTATTATAACAATTGAAAGGAACATAATGAAAAATCAAGCTGGTAGTCCCAGTTTTGGGATCCAGGGGAAAATCTCTGTGTATATGTGTTTTATGTGTTATTCTCTCGCATTGTTTATTTTTTGTGTTTTAGAATTCGTATGCAAGTAATTTCTGTACAGGGTTAAAACCTACATTTGGTATCAAAGTTGTTTTTGGCTTCAAGGGCACACCTTTGTTGCTGAGGGGTTTCACTCGGGCCTGTGGAAGACCCTGTTCAGTGGGAGATCTGCGAGATCGATTCTAGTGGTGAAAGAAGATGATGAGCGGTGGAAAGATAGAGATCGAGAAATTTAATGGTCAAAGTTTTGATTTGTGGAAACTCAAGATGGAGGATCTGTTGGTGGATAAATATCAGTGGATCGCGGTAGATCCAGGTACTAAACCAACAGGAGTGACCAATGAAGAATGGAAGAAGTTGGATCGAAAGGCAAAGAGCACAATACGATTGTGTGTCTCAGATTTAGTATTGCTGAATGTATCAGGGGAAGCTACAGCAAAGGCTTTGTGGGATAAGTTAGGGACTTTGTACCAATCTAAGTCTCTAGTGAATAAAATTTTTCTGCGGAAAAAGCTGTATAACCTGAGGATGAAAGATGGAGACTCAGTGACAGAGAATCTAAACACATTTACTATGGTAAGTCAGTTAACATTTGTTGATATTAAAATTTCAGATGAAGATAAGTGCATCAGTTTGTTGTGTTCTCTACCAGATTCATGGGATAGTCTGGTTATTGCAATAGGTAGCAATGCAACTGCCTTGCAGTTTGATGAAATAGTCTCAGCCTTGCTAACGGAGGAGATGAGACGAAAAAATATGGAGAGCCAAAATGGTGATGCCTTGTCTGTACGAGGACGATCCCAGAACAGAAACAAAAATAAGTCATCGAGTGGGAGATCTAAATCTCCAGGAAAACCTGTAAAGGTGGTGTGCTGGAAATGCGGAAAGGAAGGGCACTTTAAAAGGGACTGTATATCTAAAGCTCCTGATAAAGGAAAGGGATCTGATGATGCTCCTTCTGTAGAGGAGAAAACCACCTTAGATGAAGGTGGGGATGTGTACTTGGCTTCTTCAAGTACACATGTAGATCATGAGGCATGGTTGATTGACTGAGGTGCATCCTTTCACTTCACTCCCCATAGAGAGTGGTTCTGCGAGTATGAGAAATACAATGGTGGTGATGTCTTCTTGGGGGATGATAGGAAGGCTAGAATCGTTGGTCGTGGAAAAGTAAAGTTGAAGTTGCAAGGTGGAAGGGTTAGAACACTTCTGGGTGTTCTACATATTCCTGCATTGGCTAGAAATCGTATTTCCGTAAGCAAGCTAGATGATGCAGGTATAAAGATAGTGTTCGAGAAAGATACCTGCAAGATGGTTCAGGGAGCACTGGTTCTGATGCGGGAGTTCGAATTGGAACTCTGTACAAGCTGCAAGGTAGCACTGTTGTTGATGGGTGCAACAGTTCTGTGGTTCCTGAAAGTGGAGCTGAAAATCTAGTGGTCTCTGGAGAGAAAACCATGATATGGCATCAAAGGCTTGGACATATTGGAGAGAAGGGCCTTCGAATACTTCATGGTAAAGGTATGGTAGAATGTATGAGTAATAGCTCTTTGGATTTTGATTTCTTGGAAAATTGTGTATACGAGAAGCAGAATCGTGTGAGTTTCCCCTCTGGTGGTAAGAGGGCGAAACAGATATTAGAGCTTGTGCATAGTGATGTGTTTGGACCAAGCTCACAGTGATGCGTTTGGACCTATGAAGGTTCCATCACTTGGTAAGTCTGTGTACTATGTATCATTTATAGATGACTTCTCAAGGAATACATGGATATATTTCCTTAAGAAGAAATCTGAAGCCTTTGATAGGTCTAAAGAATTTAAGGCTCTCGTGGAAAATTAGACAGAGAAGAAGATAAAGGTGCTGAGGACAGATAATGGTGGAGAGTTTTGCAGCAAGGAATTTGAAGAATTCTGTAAGAAGTGTGGTATACCACGACAGAAGACTACTCCATATACACCTCAGCAAAATGGAGTTGCAGAAAGAATGAACAAGACGTTGATGGAAAGGGCAAGAAGCATGCTCAGTGGTGCCAGGTTAGGACAGGAATTCTAGGCAGAGGTGGTGGATACTGCATGTTACCTGGTCAACAGATCACCTTCATCAGCATTGGAAAATAAGACTCCACAAGAGGTATGGATTGGTAAGAAACCCTCTCTTTCACATCTGAGGGTATTTGGATGTGATGCATATGTACTTGTTCCAAAGGACAAACGAACCAAGTTGGATAGTAAATCTTAAAAGTGCATCTTTATTAGGTATAAGGATGGTTTAAAGGGTTATAAGTTTTGGAACCCAGTCACAAGGAGGGTTGTGTACAACCGAGATGTGGTGTTCATAGAGGTGAAAGATGTTATTAAACATGAAGTCCAACCAAAGGAATCTGAGAAGATAGAGTTTCAGCTTAAAGAGGAAGAATCAGACTCTACAACAGAGGAGGAATCAGAAGATGAAGAGCCACAAACTCTGGGTGTGAGAAGATCAGTTCAAGAAATAAGGCAGCCAGAAAGGTATAGTCCATCTGCTTTCTGTTCAAATTTTGCTTTATCTATTACTGATGATGATCCCAAAACTGTGAAGGAAGCAGTAGATTCAGAGGATGGAAAACTTTGGAAAGAGGCCATGGTTGATGAAATGGCATCTTTGCACAAAAATGAGGCTTGGGAAAGGTGGAAAAATATAAATCTCGATTGGTAGCAAAAGGTTATTCCCAAGTGCCGGGAATTGATTTTGGTGATATTTTTTCTCCTGTTGCCAAGGTAACTTCTATTAGATTACTTTTATCTGTTGCTGCTGCTTTTGATTTAGAGGTAGAACAGATGAATGTGAATACAACATTTCTTCACGGGGATCTGGAAGAGGAGATCTACATGAAGCAACCTGAAGGCTTTGCGGTGAAGGGTAAGAAAGAACTGGTATGCAAGTTAAAGAAGTCTCTGTATGGGTTAAAACAGTCACCAAGGATGTGGTATCAGAAATTTGATACATTTATAAGGGGACTTGGCTTCACCAGAAGAAAAGCAGATTACTGTGTGTATTTTAAATTAATTGGTGACCATGTTATTTATCTGGTCTTGTATGTGGATGATATGTTGTTGGTTGGAAATGACAAAGAAATTATCCAGGATTTGAAGACCCAATTGTCCTCCAAATTTGACATGAAAGATCTTGGTGCTCCAAACTATATTTTGGGCATGGAAATTAAAAGAGATCGTACAAAGAGGAAGCTCTAGTTAAACCAGCGGAAGTATGTCGAGACAATATTCCAGAGGTTTAATATGCAGGATAGTAAACCGGTGAAGGTTCCTATTCCTGTAGGTGTGAGGTTATCTACTGAACAATGTCCCAAGACACAAGAAGAGGAAGAGGACATGTCCCGTGTTCCATATGCAAGTGCAATCGGTAGCCTGATGTATGCAATGGTCTGTACTAGACCAGACATTGCACATGCGGTGGGAGTATTGAGCAGGTTTATGTCAAAACCAGGAAAGGAGCATTGGACAGCAATGAAGCGGGTTTTCAGGTATTTGCGGTGCACTAGTGATTATGGTTTATGCTACCAAGAAGACCAGGATTGGACATAGTGTTGGATATTCATGGATTTGTTGATGCAGACTGGGCTGGAGATCTGGATCAAAGAAGATCTACAAGTGGGTATGTGTTTAACCTATTTGGAGGTGCAGTCAGTTGGATGAGTAAGAAACAATCTGTAGTGGCACTATCAACTACAGAGGCAGAATACATGACAGCCACTTATGCAAGCAAAGAAGCAGCTTGGTTGCAGAGATTGTGTTCAAGTATGGGGTTAGTACAGGGAGCTATAAGGATAGACTGTGACAGCCAAAGTGCAATTTTCTTGGCAAAGAACGCCGCATATCATTCAAAGACAAAGCACATTGATGTTCAGTATCACTTTGTGAGGGATATGATAGAAGAAAAAAAGGTGTTGCTGGTAAAGGTGGACACTTTCAAGAATACTGCGGATGCATTGACAAAATCTGTGAGCTCTGAGAAGTTCTCTTGGTGTAGAGAGACAAAGGGCGTTTCAGGGCTGGAAAAATGACTAAGCTCTCTTGTGGCCCCTTGTGGAAAGAAAACAATAAGTGGGAGAATGTTGGGTTGTGTTATATTCTTTCCACGACTAGCCCACGTAGTTAACCGAGGGGTTAGAAGGGGGTTGGAGCCCCCCTTCATTCCTCTAATTGTGTAGCGGGGGGGTCACAGGGGGTTTGAGGTGTACCCGTATCCCCACTTTATGTGTCTGGGGCAGCGCCCCGTAAAATTTTGGTTTTGGACCCTATGTTAGGTTGGCGGACCCACCTATGGTTTTGTGCATGATTTTCGCACATGTTTTTTGGGCGCAATGGTTTTCGGTCGATGGTATTGGACGCGATGGTTTTCGGTCCATGGTATTGGATGCTTCGGCATGTATAAATATGTATTATAACATTGAAAGGAACATAATGAAAAATCAAGCTGGTAGTCCCGGTTTTGGGATCCAAGGGAAAATCTCTGTGTATATGTGTTTTATGTGTTATGCTCTCGCATTGTTTATTTTCTGTGTTTTAGAATTCGTATGCAAGTAATTTCTGTACAGTGTTAAAATCTACATTTATGTTTTTTCTTGCATTCATTTCCTGTAGATTGCATTTATTCCAAGTGTTTGAAAAATTGTCAGTCCTAGTTGGGGATGGTCAGGCCTAGTCCTGGAGTCATTTTTTGAATTGTAAGACTTGTTATTATGTAAATAATGGATTCTAAAAGTGTCATTGAGTTCTAGAAAGTGACCTGGGCTTTAGGCCTGAAAAAGTGGCTCAAATCCTGGGGACGTTGGCACAAAACTGAGTAGAAAAGTCCCTGGACGCTGACATATCATGTTGTGGGAGTATCTAGAGCCTTTTGGATGCTGGCATGCCCATATCATGGGAACTTCCAGGGGCTAAATGGTCTAAAAAGTCAGTGGGACCTAGGGGATGGTTTCTTGAGAGGTTGGGATGGTTCCTAGGAGCCTTGTTGCTAATGTGGAAGGTTTGTATGGTGTGTTTCCATCGGTTCCAATTTTAAGGTGACTTAGGAGGTCAAATCATATCATAGTAACTTCTCGTCACATGTTTACCTCGGTTGGCTGGTTACTTAGGTAAATGTGGCAGGAGGGCGTTACACTATTCTAGGGGAAATACCCTCCAAGGGAAAAATCCAGAAAATCTCTTCTCTTCGTATAGAATATACTTCAAATGAGACAATCAATACCCAAACCCTAGACCAATTCCTCATCCAATTATGAAGTCATCCCTTCAAGAAGTCCTTCTAGATAGATAAGGTCAACAAGGCTCAATCTTGCTTCAACTAGCTTTAAGATTCAACTTCGTCCCCAGCTTCAACCCTGCAACTTTGGCCCTATAGACGTTGTAGAAACCCTAATTCAACTCTTCAATAAATCCTCCCTTGAGCAAGACATATCCTTCCAAGGTCAACGAGGTAAAAATAGAGTATTTTCTCTTCCTACAACTTGATATTGCAACTTGGTATCCTGCAATTTCAGCCTTCCTTAAAGCTGCAGAAACCCTAGTTTTCACACATGTGAGAGAGATGGAGCCCAAAAATAAGGTTTTATTCTTCTTATTGGATTCTTCTTGCATTACAGACCTTTTCTCTTCTTTTCTTGCTGCTCCCAGGTTCAAATGAAACTTATTCTTGAGGGATCGAACTTGTGAGTGAATGTGTTAAATGAGGTCGAAGTTATCTATATTTATAGCCTTTCCAAAGGGTAAAATTCCCTCCTTTAGGCTGACTTGAAGCTGCCAAGGCCAACTTGTACTTTGTAGGTTTCGAAGACCTTCTAAACTCAAAATAACTTATTTTACAGGTTACATATTTCCTGAAAGGGTCTTATAATCATGATGTTGACTCTCTTGATTCATGACAATATATCATATGACTTCACAAACCCTAGAAGCATGAAGAACATGCTTTTACCTAGAAGACCGTCAATAAAGAGCATGAAACCCATGCTTTAAAATAATAACTTTTTATTTTCTTCTTTTCTTTGTTACATAAGCTACATATTGAAATAAGTACAATCACAATTATGAAGACCGGAACTAGGTACATTTACAACAAAAAGAATGCATTGTACAACATTATTTTTGCAATTAAATAACATGATATGTTCCTAACTAAATTATTGTATTGTTGACAAATATAGGTGTGAATGATTTGTAATTAATGTCTATGAAACAATCAAATTGTGGATTTGGTTTATATCTAGTTTAGAAGAACAACAAATCAAATAGAGACCACCAAGAAGAAGAGTTGTGACCGTTGCAATCTAACATGAAAGAAAAGAAAAACATAGTGATGCCTATCTTTCTAAAATCAGCAACATTGTATATTCTTAATGTACTATAAAATGGCTAAGAGCATCACATCATCCATCTATTTGCACCATTTTCCAAACTAGCAATTGGCACCAAGAACATGCTCAAGAAGATAAAAGTGGTTGCTTCAACATTACACAACCTTTTCAATCCTTTTTTTGGTAGACAATACTCCATCAATCAGGGAAAATTTTAGGGGCTAATATTCGTAGGTGGGCTATTTTTCTATACTTTTTCCAAAAAAAGATTCGCGAATTTCCATTTTTTTCTAAAAATGGTTAGCTCAAATTTTATAGTATGAAATTATTTTACCCTAAAAATTGCCAAAAATTTATATAGAGACTATATAAATTATTAGAAATTTGAATATTTTTACAAAAATTTCTCTAAACGTTTTATAGATTGCATATTATGGACTAGTGGGATTCGCCAATGTTTCTAAACATTAAGATAAATTTTCATCCTTAAAATTTTTTATGCCATCAATCATCAACCAACCAACAATCTAGTGCACCTGGTAAAATTGTAAACTTACATCTAATTCACACATTTAGTGATATGTGCACCTTTAATAATTGAATTATAACACTAAAAGAAATTATCAAAATCGACATTGGTGAAGAAGTGGAAATGAATTATCGAAATGAAAACGAACCTGGTAAAATCAAAACACCTGATGACATTTTCCTACACAAATATTGTTGATTAGATTTTGGAGTTTGTAAAGTTGTCATTTAGATTTTTGAGGTTTTAAACATTAATATCAATCCTCAATTTGTATCGGAAATAAAGAGTATTCCCTCCTCCTTCGATCTTACCAATCCATTTAATATATTTTATTCTAAAAACTAAAGTTATGCAACCCCTATTCTAAAATAAGGATGTTGATGTAATTAAATTAACAATGATAAAACCCTATTGCCATGTTAGGTTTGGAAAGGTTTCTTATCATAAAGTGAATTAGATTCAAAACTTGGCTACATTAATAAGAGACACTTAAAATCCAACGATAAGGACTAGTGTGAACTAGGTTAATTTAACAAACAAATTAGCATATTGAATAGACATGTGAAGATAGGAATGAAACCAATTAGAAACGCAAGAAGCATTTCATTCCCTTTCCATCATTAAATATATTTTACAATAGATCGAGACTTTTCTAGATTTGGCTAATATTAACCACTTCTAGAGATATCAAGAATTTTCTAAAAATATTTAGACTAACAGTGTCTTAAAATGTATGTCTAAAATTAACTCAAATTGAAAGCTAACTATTTGAATACCTTAGTTAACGAGAGATATTCTTTTTACACTTCCCTTAAACTCCATTGTTACATTCAATTACGCTGAGAATGCCTAGGCGTTGTCTCTGAAACTCAAAAACAAATCGTGATTTGGTGAAGCTATCCGCTAACTAATCTCTAGATGCACAAAATTAAATAAATATATCACCATTGTTGACAAGCTCGCACATGAATTAATAGTGAGTTGTGCTTTCTCTACTTGTGAAGCGCATGGTTCTTTGACAATGAAATTATTGAATTGTTATCAAAAAAGATAGAATTTGGTTCCTTCTCCATATGGGTAACGTATTTCAAAATTATTCCTAGCCATATTGCATGGCATTATGTTATAGTAGCTTCTACATATTCTACTTCTGTAGAATATATTGAGACAATCAGTTGTTTCCTAGAATCCCAAGAATCAAGTTTATGCCCAAATGAAAATGAAAAAAGAAAAAGAATCCTAAAAAGATTTTCCTATCAACAATACTAGTAACAAATTCGTTGTCTATGCATCATGTAAGCATTTTCTCTTCAGAACTTGTGTAGCACAATCCATAATTAGTTGTATCTACAATATACCTCAAAATTATTTTTTCCAACTCTTGAGTGAGGTTCCTTTGGAGACTCCATAAGTCTAGAAATATAAATAACTCATATGTAATTTCAAGTCTAGTTGCAATAAGGCACATGAAGCTTCCTACAAGCCTCTTATACAATGTTGAATCAACCACTGGACCGTCATCTTACTTAATTTTGTTCCTATTGCAATAGGAATCTCTGTAAGTTTGTCATTGTCCATACTGAACCTATTTAAAACATATGTAGCATAATTTTGTTGACATATGAAAATCCCTCAACCAAATTGCTTGACTTTCATTCCAAAAAGTATTTCATGAGACCAATGTTTTTCATCTCAGCTTTTCTTTTCATAGCAGCTTTGAAATCATCTAATATTAGATTCCTAATATATACCATGTCAACAACATAAAAGAAAGGTATAAGTATTTTACCTTGATATGATTTGGTATATGGAGTGGCTTCATTATTGCTCTTGTTGATCCCATTATTGAGCAAATATGAGTCAAATTGGTTGTATCAAGCTCTTGGAGATTGCTTCAAGACATACAAGGTGTTTTTCAACTTGTAAGTAACACCCTTCTCCCACATTTACCCGAGCTAACAAACCCATTGGGGTAAGCATGTGACAAAGAGTTACTATAATATGATTCAAATCCCCATGTACAGTTAAGTAAGTGGAACTAACAAGACAAGACCATTCTAACCCTCAGAGGCTACAGAACCTTCAGGAGCGAGCCAACCCATCTAGGTGTCCAAACCTTGAGACAACTTGATTTTTGTTGAACTAGATCCCCAGTCACTCCCATGGAAAGCCCTCTAAGCAATTGTAACCCTCCAGTCACTCCCACAGTAAGGAATCCATGCGACTGCAGCCTTTTTCAAACAGTTTTGTGCTAGCGACCTTGAATTCTGAGCCATTTTTTTAGGGCTAGGACTCAAGCCTCTACCCAGGTGATCTGGATTTAAACAGGAACACAACAAATTACAGAGATAACCATAAACACAAAGATGCATCAGAAATAATACTTCATGTCATTAATGTCAAATACTGAAATATGCTTACAAACAGAAATGGAAATAAACCAGCTAGGGCGATGGTAGCTTATCTCTGAGAAGAGATGTGGTAGCTACATGCCTCTAAACTGTGTTACAATGAGGCTCAAAGGCCTATTTATTGTTGAGAAACAATGGAAAACCCTTAACATCACAAAACCTAACCCCAGAAGATGAAACGTCAAATTGTGGGCCCCGTTTTGTGTAAGTTGGTACATCAACTTCCCGGGGTCGTAACTTTGGCACCCGATCTTCATTTGACGTGTACAATAGCTCGTTAGAAACATCTATCTGAGCACTACAAATTTGGGAAGAGAAAAATGGGACCATCGAACGTATTTTAGGGCCTCAAAACGGCTCTGGAAGTTCAGGACCCGAAAAACTTCTAAAAATAGTAAATTGTGCTACAATTACGGAAACTGAAAAACTGAAAGAGACAGTTGTGGGGGTCCAAGTGGGATAGGTGGGTCGCCACCAACATCCACTTGGATAATTCCTCCACCCTTAGGATGCAATGGTCCCCATTGCATTGAGTTCCTCCATCTACTGAACTTGTTCCCTGGTGAGTTGTTCTGCGATCTCGGATGTGTCTAGTAATGGTGGGAAGCATGGTCGACGGCGTACACATTGAACACTTGGTGCAGTCAAAGGAATGGAGGAATGTTGTGCTCCAAAGAATTATTTCTCACAGTCTTGGTAATTGTGTAAGGACCATTTTAGCGTGGTCGGAGCTTCTGATGGGCTCTTGTAAGGCGTTCTCTCTGTAGATGCAACCAAGCTTTGTTGCCCACCTGAAGCTTGTGTGGTACCCCTATGGGTGAGGAGAAGTTGTTCCTGTGTTCTGTCATGACCGTATCCCTTTGTTGTTGTTGCTGCGTGGAGGAACCCTTCGCGGGGTTCATGGATGTGGTGACGATCTTCCCCTTACTTTGGGAGCAAACCAGACAGAAAATGAATTTCCTAATCTGGGAGATGAGCTTGCTGCCTTTCTTGGCAGTGATCAAAGAGGTGATGGTAGGTGGGGCTACCTCCGATATCCTGTATAATGAATTACACAAAGAAATAATGACAGCACGAGGCCTTGACTCATACACAGCATGTCGCCTCCACAAGTATGGTTGGCCTAATAGTACATCACAAACATCCAGAGGTGTAACATCACACAATACCTTGTCTATGAAGGGTTTGATGCTGTAAGGAAAGTGGCACTATTGGTGAACTCAGAGATCTCGTCCTTGGTGAAGCCACTCGATATTGTACAGCTGCGGGTGTGGTGTAGTCAGTAAGCCCAACCGCTTCAGGACCTCTGCTGAAATGAGGTTCTTTTGGTTGCCACTGTCGACAATGAATTGCAACGGCGAACCCTTCACCCACATCTGTGAGTAGAAAAGACGCTCCCCCTCCTCTAGATCTTCGGGCTCATTCTTCTGGATCTTGGCAATGGCAACAGTGACGTTGGGCTCTGCATCAATGATCTGCTTCCCTTTGCCATTCCCCTTGTCGGGTTCTGACTCAGGGTCGAAACATGCATCTGATTCTAAAGCCTTCAACTCGGCCACTAGCGACTGCTTGGTCCGACACTCACTTGTGTTATGCATGGGGCTCTTATGGAACCCACACCACTTTCATGTGTCCTTCTTTGACTTCGTGGTGTTTTTCTTTTCTTGTGGCTTTGACGGGTTGTCTTGGGTCACCCCGCCTTGGCTTTGTCCTTTGGTCTTTGGATTCGCAGATCCAAAGTCTCGCTTCTTCTGTTTAAACTTCTGCTCGATTTTGACAATGTATCGGTACGTCGTGCCGAGCAAGGAGATGTTCAGGAACTCCATCTCTTCCTGGATGTATCTGTGTAGGCAGCTGCAGTATTTGAGTACCAAATGTAGCTCAGAGTCCTTGATACCCAACTGTGTGTGAAGGGTATGAAAAATGTTTGTGAACTCTAGCACATCTTGGTCCCTTCCCTGTTGTAGCATTGTCCACTTTATGTATTTTTCCTCATAGCTTTTGACAGGGTAGTACTACTCTTTGATGGCATCTCGGAATGAATCCCAAGTGGGTGCAGCTAAAAATAGTGAGCCCGTACTTTCATCCTTCTGCTCGCAATAAGTTTCCCACCAGTCCTTGACGTGGGGGGCTACTTTGAGAAGAGCGAAAATAATCTTTTCCTGACTAGAAAAATCATGAACAGAAAAATACCCATCTAGCAAATTTAACCATTTATCTATGGCATATGCATATACCTAACCCTCGAAGAAGGGGATTTCAAAATTAACTTGTACCTTAAAGGGTGTGACGTTTCTAGAGTAGCTGTTGGAAGTCGATGCGTCGCCTCTGGGTAGTCGCTGAAGGATTTGGGCAAAGTTGTCCATCATCACGTTCCTTTATCGCTCAAGGGCTTCTTCGAGCAAGATTTTGATAGGATCTCCTGCCCCCCTCGTCTTTCTTTTCATCCGCCATGGGAGGCCGTCAGGATTTTCAAGGCTGGTCTTGTAAAAGTTCGACTAGTTCAAGCCCTAACTCCTTATATATCGACCTCGTTGGGGACATGCAAAGAAAAACAGAGAAAAACTAGACCGCTCTGATACCACTGATTCAGATTTAAATAGGAATGCAACAAATTACAGAGATAACCATAAACACAAAGATGCAATCGAAATAATACTTCATGTCATTAATGTCAAATACTGAAATATGCTTACAAACAGAAATGGAAATAAACCAGCTAGGGCGATGGTAGCTTATCTCTGAGAAGAGATGTGGTAGCTACATGCCTTTGAACTATGTTACAATGAGGCTCGAAGGCCTATTTATTGTTGAGAAACAATGGAAAGCCCTTAACATCCCAAAACCTAACCCTAGAAGATGAAACGTCAAATTTTGGGCCCCGTTTTGGGTAAGTTGGTACATCAACTTCTCGGGGTCGTAACTTTGGCACTCGATCTTCGTTTGACGTGTACAATAGCTCATTAGAAAGATCTATCCAAGCACTACAACTTTGGGAAGAGAAACATTAGTCCATGGACCCATGTTTCTCCCAAATTTCCCAAAAAATGTCATTTAGGGCCTCAAAACGGCTCCGGAAGTTCAGGACCCGAAAAACTGCTAAAAATAGTAAATTGTGCTACAAATATGGAAACTGAAAAACTGAAAGAGATAGTTGTGGGGGTCCAAGTGGGATAGGTGGGTGGCCACCAACATCCACCTAGATCACTAGGACTTCATGAAACTCCCAGAAATGACAAATAATATTGAAATAAGGTTACTAATGAGAAAATTTGAACAAGGACTTGAATTGACCCATACCATCCATGGCAGGCATTCCTTCAAACATATCATAAACATGTAATGTACATGTCATAAATACACATCTGATCATAGGGCTCATACTTATCTGAGAATCGTCAAGGAGGATTGATGTCTCCTCCCGATAGCCGCCATTGTTATCTATTAGGTCATTCATTCATTAAAATTTCATCTACTAACCAAAACATGATGAGAGCCATAAATGAAGATTGTAATAAAACATGATTATAATCAAAAAATAACCATGGATATATCAATGATGAAACAACCATTAAAGCCACATAATGAAAATCACATTTACTCATGAAATACGAAAAGAAAAGGATCTCTTATTAACATATGCAATTCCAACCAATTCAGGGACGTCCATGTACCACTCGACCATAGATTGGGCTTAACCAAATCTCTCTTTTATCCAATCACCCTCGCACCATATTCCAAGCATGAATGTGGGATCTCATGGAATAAACCAAGAAAACCAAACTAGGGCTTTTAGAGGCCAAATAACCTTAACCCTCAACTAGTGATTCCACCCCACGATCGAACATCACTAACCATCACTAGATTGGTCTCTATCGAACATGTCCAAGGCTCCAAAGCATTTGTTCCAACCAAGGCTTCCATGACTAGTAACTCAACCCATAGTTGCTACTGGACTCCAGATCATTTTTCCAACCAGGGCTTCTAGGACTAGTAACTCAACCCACCAAGGGCTCTAGAGAATTTGTCCATTGAAGTCTTCTAGGACTACTAACGTAACCCAGGCTGTTACAGGGCTTCTAAAGTGTTTGTCTGACCAAGGCTCCACAAAGTAATAACTCAACCCACAGCCATAAGGAACATGAGCACCAACCAAAAAACAAAAGAAAACACCCACAACACCAAGGTTATCCAAGAAATGGAAAGACTGGGAAAAGGCATTGTTAATCTAGGAAATCCTCCATGCCAATGAAAAATCATAACCAATAAATCACATGCATATGCCATGCATGCAAAAACTAGCAAGGAAATCATACATGCAACTCGGTACCTACAAAATAATCTAGTTGTAGTCGGTGTTCCTGCTATTCTCTTGCACTTTTCCTGCTCTTCATTTTCCTTCTTGCTCCAAATCCCAAGTGAGCCACTCTCCTCCTAGAGTGATCCAATAAAACTATAAGTTTCCAAGAGTATGAGAGTGAGAGAATAGAATGAGAGCTCTAAAATTGAACTGACAAAAATCCATCAATTGATCCTCATAAGTCTTTTTATCAAATGAGGCCTTTATTTTCTTCATTTCCCATTATTTTCCTCTAATTTCCTCATCACATGCAACCTATGACCTTTCACCTTCCTTTTCTCCTATTTTCCATTATTTTCATAAATAAAATGCAAATAATGCCACTTTTCCTTTGTCATTGCCCTTTCCAATTTCCATAGCCATTTATTAATCACCAGTGGTCCCCATCACTATGTTTTTTTCCCAACATTCAGCTTGGAATGTGTGTCCCATGCCCTTGGTTATTAGTTTTCCTTTATTGACTTTATTACATGGATTTTAAACTAGGGCTATTACAAAACCCTCCCACTTGGGGGAACACCCTCCTTTGTGTTCAATGACACCTACAACCAGCAAGACTCTTGAAAAGTAAAGCATACTACCCATGGAGATTTATAACTTTAGCTCAATGCAGTATTTACAATGATCAACCTGTTGAAAGAAAACCGACATGACAAACATAACAACATGACAACCATATCACTTATTGGAGCTTTATAACATATCTTGATGTGGTATTTACATACATATGCATATATAGACATAACCAAAACACCACACCAAAACATATACCAAAATACATCCGCTCAACCAGTAAATAAAGAAGGATACATAGCCTGCATTCAATGAGCCATCTCCCATGTAGCTTCATCAAGCCCAAAGTGCTTCCATTGCACTTTAACTTTCTCGATTGCTCGATTCTATAGCATGAGCATCTTTCACTGCAAAATGCACTGAGCTTCAGCTAAAACTCTCCTTCTAGCTCCACCTGCAATATAGCCCAGTCAATCACATGATCAACATCTTTAACATACTTCTTAAGTAATGACACATGGAAAACATCATGGACTTTCACTATAAGAGGCAGTGCAAGTCGATAGGTTACTGGTCCAATCCTCTCAAGAATCTTGAAAGGCCCACAAAATCGAGGTGCCATCTTGGCACATGATCCAATCCTCAAGGAGCTATTCTTGGGCTTGATGTACAAGTGCACTTATTCCCCAACCTGAAACTCCTTAAACACCCTGTGTTGATCTGCATAACTCATGTTATCTTGCGCTGCCTTTAAATTCTTCTTGATAACCTGCATTTCTTGTTTCATCTCTGCCAACATGTCAGGTCCAACCAATACCATGTCCACTAGACCCCTCCAACTGATGGGAGTATTACAAAACCGCCAATAGAGTGCCTCAAATGGATTCATCCTTAGAGAATCTTGATACTCATTTTTGTAAGCGAACTCAAATAGTGGAATATACTCTACCCACTTTCGTTGTTGATGCATGACGTACATTCTCAACATGTCCTCCAAAATCCTATTGACCCTCTTTGTCTGTCCATCTGTCTCCGGATGGTAACTTGTACTAAAGGCCAACTTTGTACCCAAACCTGTAAACAACTCTTTCCAGAACCTAGAAGTGAACTTGGCATCTCTGTCTGACACAATCTTCTTCAGAACACCATGCAACCTCACTGCATATATTATGAAGACTTGTGCTACATCATTAGTTGAATAAGTAAACTTCACTGGACTGAAGTGCGTTACCTTTTTCAACCTGTCAACCACAACCATAATAGAATCATATTGTTTAGATTTCCTCAGAAAACCTGTAATGAAATCCATGGAAATGACCTCCCATTTACACTTTGGAATCGAAATTAGATGTATTATTCCACCTAAATGATTGAATTTTCCTTTACCTGTTGAAAATCCAAGTATATATCCACAAACTCTACCACTTCCTTCTTCAAATTCGGACAATAGTAGAATTTCTTCACCGATGTCAATGTCTTTTGGTATCCTGGGTGACCTGAATACGACTTAGCATGAAATTCCCTCAAGATAAGCTTCTTGAGCTCACTATTGTCTTGCACATATATCTTGTCCCTAAATCTAACCAAACCATCTAATGTGAGATGATAGTTCACATCCTAATCACCTATACCCTGTTGTAATCTATGCATAAGCTCCTTATACATGTCATCCTATTGTCCTGCCTGTATGATCTGATCTTGTAAATCTGTTCCATAAAAGCTCATAGTTGCTTTGTGGTTTACCTTTACTCTCCCACTAAGATAATTTGCAACCATGTTCTCTTTACCTTTAATGTACTTGATCTCAAAGTTGAACTTGTTGATCGTGGCCAACCTTCTAGCTTTCCTGGCATTTAGGTTCAATTAGTCAAATAGATATCTCAATCCATTGTGATCGCTCATCAATACAATCCTCATGCCAAGAAGATAGTATATTCACATCTTCAAAGCATGAATGATAGCTGCCAACTTAAGATTATGCATCACATAGTTTTGCTCATGCTCATTTTGTTTCCTTGATTCATAACATACCACTTGTCCTTCCTACATCAAGACTCCACTAATTCCTCTCTTGCAAGCGTTTTTATATACCACAAACTCTTTGTCCAGACCTACAATCTTTAAAACTGGATCATTTGTCAACAACCACTTCAACTGCTAAAAATTGGCTACACATTCCTCTATCCATTCAAATTTCTAACCTTTCCCCTACAATGACATAATAGGATAGGCAATCTGAGAGAAGTTCCTGATGAATCTCCTATAATAACCTGCTAACCCAGAGTGATCTTACCTCATCCAGATTTCTAGGAATTTCTCATTCCATGATAGCTCTTATCTTTTTCGAATCCATTGTTATGCCTTCCTTGGAAACCACATGCCCCAAGTAATATACCTTTGTCTGAAGGAAACTGCATTTACTTAGTTTGCATACAGCTGATGCTCTCTTAATAGTTTCAACACTACAGCTAAATGTTTTGCATGTTCTTTTTCATTATTGGAATATATCAATATATCATCAATGAATACAATAACAAACTTGTCTAGATAAGGACGCAATACACTATTCATTAAGCGCATAAAAGTAGTTGGAGTATTAGTCAAACCAAAAGGAACTAGAAAAATGCCCATACTTGATCCTACAAGAAGTCTTGTAAATGTCCTCTTCTTTAATGCGTACCTGATGGTATCTTGATCTCAGATCAATCTTCTAGAACACTACGGCTCCTTTCAACTGATCAAATAAGTCGTCGATTCTTGACAACGAATACTTGTTCTTGATAGTCACCTCTTTCAACTACCTGTAATTGATTCACAACCTTAGTGTACCACTCTTATTCTTCAAAAACAGCATTGGTGCACCCCAATGCATTGCACTTTGCCTAACGTACCCCTTGTCATGCATTTCCTTCAACTACAACTTCAATTCCACTAACTCTAGTTTGGTCATCCTGTATGGTTCCTTTGATGTCAATGTTTCCCTTGATACTAACTCAATAGAAAATTCCACTTCCCTGTGAGGCAACAACTCTGAAATATCTGCGGGAAATACATCTTAAAATTGTTGTAAAATCGGGTACCTGCTCAATACCTCTGCATCCTCAACATCCTTACCTTTATCACTAGAAATATGCACAGCAAATAACACACACCCTTTCCTGCAACTACGCTTGACCTACATAGTTGTAACCATTCATACTGACGTTACTTTCTTCTTACCCTACAAGATTTTATGTTCCCCATTATCATCCAAGCACTCAATAGCTTTGTCATAGAAATCCACTTTGGTCCTATGAAGATACAACCAATCCATACCCAACCACATATTGTATGATCCCAACGGAAGTACATTCAGATGTGTCTATGTAGACATACCATTCAATTCAAATGCACAAGCTCTTACCTAATAACAATGTAAACTTTGAAACGAGAACTATAAACTCAAAACGGGAACTCTGGCCAAATAACCCCAAAAAAACATGAAAAATTGTGCTAAAAACAAAAAGTGTGTATACTAGAATGATGGTTTTTTTTGGGTCAATTTTGAACATGTTTTAAAAATGGCAGTGAAAACGAATTTTTTGTCCAAAAATTGTGCAAAAAAACACCCTAAAAATGAAAAGTGTTGATACTGGAATGGTGGTTTTTTTTTTAGGGTCAATTTTCAACATTTTTTAAAAATGCCAGTAAAACCGAATTTTTATGTGCAAAAAAATAGTTTTTTTTTGGCAAAAAAAAAACACACTAATGTTTTTGCTAGAATAACATTTTTCTTTCCTAAGTATAATTCCAACATGTTTTAGTAATGACAATAAAGATAAAATAATGGGATCTGAAACACATTAAAATTCTATTAGTTTTCATCCATGTTAAACATATAATAACATGACACTAAAGATCACTAAAATTCTAATTGTTTTCAACCATAACATTAAAGATACAAAAAAATTGGAAATTTTTCAACCACAAAATTAAAAAACCATGACATTATGAATAAATTACATGACTAAATTAATCAAAATGTCATTATTTGTAGATTGAATGAAACATACATTATATCTATAATTTATTGTTGCATTGTAGATATTCTAAACAATAAAAATCATCATAATTAAAACATATAATCCAACATAAAAATGACTCATAACTTCTGATTTAACACCATATGGAAATCAAATTTTTTATTTCAAGATACGATGCAAACATCAGTTATATAAACTGTCTTAGACAATTATTCAAAATCACTCATATTTTCTTGCACACCATCAGAATTCACATCTTCAGATGAATGATTGGATGTAGATGAAGATGTTCCATATTCTTCTCTTTCATCGACTAGTGCCCCATCTGAGTCCACATGCATGCCCACCATTTCATGTTTCAAAATTATTCTGGATCTATGACTGGTTTCAACAGACTTCCATCTCAACATTATTCCTTCTGGTAACAACCTTTTCAGAATCTCTATCGTCTTGAAGCGTAGAGTTCCTCTCTTTGTTAAATTGAATTCATAAACAAGTATGTCAACATCCTCCAATTTTAAGAGTTCTGTGCGGCGACGATTTATATTTGTACCCTTTCTTTTTCTCTTTCTGTGAATTTTTTTATCAACTATTATCTCTGGCTTATACACACCATTGAATGGGTGTGTATTTGTGGCATACCAATGTACTTCAACACCAGTAATATCTTCATTTTCTGTAATGACCTTTATAACCTTAGCATCCCAGAATGGATAGCCATTGGGATATCCATTTGCTAGCACTGCGATCATGCAACCCTCCTTAATATCTTGTACTAAACCCATGTAAAGGTCTTCCATGGCTTCACGTTGTGCACGAGATCTTCTAGAACCAATATACATCTCTCTTTCCTCTGCTTGTGAAGAATTAATAATACCTTGAGATTGTTGTTGTTCAACAATGTTTCTTTCCTCATGTTAATTTGACACATTTTGTGGCCAAATAAATGGATTTTTCAAAGGTATATCTTCATTTGTTGTTCTTGAAATGATATCACTTTTATTATTGAAAAAGGACTCCCACCAAACAAAATCAACAATGTCAAAGTACTCATATGTATATCTAATACATTTTTTAATTTCTTCTAGGCAATCAGAATAATTTATATATCTATTATGTCTGCGTACATTATGAACTTCAGCAACTGATTGTAATAAATATATTTGATGCAAATATTGGATGATCTGGAATGAACTTCAAAATTTCCAAACCTGATGATGATGCCCATTCTGCAGTAGTTGAATACTTCTTGCCCCATATTAGTGTTTTCCCATCAATTTTTTTGATATGAAATTGATGTTGGAAGCTAATGTCATTAAGTTGTTCAATGCATTTCTCCTCACCATGTGATCCTAGAATAAACCTTCGCATGTCAACAGTTTCTTCCAACACATCAAAAGTAGGGTCTAGCATGTATGATTTCTTAATACATTCAATTAATTATGGAAAGCTCCCAACTTCCTTCCTCCTCAATGTGACTGAAAAACGACTGAACATCTAATCAATATGGTCATGAGTGTGCCCAACAAGAAGGAAACCAACCTTTACCTTCTGAAAAATTCTCAATTCAACAAGCATGTTTAGATATCCAAAAACAATCTGATTTTTGATTTCACGGCAAGTGTTGTCCAATTGTAGATACAAAACTTTAGGAAGATTACCATACCAATGAGAAAGCACATTATGAATTATGGTTATTGTCATATTTGTTCATTATGAATATTTGGAGTTGTGAAGTACACTTTGGCAACATTTTCCCATTGAAGACCATACAACCGACCAAGTGATATTGAATAAATTTTCCTCGTGTAAATTTTTGGGTGTGCAAACAAAATGTGGTTAAAGTGTTTTCTTCTCGTCCATACCATCAATTATCAA